>CM041779.1:137182037-137721645 GCA_023374045.1 Limonium bicolor | reverse complement strand
TAACCGATTTCTGATTTTGCCCTAACTTGTGACCTCCATATCTTTCTCATCTTTTGGAATTTCTGAGTGTCGTCTTTGTTGTCTTCTCCTACACTTCCTCTTTACAACCATAACTCACACTAAACCTAGATCATCCTAAATAACCGAAAATTCGATCCAAAGTAGCCACCCTGCAAAACCGAAACCACAGATTCCAGTTTCCTTCGATTTCAGGTAAGATTCGTCTTGACATAACTTCCTCATCTTTCAACCAAAATTCGATTTCTTTAGCTCGTTATGTAGAGCATTAATCCCTCTACAACTTTCGTGTTGATGACCAAGGCTGATTCATAACCGAGTGGGAGAGCGAGACGTCTAAAGATCTCGATTCACCATTGCATAAAATCATACAAAAACATAAGGTATAAACTCGTAACTTTTGGCTCCGATTCTTTCTGTGTGTAGTGCAAGTTAGAGTGAGTTCTTGCTATCATTGTGTAGAGCTAAGTTTCCTCTTTAGATTAAGCCCAAGAACAAGTTCTAACTCGATCTGTACTGAAACTAATAGCGTTGTAAAGTTGGCTACTCAATCGGTTCGTAAAGGGGGAATTTTTCCAGAAACTGAAATCGAATTCATTCGATTCTTGCAATTCCGGTAAGTTTTCTTCAAATTCCTTCGACCTTGCTAATCGGATTTACATTATCGGTCAAAACCATGTTCCAATTGCATCAATTAAGCGTTAGATTGAGTGAATTTGTGAGATTTGTATTCGGAAAACCGAAACAAACCCTAACTTCTAACTAGAATCGTATTTGATGTACACTGCATTATAGCTAGCGAAATTGGTATCAATGGAACGGAATTAAATTTCGAAGCTAATGGAACAAGAATCACTAAGTTTCGTTCTGTGGATTAGGAGAAATTGTCGAATTCGTACTCGAGTTCTGTTTGGTATTCGCTGAAGAACTAGAGACTCAGGGGCCGTCCGATCGGGTTTTAAAGAACTGGACGGTCGAGATTAGATCGTGGTTTATAAAGAGTATTTACAGTTTTATAATATTTCAGGTTTTAACTCTAACTTGTTGAATTTAGTTAATGGCCTTCCCGAATGTGTTTTGACTTGAAATTTTAACCATAGATTCCTTATTAAATCTAGTTTATTTTTGATGTAAATTAATATGGTTTTGGAGTTTTTAAACGTAAGTTATGATTTTTGCAAGTTACGGGTATTATGGAATTATTTGGTTAAATAAAAAAGATATTTTTATGAAATAAAAAATTTAGAATATGTATAAAATGTTATAGTTACTGTATATTAAATTTGGGAATTTTTGGACAATGGTAAATGGGTTTAAAAATTGTGTTTATGAGTTTTTCATAAGAATAACTTATAATATATGGTTTTTAATGTAACAAAAATTAAAGTATGGTTTGTTAATAAACTTTTAAGCTGGGAAAGATAAGGAAAACTAAATTAACATTTTATAACAGTATGTTTATAAATGTTTTGGGTATTAGCTTTTAAGAGAAGTGAAATTATTTACATATACGTATATATATATACTTATATGGGAGAATTAAAATGGAAACTTATGTTAAATCAAGGAATTTAATTATTCTACATCTTATTTATTATTTTATATGGGAGTTTATATTCTTAATCAAAACTAAGGAATATATATATATATTCACTTATATAAAAAGAGAATAAAGTAGTAAATTAGGGTAAAACGGGGAGCTAATAAATCAACACTTATATTAACTAAATATTATAGGAGCTAGTATCCTAAGATATAGTAAAAGAAATACTTTATGAAACTTACATGAAATGCAGATAAATGTTGAAGTAATAAGATAATTTAAATACAATAAGCTACATAGGGGATGTCTTAATTAAATTCTAATACAGGTATACGTATATATAATAAATAAATAAAGGAAAACACATTATTTTATAAACCGTATATCGGTTGTGGTTATGCCTAAAAGTTATTAAACATAATTAAATACAATAAAATTTCTTAAAAATGTTATGGATAAATCTTAATACATAAAGATATACATATATGTATATAAATACATTAAAATAGATGAGGGAAATAACATTCCCTGTGATAGTTATAATAAGAAGAATATATATATTAAACCTTAGGATTTTAATCGGTGTGTAATTAAATAGTCATTAATAACTTAAGGGTTAATTACACAACATAAACGTAATACGGTCTTGGGTTAACTCACTAAGCCCAAGTCTATGAACTCCAAAAGCCCACTTAAACAATTCAAAGAGAGGTTGGGTCACTCTCGGGGTTAAATCCTAAATCGTTCCAGTTTAAACGAAATGGCCTAACAAAAGATTTAATTACGAAGCCTAGCCCAAATCCTTGTGAGAGAATAATGGTAAACCTGGAACTGTTAATCAGTAAGAATAAAGGTTGTTTAGTTTATAAGTCCCTTAACTAATCAACATTTGGAACACCTTAATTATAGGTTACTATTGGGGAATTACTCATTCAAGTTAATTACTGTTCTTCACATACCAAGTACAATTTCTCGTACTCTTATGCCTTGCTAACGAGACTTAAGGGATGTTTGTGACAAACACTAACTGTGCTAAAGTGGATTTCTAAAAGGAAATGGTTGTGTGACTAACTCAGCTTGTGTGACTAACTGAGCCTTGAATGTGAGACTTACATGGTTATTTGGTTCCTTCTATTTGGTTGTTTCATTAGACATTAACTGTTAAGGTTTACTCTTCTGCACTCTGTAGGACTGAGTGTTTTGGTATTGCTCTGGGTAGTGATAAGCGAGAAATACATCTACTTTTAGGGCTTTAATTCTTCCTATTTTCATAGCAATTTGTGTCGTATTTCTCACTTATCATACAATTTTCCTAGATTTATGTTTTGATATGAATTGATATATTTTATGTGTTAAATGTAGGAAAAAGCCATGTAAATGGATAGATAATCTCATGAGCTTTCCAACGCAACAAACGGCGATTAAAACGGACTTATAACGAAGAATCGGGAGCGGGTTGAAAGTTGCAGTACACTGGTATATAATATATGTAATATCGGAGACGACCGCCTGGAATTCGAGCGAACGGCTAGGCGGACACGCCTATGAGACAACCGCTTGTAATTTACGCGGACAAGAAGCGGAAGAGATGACCGCCTGATTCACACGCGGACGGAATCAGTGCCCGGGCGGACACAGGGACACGGGCGTGAGACGTCCGCCAGATTCTTGCGCGGACGCACACGCGGACGAGAATGAAATCGACCGCGACTAATTTTTCTTCGTTCTTCGCGGCGTCTTTTCTTCCTTCTTCGCGGCGCCGCACTCGAACTGCTCTTCATTAATATCGACGGCGCCCACCTTAATTTGTGCACGCGTGACGCTGGCTTTGTCTGTCTGCAATCAATTCTCTGGCTGCAAATCTTCGCGGATCTGCTCAATCAACTCCAACGCCATCTACTCACCTACTACACCGTCCCTCCGTTGTTTGTTTCTCATTTCTTCTGCCTATAAAAGCCAACGCTCATCTTCAGTATTAATTATCCCTTCTTTAAATCCAAAGTCCATCACTCGTTCATTACACCCAGCTCACCAGTCCATCACCAGTTCATCATCAGTTCACATTAGCTCACTCACCACGTACACTCTCTACTACCACACGACCACGACCATATCTATTCTCCCGTTTTCTCCATTTTTATTTGTTTTACCACCACACCACATCTCTGCCATTAATTAGTTACGGACGACGTGGATACAGAGGCGGAGCTAGGATTCAGAGTCAACTTGCTAGCTGGAGTTTTCTCTACCTTTCTCTTATTTTGTTTAAACGTTGTTATATATAGTTATGTTTAATTAATAAACTTAAGCCCTCCCAGGTTTGGGATGCGAGCCTATTTTATATAATTATGTTATGTTAAGCTTTCCACTATGATTTTATCTAAAGTAATAGTATAACTCTTGTCCTTCATGTGCTTTAATTCTCTGATCAATTATTAAAGTTATATTTGTAGTTTTCTAATCAACACGCGAGAGCTGAGATAGTAAACAAGACATAGGAATTAAACCTGATTAACAGCTAGAAGCCTGATCCGGCCTATAGGTTAATTAGTCTCAAATGGAAGCTGTTCTTTATGCGATTGGTTGTGTCCGGATTAGAGCATTAGTCTGCTGCTAGTTCTAGCAACTGGTTAGGGTTCGTTAGATTTAGTCGTCAACGAATTATTTATAGTTTCTGAGTTTATTACTTGAGTGGTAAAGTTTATATTAATATAATTGATAAAATAGGTGAGCAGAACAACCCGGGATGTTTTCTTAAAAAAACAAAAGATTTATAATTTCTATTTTTATTATTTTGTTTTATTTTAATTGTTCTTATTATTGTTTTGCTCAAGTTAAGTTTTCGATTATTTCTTCTCCTTCAAAAAATGATAAAATCTATTTATTAGAAGTCTCAGTAAATTTAATCCACTGTCAGTTATCCACAGCGAGGTCCCCAAGAGTACGACAACCCCACGAATCCACTATCCCGCAAAACGATTAGGTACACTGCCTATGTGGTAGAAGTAGTCACATATTTCTCCACCAAGTTTTTGGCGCCGTTGCCGGGGACCTCCAGCACGGTTAATTGATAGTTTTTAAATTTTACTGGGATTTCTATTTTATTTACTTTATTTTATTTTCGCTTTATTTTTACTAAAAAAAAAAATTCTTGTATTTCTATATTATTTCTTAATTGTTTCTCTTTCTAGTTAATTTTGTCTATTATTTTTATTTTCTGTTTCTATTTCTTTTCTACTTGGTATTTTTATTTTTGTTTTTATAGGATAATTACTGACAATGGAGAGCAGCCACGATGAGGTGAGAAGATTATTGATCAATCTGGAATGGACACGAATGCAAGAGGAAATATCCTCAAATCAAAGACTGGTCAAGGATTATCAACCACCTCAACAATCAAATCGAGAACCGTATTGGTGGGAAGTCAAGCAGGCTAACGCACAATACAACGAAGCTCAGTTGGGGTATTACTACTTCAATCAGAACGAGCAGCAATCTACACAAGGGCCAGATGAATTTCTCCCAAATCAGGCCAAGCCACCAGAAGAGATTCCAGTGGTGACTCCAAGGAGTGAAAACCGATTCGAGCCAGATATTATTGAAGCTACAAGTTCTGATGGGGAGATAAAGAAACTTCTCAGTACATTTTTCTCCGACGCCGAGTTAGAACAAATGTCTGAGAGTTACATTTCTCCTCCACCATCCCCAACACAGGAGGAGCAATTAAAGTTCGAAGATATGTGTCTGAGCCGGTCAACCAGCTGGAAGAGCGCTATCCTGTTAAGCCTCACCAACCGGAAGAAGAAATTTACATCCTCGAATCTGAGGAAGGAACACCACTACCACCGGTCTCTCATCAACTCCCATCCTGCCTCCATAAGCCTCAACAACGGGAGGAGGATGTTTACATCCTCCAATTTGAGGAAATGAAGCCAATCACACCTGTTCTCCTGTTAAAACTACGTTACCGGCAGTACCTCCTCAAACACCAGGTTTTGTGGAGTATTCATTTTCCTATTTATTTGCCGAAGTAACGTTTGTTTTAATCCAGGTGGTTTGCTTTTAATTATTACTAACTTCGTTTTCCTGGCGAAGATATTATCTACTTTTATTTTTGATCCAGGATAACGAAGCAATAGTCTAGCCAAAGACTAAAACTACGGGCAGCTTACTGGGAGGCAACCCAGTGGTTAAACTTTATTATCCTATTATTATTTTTATGATTTTATTTTAATTTTAATTTTAACGAAAAAAAAGAAGTGGAAATGGAATCTGTGCTTTAATGCAACGCTTTTTAGCGTTTATTTTTGGGTAGTATGTGCAGGCGAGATTCTTATCATGGTATCTGAAGAACTCCAAGGCTGGACACTTGCTTGAACGCAAGTGTGAGGAACGCTACTACCCCCGTTGTTAGCACTTAAGTGTGAGGAAGGACACCTTCCTCAATCTACGATATCAGGGGAGTTTCAGTTTCTTTATTTTAAATGTTTGTGTCCAGTCTATCACGCTTAATGATTATTATTATATCAGTCCATGATTGTCCTGAATGAAATTCTTCATGAGTCTGGCATATTTTGAAAGGTCTTTTCTTGATTATTTTATGAACAATGAGGACATTGCTCCTCTTAAGTGTGAGGAAGTTTAGACCTTTCCCTGAAAATATGCCAGTTGCACTTAATGCCACACATGTTTTAATTGTCTTCTTGCATTGAGGGAATCACTGCTCTGAGTGCTTATAAATGTTGAATTCTTGGGTGAAAATTTTTGCATAAATTTTGAAGTGAAGCCAGGTGACCACCTCAAGAATCTTTCTGCTTTAGGTTGTTTGTATATATAGTTTTATTCAAATGAATCTGTTTTCCCAAAATTGGTGGATTAAGTTGATTGGGGAAACTGAATTAGTTTATCTTGGGATTTTGGAAATGATATGAAAGTTTGGAATGAAAGGATAAGGCAAGGTACTCCGCTGATCAAAAATTTTCCTAACAAAAGCAGGCCTCGTCTATCCGGTTATTAAGTCCTAGGGGTGCCTTAACACCTATCTACCTAAGGTCTCGTGATCTGGGATAGTTGGCCCAACACCGTTACAAGGATAGAGAGAAAAGTCTGGGTTACGAAAAAACTCTGCAATTCGCAATTATTCAATTGTGTTGTATATATTTCTTGAAGAAGAATGTTTTTGCATGCGAAAGAAAAAAATAAGAAAAAAATGCAGTTTAATTTTGTTTTTGATCATGAATACGTGGTGTTGAAAGGTATCACGGAATAAGGCGTTACTTCACACCCCTTGTCATCCAAAGGTTAAAGGAAAGAAATGGTGGAAGATCCCAAGTTAATCTGCATTCAGATTTTGTAGTCTAACTTATCCATGCTTTAAAAAAAAATATTACTCTTTTTCACTGTTTGCGAAAACCTACAACCAGGAGCAGAACTATTCTTTTGATTGTCACTTTGCTTGCTCTGTTTTGCATCTGTTTAATCCTGAGGTTTGATACTACGGCCTTAGAGATATATTTATTCTCTATTTGCTTGAGGACAAGCAAAAGCTAAGTGTGAGGAAGTTTGATAAGCGAGAAATACATCTACTTTTAGGGCTTTAATTCTTCCTATTTTCATAGCAATTTGTGTCGTATTTCTCACTTATCATATGATTTTCCTAGATTTATGTTTTGATATGAATTGATATATTTATGTGTTAAATGTAGGAAAAAGCCATGTAAATGGATAGATAATCTCATGAGCTTTCCAACGCAACAAACGGCGATTAAAACGGACTTATAACGAAGAATCGGGAGCGGGTTGAAAGTTGCAGTACACTGGTACATATATATATGTAATATCGGAGACGACCGCCTGGAATTCGAGCGAACGGCTAGGCGGACACGCCTATGAGACAACCGCTTGTAATTGACGCGGACAAGAAGCGGAAGAGATGACCGCCTGATTCACACGCGGACGGAATCAGTGCCCGGGCGGACACAGGGACACGGGCGTGAGACGTCCGCCAGATTCTTGCGCGGACGCACACGCGGACGAGAATGAAATTGACCGCGACTAATTTTTCTTCGTTTTTCGCGGCGTCTTCTTCTTCCTTCTTCGCGGCGCCGCACTCGAACTGCTCTTCATTAATATCGACGGTGCCACCTTAATTTGTGCACGCGTGACGCTGGCTTTGTCTGTCTGCAATCAATTCTCTGGCTGCAAATCTTCGCGGATCTGCTCAATCAACTCCAACGCCATCTACTCACCTACTACACCGTCCCTCCGTTGTTGTTTGTTTCTCATTTCTTCTGCCTATAAAAGCCAACGCTCATCTTCAGTATTAATTATCCCTTCTTTAAATCCAAAGTCCATCACTCGTTCATTACACCCAGCTCACCAGTCCATCACCAGTTCATCATCAGTTCACATTAGCTCACTCACCACGTACACTCTCTACTACCACACGACCACGACCATATCTATTCTCCCCGTTTTCTCCATTTTTATTTGTTTTACCACCACACCACATCTCTGCCATTAATTAGTTACGGACGACGTGGATACAGAGGCGGAGCTAGGATTCAGAGTCAACTTGCTAGCTGGAGTTTTCTCTACCTTTCTCTTATTTTGTTTAAACGTTGTTTATATATAGTTATGTTTAATTAATAAACTTAAGCCCTCCCAGGTTTGGGATGCGAGCCTTTTATATAATTATGTTATGTTAAGCTTTCCACTATGATTTTATCTAAAGTAATAGTATAACTCTTGTCCTTCATGTGCTTTAATTCTCTGATCAATTATTAAAGTTATATTTGTAGTTTTCTAATCAACACGCGAGAGCTGAGATAGTAAACAAGACATAGGAATTAAACCTGATTAACAGCTAGAAGCCTGATCCGGCCTATAGGTTAATTAGTCTCAAATGGAAGCTGTTCTTTATGCGATTGGTTGTGTCCGGATTAGAGCATTAGTCTGCTGCTAGTTCTAGCAACTGGTTAGGGTTCGTTAGATTTAGTCGTCAACGAATTATTTATAGTTTCTGAGTTTATTACTTGAGTGGTAAAGTTTATATTAATATAATTGATAAAATAGGTGAGCAGAACAACCCGGGATGTTTTCTCAAAAAAAACAAAAAGATTTATAATTTCTATTTTTATTATTTTGTTTTATTTTAATTGTTTTTATTATTGTTTTGTTCAATTTAAGTTTCCGATTATTTCTTCTCCTAAAAAAATGATAAAATCTATTAGAAGTCTCAGTAAATTTAATCCACTGTCAGTTATCCACAGCGAGGTCCCCAAGAGTACGACAACCCACGAATCCACTATCCGCAAAACGATTAGGTACACTGCCTATGTGGTAGAAGTAGTCACATATTTCTCCACCAGGTAGTTAGTGATCTAGTGGGAATGTGGAGAAGGACAATCTTGGTAAATTCTTCTTTGACTCTGGATATCGTTTCATCCATGAGCTGGGTCTTGTTGTTTCGACGTGCGCTCGTCTTCAATGGTAACAGTGAGGGGCTGTATATCCCCTGTCCCAAAAGGGACGTAGTAGACATTGAGGGGCTGTATATCCCCTGTCCTAAAAGGACGTACTTGGTGGTGGGGGCCACCTCTCCCAGTTGATCTGTTTCCACTCTTGAGTTATTGGTTCTTGGATCTGTCTTTTCATTCCTAGTCCTTTGTGACTATCTGAGTCTTTCTACTCCTAATTGGAATTGGTTATAACTTGAGCATTGGATGTTCACTAACTCATGGTATGGTTTTTGGATTGACTAACTTTACCTTTCTATTATTTATCTTTATCCTTAACTTGTTCTTGATTTGGTGATTTGTGAATTGCCTTGTTCCTCTGTGTGGTTTAAGTGATTGTATTCAAGCTATTATTTATTTAAGAGTTATTTTATAAGTCTGTTTTTGGAGGATCGTACCAGTTCCATTCCATGGAACTGACCCACCCCTCTCGGGTGGGCTGCTTGGTTTATCTTGCAGGTACGAGTTATTTTACAGGTGGCCACGAAGAGAACGAGTGATTGGATGGGATTAGGTTTTGTGGAGAGTTTATGTGTTCTATTACTGTTTTATTTTTGTTAAGTTTCTCGAGGTTCAGGCCGTGACAATGTAATCTTTAAGTTGTAAATTGGTGAGGTTTGGTGTCGCGTGTTTGGAACCCAATGGTCTGTACGCCTTTAGTATTTTATTTCCGCTATAAAATGTTAAATAGGGGCGTTACAATTCTCTTTATACTCTCTTTATTATGGCGGGAGCTCTCTTCCCATCCTCTCTAGCTGCTGCCTTCTGCGTTGCTTTGCCAATATTGTCAGTTTTCCTTGCTTCTTCTTCCCCAGTCTTCTCTTGTGTAGGCTTCTCGGGGGAGGTGTCGCCTATTCCTCTCCAGTTCCATCCAATATATGGTGGAGGGGTTGGCCTTCCTTTCCCCGCTCCCCCAATTTCCTTTTCCTCCACTCCTCGTTGATCTCGTTGCTCCGCCATGTTAATTTTTCCTCTCCTTTTAGAGTCATCATTTCCCCTAAAAAATCTCATTTTACCCCCAATATAAGTATATTGTCACTTAACTGTAGGGAGTTGGGTGACCCAAACTCAAAACGTTGGGTCACCAAGGTTATACGTAGACCTGGCAATTTGGGTCGCTGGGTCGGGTTGATATCAACCCTAACCCAACCCATTTAAAATATCATCAACCCATGCCCAACCCAAAAATGGATGGGTCAGAAAGTCATGACCCTAACCCAACCCGTTTAAAATCCTTCAACCCTAACCCAACCCACCCAACCCGTTTTTTAAGCATACAATAATTTAGACGGATTAGGAGTAGACTTTAATAAAAAAATCCAAAAACATCCAGTGCTAACTAATTAGGATGAAACAAAAGGAAGAGAAGTAATCTTGCTTGATCGACCCAACTTTAAACGAATTTCATGTTAGAAAGAATGTAAAAGTACTACACCAATTTCAAATGAATAGAATAACACGTACTTTTTTCATAAGTTTATATTTATCAATATGAGCATAAAGCTCTACCACTGTTGGAGAGGAATCCTATCTAGATATGCACATGATCCTAGTGCCCTTAATAAAGAGGGAACGAAAATGAAAATCTTCATTATGCATTAGAGAAATATACTAATTAAAGACAAATCTTCTAAGGTTAGACATAATTTATAAACTGAAAGCTCAAAGCCTAAAACTATGACTAATAGTTTTAAAAATAATTACACCTGTTTAAAATGAGTGCTCATGCCTGAGAAAAGTAATAAACTATCACTTAATCGTTACCAACAGTTGAGGAACTTCTATGCAGCACGCGATCCGTATTGTTGGCTTCAGAATTCACTAAGAGGTCTATAATCAAGATCCTACTTACAAAAAATACACATACATACTTTTGTCACCATCTAGAAAAATCTAAACATACATATGTTCCCAAGAACAACTATGGCAGTGAGAATAAGAAAGACAAACCTTGGGCAGAGATGAAGAGCGACATAGACATGAACAACGACATAGAGAATAAAAGTGGATGGAGTCTACAAGACGAGAGTATTTGAGTTTCAACATTATGTTAAGGTCTGGTTGGGCCATTTGTTTGATATGCAGCTGGTTAGGTCATTTGTTTAGTTAAAGTATGAGATTATTAAAGGTGGGATAGTCCAACTACACTTAGGCTTAAGGCTAAGGTATAGTTTTATCTGAAAATAATATATATATAATTGTGAATTAATTATTAACAAATATATTTTTGGGTTTCGGGTTGGGTCATGGGTTATGATCTCTACCCTAACCTAACCCACAAATTTAGGCTTATTACCCTAACCCAACCCAAAAAAAAAGATGGGTCAATAATCAAGACCCTAACCCGTAAAAATATGGGTTGGGTTCGGGTTGGGTTTCGGGTAGGGTCAAAATTGCCAGGTCTAGTTATACGTGATGAAGCTCCGGACATTATATTCCTCTTTGAAACAAAGCTTGCCAGACGCAAACTGGAATCTTTTGCCACCAGATTGCGGAATCACTCAGGGTTCTCGGTGGACTACATGGGTCGTGTTGGTGGCCTAGCCTTAATCTGGTGATCGTCTCTCATGGTCAGTATTAGGAGTGGGAATACCCATCGAGTACCCGATCCACCTGTCCACCCGACCCATATAAATGGGTGAAAACTCGAAATAAACGGGTGAAACGAGTGATGGGTCGGGTCAGATGTGGGTGAGAATTTTTTTCACCCATCACCCGGTTCTCACCCGACCCATCACTCGTATACATTTGGACCCAAGTATTTTTCAAAAGTTATGACAAGTCCCCGCAAATTTTAGTAAGAATAACAATAAAACTCGCAAATTTTTTATATAAATTATACTTTGATACCAAAAGTTACAATAAATTTACAATCAACTCCTACTATTTATTAAAAAATACAAAAACATACAACAAGAATCTCACTCATTTATCACCCGACCCACCCGTTTCACCTGTGGGTTCGGGCCGGGTTCGGTTGATCCTTAACGGGTGACAGATCGAGTTTGGGTGAAGCGAGTGGAAACGGGTGACGGGTGAAGCTTCACCCGACCTGAACCCGGCCTATTGTCAGCCCTAGTCAGTATCTATTATTACTTTTAGCACCATATCAACTTCAAGTAAGATGGTGGTTTAGGCTTAGATTAAAGGGGAACTAGAATCTATGGCTGGTATTCGACAATGGACAGATGAAGAACTTGATCCCTATTGAGGATATTCAAGGAAATCAAAAAGATTTGTGGCTAGTTTTGGGGGATTTCAATAAAATCATCTTCAATTTTGAAACAAATGGTCATGGTTACCGAAGTAGATCGCGCATGCAAGCTTTCCAATATTTTATAGTAACTGTGAGCTTTAGATTTGGGTTATATAGGCAAAATATACACATTATGAACTGCCAACAGGATAACTGGAACACCAAAAGTAGACTAAACCACAATGGATTAGCCTCTTTTCAGATGCGCATAATGTTCATCTAAGATGGGGTCGCTCAGATCACAGGCCGATCAAGCTGATTGTTAGGCCACTTGGAAGAAGAGGCCCTAAACTCTTTAGGTTTGATAATTCCTTGGCTAATGACCTAGCATGCAAGCAAATTATCATTATTGTATGATGGGATGAGTGGTCGAGCTAATTTACATATCTAAATTTCAATGTGGAAGAGCTAAAAATCATGGTACGGTAGAAGAGCTAGAGCTGAATCCTCAGCAATTAATGAAATCAGGGAAGTTATAGCCGAGATCGCTAAGCAAGACCCAACTCAAGAGAATTAATCTTCTTAATTGGAAATATTTTAATCAAGAGTTGGACTTGTTGCTGCCCAAGGAAGAAATTCGTTGGGCCCAAAGATCAAGACAACAATGGTTAAGAGAGGGAGACAGAAATACTGCCTTTTCTTCATCAGAGTCCATGCTATAAGAAGAATGAATACTATCCGTTTATTTATTGGCCCACAAGGAAATATTATGACAAGGTGGGATGATCACTAGTAGATTTTTTGTTATATATGACGGTTGAAAATCGATTTTATAGGACGGATTCTTGGCGTTATATATTGTCCTGTCGTATATAGGTAACTCTTATATAGGACGTCTATAACCGTCGTATAAAATACTCATTATATGACGGTAATCTATTGTACCCATCCTATATAACACTCTCTAGGAGACTGATATTACCAGGTTACATATGACAGTTTACAATTTAACCGTCGTATAATTTATTTCGCGCCATTAGTTTAATATGACACTTCAATACAAAACCGTCCTATAAATATATTATTTTGATTTAATTCTCCCTTTGCATGACTGTTTTAACTGTCCTATAAAACGACAAAAATTAGTTTATAGGACGGGTATTTTATATGAACTGTCCTATAAAAAACGTGTGTTTTTTTAATTCCATTTCTGTTTCTTCATATTCATGTAATATGTTCATACCAATACATGTTTTACTGCAGAAAGTACCTGAAAAGATAGATTTACATTACTCCATACCAACTTAACTAAAGATTCCACCAAAAGACAATTATAATATCCACACGTGCACGTGTCAGCATTCTCTTCCCTTCTCAAAACCACCATCTAATTAAACAACCAATGCTACCATATAAACACCCAAAAGTTTAATTCATACTGATGTGCATACTAGCCTCCTCATTCACATCTCCAAGATATTCCCACACAAGCACATTGGCCATTTCCATAATAACTGTCTAAGAAATTTATATAATCAAAACACATATACTTGTCACACTAGCTAGCTCATAAAGACTTGATCATAAATTGCGCCCATTCTTCCTTTACACTTTCAAGCTCCTTCATTGTGTAGGTCTTCTTCTTTCGAAACAACTTGCGTACCTAAAAATGAGTCATTGATAAATACTTTTTCACACATTCATTAAATCATTAAAGGGACAAGCTATGTTTCTGCAGCAATACCTCAACAATGTTAGACAAGCGAGAAATTTCTTGTCAAAAGGTCTTCATATAGACCATGACGTAGTACCCACATTCGGTTCCACCAGGTTGCTTCGGAGACTAATTATAGAATTAAAAGATTAAATTACATTGAGAATGAAAATCTAATTGGCAACGTAAAATTAATAGGGGTACACTAACCTCAATATGGATGGTATCAAAGTCTCTTGACAACCTTTTATCTCCCATTCTAAATTTTTCGTATCCCCTATTCAATTTGAAAAAATAAACAGTAAGTAACGTATGACATCATAACTATTTCTTTTATATCCAACAGGTGGTATATTTAACTTACACTCTTATCATTGATATGATATCTACATCAGTCATGGCCACTCCAAGGGGATCAAAAACCAATAAATTTGGCTGGTTGAGGCATACAACAAGCAGCACCCAATGTTCTTTATCATTGAGAAAAGATGTAAGTAAAATAATTTTAATGACATGGTCAAATGTTTTTAATAGTGTTCAACCTCCTTAAACTTACTCTTGGTGATAAGGTATAAAAGCCCAATTGGTCCTTCTAGTCTTTGCGATGGTCAGACACTTGTGCACATATTCTTGTAGAAATCTTGGCTTTCTAAGCGCTTCACTTTTTGATGATGTCTCCGGGCAAAGGAATAATACCTCATTCGTCAGATTACGTTCCACAAGCTTTTGAACCAAACACCTATGAAAGATGTTAATTAGTTCATGATTGACTGGCATAAGTGAAGCGCATATATATAAAGCACTTACATGATATAAATCTGAACTACCGATATGTTAAGACATGCCCCAGTCATCATTTGTTGAACGTCCTCAAATGTCACGATAGAGTCAACATCCATATCATAATGAAAAACATCTTTTGGAAGCACAATCTGCCAAGAATTCATATCACTAGGCATACCAATGGCATGAACATGCAATTGTCTTTGGAAATCACCCAACGCTCTTGTTGCTTCATACTTTTGAACCACGATTTCCTTTTTTCTAAGGTAGTGGTCTTTTCAGCCTTATTTCCATTCATGGCCGAGGTTATCAATTTCTTCCACCTTCTTGTTGCATTGACTTTCCTAGCCTCATCTCCCTTTCGTATGGATTGTATATAAATAATGAATATAAGTGTACAAAAATTAACATCTTAAGAAAGTTAATAAAAAATAGTATAAATTTACCTCGTCACCAATGTAAATAAGATTTGTAGGCCATGGTATATAGCCACCGTCAACTTCCCTGAGAGTTGTTACATCGTCTTTGGCAATAGGGAGATGTTGGTCCCGATGGCCATCATATATGATATCAATGCTGACCTTAGCCTGAAATGGTTGTAAGGTAGCACAATGCATTGGCGTAGTAGGTGTAGATGGCATCACCGTGCCTTGAGCAACCATTACAGTTTGCCCATTTAGCGACAACGCAAGACGATAATTTGCCGGCTCCTGTGAGAATTTAAATTATAAATCAAAGCTAATTCATATCAGTATACATTTATTAGCATATAATCATTAACCTAACAATTATAATATACCTTAAGGCTACCAAATGGATAAGGGTCAAGTGACAGTGAAGTGGTTGGGGAACCCTGCGCTTGACATGGCGGTTGGACTAAGACTGTGATTTGTGACAACCTTTCATCAAATGCCTCTTGCATCTTACGTAATTGCTCTTGCATTTGTTGTTGTGCAGTTTGCAACTTTTCCTCCAATTCTTGTTGTGAGACGTATCCAATCGGAACACTTCTCCTTGTAGACTTACCAAAAATGTCCCTCTGGCGTACCACTCCCCCATATCCCCTAACATGACCTGGATGATCTTTTTTCTCCATAGCACGGTTCAGTAAATCATCTTGCTCCGGATGGAACCCATTGTCCATCATTTACTTGATTACGTAGTTCACTCTGTTTACCACAAAATTAAATTAAAAAAATAGGATAATGATATAATTTTTTTCCATAGCATTAATACTTGTATATAAAACCAAACACTTACAACTTTCTCAGCTATTTGACGTGTCTCATCACAAGGGAAATAGTATTCTCCTTTGGCATCCTTCTTCATACAACCTAATAGAAACTGCTCTGATCGATCAGCAGGATCAGTGAGATCGGAAACAGTTTGAGTAACATCTTCAGCAATCTTGGTTATTTTCTTTTCCTTTATCCATTGTTGTCTACTTCCAAGATATCCTCTCCTTCCCATATAATGCTTGTGAACATGTTTCTTTCGATTTTGTTGATTCTGTTTTTGGACTTTCTGTTGGCAAAAAAATTAAACCACAAATTTGAAACATGAATGAAAATTTAATGTCAAGAAGTGAATGAAATTATTGTGCACATAAGCAAGATTACCAGCCATTTAGGATCCTTGTGCGCTTTAACAAAAAGAGCCCAAGCTTCTTTGGTAATATTGCCTTCGTACAATTCATAGGGCATTTTGTTGTTTGACCTCTTTCTCTTTCTTGTGATCCACCCCGATACTAGTTCAGCACGCCACTTTCTAAACAGATTCCCAAAACATATCTCAATACGTTCTTGTGCCTCATCTGGGACAGGAAAATTGCTTTGAAGATCTGCCCACATCCTATCCTTTGTGCCTCTCTCAATTGTCTTCCAATCAAGGTTGATGTTATAGTTTGATCTTACCAACGATCCTATGTAGCTCTTCAAATTCTCAGCAGAAGATCCCATCACCCCATAGTAAGGTGTCCATATGAGCTCTAGCTCTTGATTAGGCTTTCTTTTTTTAACTCCTCTTGTAGGACCTCTTGTATTCCTTTTCTGATTTGTATCTACATTTCTTTGATCACAATAAGGGACCAAATCTTGTGCGTCATCCTCCTCATGTGGCGTATGGCAACTTATTTCCCCTTCTATCTCATCCACTTCATTCATGATATTGGATTCTACAAATAATATAAACAATGTTAGTTTATACAATAATAAACTTACAATATATAAAATATGTATGAGATAATCCACACATGTAATAGGCCCATGCATTCCAATGTCCAATTGAAAGTTATTCATTTTACCATTTATTTTCAATCCAAAGTCCTTCATCATGATCTGATCTAACATAGTCATCTTCAGGTACAAGATCATCCCCAACAGATGGTACACCTTTGGAAACATGTGGAATCTCCTCTACTAGATCATATGCTTCCTCATCAATGACATCTTCCACACCAACAATTCCTCTTTTCCCTTTTCGAACAACTGACCACTTACAGTCAGCAGGGTCAGTCATATAGAAGACTTGGTTTGCTTGGGATGCAAGAACAAATGGTTCATCACCATGAGTGGCTCTACTAAGATCAACCAATGTGAAACCAAGATCGTCTTCATGAAAACCTTGCCTATTGTTAACCCATTTGCATCGGAATATACAAAAGTCGAATTTTACATAATCAAGCACCCAAATGTCCTCGATGATCCCATAGTAGGTGTTTGTGGTAGATACTGGATTGATATCATTAGCATTGGCATAAAAATCATAAGATGCTTCAATGGTTACTCCACTATTCTGCATGGTTGATTTCAAATCTTGCCTTTTAGTATAATACGTGAAACCATTTATGTCATATCCTTCAAAGGTTACAACATCAAGCTTGGGCCCATACGCTAACCACTTTACTTGTTCTGTCTCATTAATTGAATTCTCTGCAAGTACTCTCTGTTTGAACCAACTATTGAAAGATTTGTTCTGCTCCTTTATTAACCACAACTCACTCTTTGCTGGATTTTTTTCTCTAAGAAAATTCATATGTTCTGCAAAATATGATTCAACTTTGGAATATGTTGCAGCACTAGGAGATGTGCTTTATTAAGCATCTTACTGTCAGCTCTGTGTACTTTCTTTCCAACAACACCTACTCCAACCTTAATTCTGCCCTCATGCCTTGACTTTGGTAATCCAATGGATTCAGCACCAGATAAATAATGTGAGCAAAATTCAATTGTTTCCTCTACAATAGTCCCTTCAATTATGCTTCCCTCTGGTCGATAACGGTTCTTCATTCTTCCTTTCAAAATACCCATATATCTCTCAAAGGGGTACATGTAACGTAAATACACAGGACCACAATGTTTTATTTCTGTCACAACATGTACAACCAAATGTACCATGATATCAAAAAATGATGGTGGGAAGTACATCTCTAACTGACACAATGTAACAACAACATCAGCTTGCAATTGGTCAAGTTTATCCACATCAAGGACCTTGCCACAAATAGAGTTGAAGAAGAAACATAGTCTTGTAATTGTAGTCCTCACATTTTTTGGCAATATGCCTCTAATTGCAACCGGTAAGAGATGTTGCATCAACACATGATAGTCATGTGATTTTAATCCTATCAGTTTTAAGTCAGCCATGGACACAAGACTCCTTATATTAGAAGCATACCCTACAGGAACCTTTGTGTTCTGAAGACAATTACAAAAACTTTTTTTTCCTCTTTAGACAATGTATAACAAGCAGGGGGTAAAAATGTTCGCTTGCCTCTCTCTTGGGGCGCAAGCTTTGTTCGAATTCCCAACTCAACCAAATCTTTTCTTGCCTTTACGCCGTCCTTTGTCTTTCCAGGAATATTCAGTAATGTACCAACCAAACTTTCACCAACATTTTTTTCAATATGCATTAGATCAAGACAGTGCCTAACTTCTAAGTTTTTCCAATATGGTAGCTCCCAAAATATTGATTTTTTCTTCCAGATACTTTTTTCAACACTTTTTACTGTTTTCCCAACACGTTTGAAAGGCTTCCCAAAGTGACTTTTAATACCCAAGACTCTCTTGTAGACATCTTCACCAGACAAAGGTGGTGGTGCAAGTCGATTCTCGGTCTTTCCATCAAACTGTTTCTTTTTGTTACGGTACGGATGCCTTTTCGAAGGTCAACTGTATCATCTTCACAAATAGGGCACGGCTTTGATCCTTTGATACTATAACCAGAAAGATTTCCATATGCTGGAAAATCATTGATTGTGCAAAACAATATGGCATGCATGGTGAATTCTTCTTTTGCAAATGAATCATACACAATTGTGCCTTCATTCCATAATAGCTTCAAATCATCGATTAATGGCGCAAGATATACATCTATGTTATTCCCCGGTTGTTTTGGACCAGAAATTAGAAGTGATAACATAATGTGTCTACGCTTCATGCATAACCAAGAGGGCAAATTGTAGATCACTAACAACACTGGCCAAGTACTGTGTATACTACTTAATGTGCCATAAGGATTCATCCCATTGGTGCAAAGACCTAGCCTCAAATTCCTACTTTCCTTGCCAAATTCCTGAAATGTTCTGTCAATGTTCCTCCATTGTGGTGAATCGGCTGGATGTCTCAACTTACCATCCTTTATCCAATCTGTTGCATGCCATGTCAGATTCTTCGCGTCCTTTTCAACTGCAAACAAACGCTTGAAACGGGGAATGATTGGGAGGTACCATAACACCTTAGCCGGAGAACCAACTTTACTAACACCATTCTTCTGTTTTAACTTATACCGGGGCTCCTCACAAAAAGGACAACTGGTATAGTGTTCGTAATTCTTCCAATACAAGATACAATCCCTTGGGCATGCATGGATTTTCTTGTATTCCATTCCCATTGGACGCATTAGTTTTTTCGCTTCATATGTTGAGCTAGGAATTTCATTTGGTTCTGGAAGAATATCATTTAATAGTTCAAGCAAAGCAGTGAAACTTTTGTCACTCCACCCGTGCTTTGCTTTAAGATTGAACAACTTTAACACAACTGCCAACTTGTTTATCTTAGGGGGGCACCCTGGATATAATGGTATTTTTGATGCATCTATAAGGTTCTCATGAGCACTAGGTTTGTCAGAGAAATGTTCTTCTACATCCTCTAGCATTGCATCAATCTGATCATCCTCATCAGTAGCATTATCATCACCGTCATTATCATCATCTAAAGCACAAACTGTATCATCATAATCTGCATTCAAGTTGTTGACATTGATTTCTCATCCAGTGTACTGCTAGTCACCCTGTATTTAGGCACGTCATTTGGGCTCTCACCATGCCATTGCCAAACTGTGTAATTTTGCATAAAACCACGAGTAGATAAGTGATATCTGATCTCTTCTATACTCTGATATTTTAAGGCATTAACACAATCTCGACATGGACACTTAATGTATCCTTCATCCTTGGCTGACAAATTATCAACAGCCACTTTGCAAAATTCTCTAACCCCATTTTGATATTTGTCATCTAATCGGTCCATGTACATCCACGAGCGATCCATACCCTTTCAATTTGTAGATCAGTAAAAACCAATTTAGCATACTATAGTTCTTTTGACATAGTAGTTCTTTTTATCATTTAAACAATCAATATCTCAAATTTAACAAACTATCCATATTTGAACCATAAAATGGAGCTACAAAACAACAATAAGAAACTAATGATTCCTAGTAAATTAATGTAAAAAGGCCCTTGTTCAGTTCAGGTCTATTCTTCTTCTTCGTTTTCCGTCATTATTCGCTCGATTTTACAACAAGGTCTATAACCTGTCAAAATTACATACTTAATAACTTTATCATCACTTCAAACTTTTGTATGCCCAGTGAGAAAGGGAGGAATATATGTGGCAGTCATGAACACAAGTTTGACATCTTAAGATATGAAAAATGAACCGTGCAGTAAACAAAATCATAGCAAGCCAAACCATTCAGCAAGGTATTTACTATTAGCTGTTTTTGGTGGAACATAAGCATCATTACATCTGATTGAAGCTTCCATGTAAGGTATTCATCTACAGTTCAGCGTGTGTGGTTATAGTGCAGTAGGATGAAAGACAAGAGCTTGATAGTGTGTCGTTATGCTGCGGCAGTTTCAGGATTTATAGTTCAGTTAGCAAAGATTAAACTTGTATTGTCATGCTGGACAACAGTGACTAGGTTGTTCTTATTGTTTAATGACAGCAGCAGCCTATTCTCATTGATTAGTACACTGCTGTAACATTTATTTTTATCGACATCAGCAGCTTCTATTGTTGTATTTGAGAGGAGGGTAAGCTGCTGCTTACTGTTTAAAACACTTATTTTCTCGCTGCTTGGTTTCAGGCCTGGTGAGTGGGACTCAGTAAGTCAGTCTCCCGGGGCTGAAGATCTACCAATTCTAAGAAGTTAATTAAAAACCAGTTACCTAAGTGCAAATGTGGCGTATGACTTAACTAAGAATACCCTATTCAGTCCAAATGTAAGATCCATGTGAGCGAATAAAACCCATGCCCATATGGGCAAGTTTGTTGTATGATTGAACCAGAAATTCAATATCGTGAACGTTATGTACTATATGAATGGAAAATGCTTAATAATCAAGGATGTGTGGCTTTAACTGGTGGGTATATTTATGAACCAAATGGTAAAAAAACAGAGTCAACGTTTCATCGACACCAATTCACAGCAGAGAAAAAAAGAAACAAGGAAACGAGAAAGTAGAAGCGCTGTTAAATATAAACCAAAAAAATTGTGTGAATCTAAAACTATATTTGTAGTACAGTACTAATCACTCTGAAGTCTGGAAACAGTACGAGATTTGGTTAATTGCACATGTTCACTATTATAATGGACAGATTGTTTTATACTCAAGTCTGGCTTTGGATTTCTTTACTCTAAAACAGCAAGGTACTACTGCCTATTTGCTTATCGATTGCTTCACAAGGTGTGACAGAATTACAAAACTTCTATTGTTATAATGGCTGGAGTGAAGGAAATGGGTTTCAGTATGTTACGGGTCCTGAAATGAATCGTTTTCAGTATTCGTCAATCTGGTTTGTGAAATACAGCAGTTTCAGTGATTTATTGTTAAGCTGCTAGATGCAGAGGTGCACTCAAACCAGAAGATAATACAAAAGGTTTTCAGTAACATCCATTGGATTAGAACATGGATTATGTTTCTGCTTAATTGCTATAATTTGCTTCAGCAGAGTGCATCAGCTAGATTCTGAAACAACATTGATTATTTTCTTATAATGTTTACTAGTGCTTCAATAAGATGCGGAGACAGCAGCTATTTTTTTTCCAAAACAGAGGGACAATACTGCTTATCATTATCATTTGTTTCACCACAGCAGAAACATCAGATTGTATATACATATTGTTTTGATTTAGAGGCAACAGAGGTTACGACATTGCTTGAGATATGGTGTGCAGATGGAATAAACAAAGAATTCTCTAGTTAATGCAACAGTAATGCGACAGAATGGAAAAAACAAAGAACTCTCTGGTTAATGCGACAGATATGGTGTGCAGATGGAATAAACAAAGAATTCTCTAGTGTGCAGATGGAATAAACAAAGAATTCTCTATCGTTTGCTTCATTAATGCGACAGAATAAACAAACAATTCTTTGGTTATGATGGGCAGAATAATTATATTCCAGTTGGCCTTTGTATTATGAAAACAACCAGCTGTGAAAACTCTTTGGCTGCAAATCTACAAATGGTGGGGGTGTAGCACTGGTACAGATGGAAAATATCCAAAACAGTCTTGAGATATGGTGTGAAAGTACACCCAACAGACAAGCAGGCCGGATGTGGCGAGTTATTTTTTTTTTTAACATAATTGTTCCACAAGTTATGACAGTAGATATAGCTACTTTTTAGAATGCTTATCATCTGTTTCATAAGGTGCAACAACAGAAATAAAATGCTTCTATTGTTGTGATAGCCAGAGGAATAAGGTGTATTACCGATCCTGGAATGAAGTATTTTCAGCCCAGTCAGCAATCTGGTTTGCAAGATGCAGCAGTTCCAATAATTTATCGCTGTAGAAGTGTAGACACGAGCAGGGAATGAATGAATGCAAAGCTCGTATGCTTCAGCTGGTGTTCGAGGTGCAGATCTAGTACAACAACTCCAGGGCTTTGAAATTAATAGCAAAAAGACACAAATTAATATGAAAAGTAATATAAAAAGAATTAAAGAAAAATACATTCTAAGAACGTGGAGATGTTGGTCGGAGAACCCACGTACACAATTTAGGTAAACCAATCTTAGAAGATTCAGCGAGCAGGGAATGAATGAATGCAAACCCACGTAAAAAATTAAGCGAGTGCTCCAGCGGCAACGAAAGAACGACAAATAGCTTAGAAGTTAGAAGATTCACAACCAAACCATCCCAAAGAAATCGCAAGCACTTGAACCATATACAGCAGCCCGATGAAGAACGAAGCAAATCAGTAGCACTATTTTTTTTTGAGAGCACGAAAATAAAGCAGTGGACGAAAGCGGGAGGGAGAATGATATACGCGCCAGCATGTTTTTTTTTAGGTTAAGTGAAAATTCGGGTGTGTAGGACTTTTATGAATCAAACACAGTGTTTTGATGTTCAAAAACAGAAAGAAAAGAATAAAACGCAGCGTTGAATATCTGCAGTTTTAATATAAGTAAACATCATATATAACGGAGAGTGTTGTTAACCGTACAAAATAATTTACATAAGACCGGTCGGTTTGAAAACCATCGTATTTAGATTATATAGGATGGTTTATTTGATCAACTGTCCTATTAAATTATAGTACAAATAGGATGGTTTACTTTAAACCCGTTCTATATTAAAAATAAGTTTCTTTGAAAATTGTTATATAGGACGCTAATTCAACCAACCGTCATATTAAAAGATTTTATATGACATTTTATAAATAACCATCCTATAAAGTAGCGTCCTAAATGACGTTTTTTCTACTAGTGGATATTGAGGAAACTACCCATTCATACTTTAGTAACTTGTTCACTTTGACCGCACCTCAAGTTAACCACCATCTTCTGGTGTGTGTGAAAAAAAAAAGAGTCAAGCAGGACCAATATGACCGGCTGGGGCAACCCTACACTAAAGAGGAAATCGTTCATGCCCTTCATGATCTCTATCCTAATAAGGCCCCAAGCTCGGATGGTATTAAGGGTACATTCATCAGTCAATACTGGAATATCATTGGTGATGACCTCAACAATACTTACTAAAGGTTCTTAACACGGATGCCATGCCGAGAGGTCTCAATCACACCCACTTAATTCTCATGCTGAAGAAGGCGGGGGCAACTTCGATGATAGATTTCAGACCCATATCTTGTGTAACACGATTTACTGGATCATCTATAAATTCTTAGTGAATATTGAATAGGGACCACAACATTATGAATTCGGTTATATTAGAGGACCAAAGATCTTTTGTTTTGAGGAGGCTGATATTTGATAATATTATCATTGCTCATGAATTTCTTCACTCTATGAAGATTTCCAAATCCACACAGAGAGGCTTCATTGCTTTAAAGCTCGACATGACGAAAGTATTTGACAGGGTCGAGTGTCCTTTTGTCCTAGGCATTCTACTTAGCATGGGTTTCCATGACAACTGGATAATTTTGGACTATTTTATTTTCCTAATCAGTGGGATTCCATGGAAAACTTAATACCAAAACATGGCTTGAGACGAAGGTATCCTTTATCTCCTTTTCTTTTTGTGTGTTGTATGGAGGTACTATCTTCAAGCTTAAAAACTACTGCACAAACGGGTATTATCGCGATCCCAAAACCAGCCTAAAAGATTAGGTGCATGCAAGGCTTTCAAAACTAAAAATTACAAATGTCGTAATCAACATTTTAAGCAAATAGAACATAACGGCTAGCTATTAAGAGCCCCGTGCAACTTAGGCAAAATAAATCAAGTATCTAAACATAAGGTTTAAGAATAAGGTCATATGACCAGCTCAAAAATAGCAGAAGACAATAGTAGAACTCGAAATGCAAATAAGAGCGACCTCCACCTGGTCAATCATTAATATGCAAAATGTTGAAGTGGAAAAGGATAAGCAACCACATGCTTAGTAAGCAATAAATATCAATAAAATGAGCCACACTCAAAACTCTTTTTATGAACATAGTTATGTATATAAATATATATATATATACCAGAATAATAATAGCACAAGAACTGAAACCGAAATTCAAATCACACTAAAGCAGATCATAAACTTATACACATTGAAACATTATCAGAAACAGAGTTTTAAAGAGACCCTAATCCAGAGCATACAGAATAGGTCTAAAGACCTCGGATAACAGAATGGGTCTCACGACCCCATATAACAGAATGGGTCCGTCAACCCAGATAATAGAACGAGGAGGTGCCCGCGATATAGATACAAGAGGACGTTCTACGCAGCACGCTACGTGATAACTCGACTTAGTCATCCATGGCGCAGAAAACAATAAACTAGGTCCCAAAACGAATTGTTCGACAAACTATAATCACAATGTTTATATCCAAATCAAATATGTATGTATTTAACCAAATCCTTCAAATGGTGAATAGAGGACGAATTAACTTAACTACACTCTTGGCAAAATATACAAGCATATATACGATCAAAATCCATCAATGGATTATGGCAACAATCACACGTCTCCAGCTCCTCTAATCAACAAGTATCGATTTAACACATGCAACTCATCATTAAACCTAGCCGTAGTGTTGCATGGCATCCGTTGCTGGCGCTTCACCTCCTACTTATACCGCAGTTGGTTTCTTCATCGGCTCACATCAAACTTCACCTTGACTTTTGCTCTACAACAATATACACGCACAAAATCCTCTTGGCTGCATCGTACTTTGGTTAGTTTCTCAAAGCTTTCAACAATCTCGCTACACACCCTCCTAATGGCCGATCCACCACCACCGCCACCAGTTGAGGTTTTAGCTACCCACTGTGCTCATCTTTCACTCACTGCCGCTGAGGAGGAATCTGTGCAAGTTGACGATGCTCGACTCCAATTCAGAAGCTTTAACCCAGTGTTGTTTCCTGGGTAAATTGCTCATGCCCCGTCATGTGGACATCAAAGTCTTGGAGTGCACCCTTGCCAAGGCATGGAAATGTGAGTATACTCTTCGTGTTCGCAATCTGGAAGGTGGGCTCCTCCTTTTTCGTCTGCCAGATGAGGCGTTTGTTGCGTCAATTCTCTCCCGTGGCCCATGGACCCATGATGGGAGTCTCCTTGTTCTTTCAGCTATTGACAAGGCCACGGCTCCAAGGGACCATGATTTTAGGTGGGTTCCATTCTGGGTGCACGTTCATGATGTGCCGTTGCAGTTTATGAGTCATATGTTTGCGAAGCGCATCGGAAATAAGATTAGAGTTTTTATGGAGTACGCAGAGTTCAACCGCCGCAGAGCTGGATCCTACATGCGGCTGAAGGTAAACCTTGATGTTTCTCGACCACTTCTCTGTTTCACCACCATCACCATTGAAGGAAGGCCAACAATCCTGCCACTGACTTATGAGAGGTTGCCTAACATGTGCTTTCTCTACGGGTTCTTCACTCACCTTCTTCGCGATTGTCCATATCGTACAGAAGCTACTCAAGAGGAGCTTAATTACGGCATGTGTCTCAAGGTAGGAACAACTGGTGCTACTCGACCGTCCTACGACTCTCGTGGTGAAGGTTCATCAGGTGCCTGACACTCTACACCACCCCCACGCCTTGGGGTTATCCCTGTTGCGGCTGATAAAGATGATGGGGAGGAAGGGGTACACCTAATGGTTGATATTAATCAAGACCCAGTCATGGAGGAAGGTGAGCTTCCCCAGTCACCTTCAGTTTTAGATGGTCGTAAGCTAAAGCTCACCATGGTGTAGTGTTCCTCTTCCGAATCTGAGCTCAGGGAAGTCCAGTCTATGGAGGAGGTCACCAAGAGAGGGAAGGGCGAAGCTACACACTCTAGTTCATCGGCGATGCTGGGAGAGACCCAGTATCGCCCGTCATAATGTCCATTCTAGTTGCGAACTGCAGGGGTCTGGGTGCTGCCGCCGTGGTTCGCTGGATCAGAGATGTTCTGCATCAACATGCACCAACTTTTATGTTCTTGACAGAGACCAAGTTGTCTACTTTTGAGCTGCGCTCTTTTGCAAGCTGTTATCGGAATTACTACTGGGTGGGTGGGGATAGTATAGGTCGAAAGGCTGGGGTTGCCTTCTTTTGGTCTGTTAGTCTTGATGTATCTGTGCTTAGTGTGTCTAGTCACCATGTTGATGTTGTAATAGGTGGTCATGGGGGGAATCAGTGGCGTTTTTCTAGCTTGTACGAATGGTCTGATCACCAACATAAATGGAAAACTTGGAATTTGATTTGGTATCTTAATGTTCAATGGAAAGGGCCATGGATGTTGGGGGGATTTTAATGAAGTATTGTATTTGCATGAACATCAAGGCCGGGGAAAACGCTCTTCTGCAGATATGCAAGCTTTTCGAACTTGCTTACTGGACTGTGATCTCCATGACTTGGGATTCAGGGGTTCAAAGTTCACCTTTACAAACAAGAGCAGGAATCATCGTCATACACGAAGTAGATTGGATTGTTTTCTCTGCAACAGTTCATGGCTATCTCAGTTTCCAACGGCAACAAATTTTCATTTATCTTGGGGTCACTCTGATTATAAGCCAATTAAGTAGGTTCTTCATCCAACTCATAGTCGTGGCCCAAAGCCGTTTAGGTTTGAAAATTGTTGGGCACAACACCCTCATCGTAAGAGTATAGTCCAATCAGTGTGGAATTCTCCCGCTCTAGATTACTGTCAAAAGGTAAGGAAGTGTGGACAACAGCTTAGTGTATGGGGTAGGAGACAAATCTGGGTTGAGAAAAGACTGCTTCATCAAACACGCCAACAAATTGATTTAGTCGCCACTGATGTGCCTTCCAAATGCAATATTGACCAATGGAATGATTTAAACTCAATTTATGATTCTCTCTTGTTGAAGGAAGAAATAAGACTGCAACAACATTCTAGACAACAATGGCTAGCATCAGGGGACGGAAACACGGCTTTCTTTTATGCACGACACCAAATGCGTACCACACAAAATACTATTAGCTCCTTATCTTCGGATACTCATGCCCCACAATCAACCTGGGCAGGAATTGAGCAAGTTGCACGCCACCATTTCCAAACTTTGTTTTCTTCTTCTAACCCGCAACAGGACCCTCATCTCTTGGCATGCATTGCTGACAGAGTTCCAGTAAGTTTTCATCGGGCTATGGGGCAACCTTACACCAGAGAGGAGGTAACTAAAGCCTATAATCAAATGCATCCAGAAAAGGCACCGGGGCCTGATGGAATCAATGGATTTTTCCTTCGCACTTTCTGGCCCCTGGTCAGTGAGGATTTTTTGCAAACGTGTTTATCTTTTCTTAACAGCAAATTGTTGCCCCCATCTATGAATGACACCCATATTGTTCTTATACCTAAGTCACCTGGAGTTGTTTCAATCACGAACTTCAGGCCCATCTCCTTATGTAATACTCCCTCCTATTTTAATTATAAGTCATTTTAGACTTTTTCACAATATTTAAGAAAGAGTTTAAAAAGGCTAGTATACCCTTGCTTTTTGTATTGGAAGAATAAAAAAGTAAGTATACTTTATTGGTAAGATAAAAAGTAGAGTGCAATGCCAATAATAATTAAAAAAGTAGAATGGGTAAAAGTAGAAAGATAGATACAAAAAGTCTAAAACGACTTATATTTTGAACATAATGCTAAAGCCTAAAAAGGCTTATATTTAGAATAGGAGGGAGTACTATATATCGGGTAATCTCCAAGGTACTTGTCAACAGAGTTGCTGATGTCCTCCCTTGTGTTATTTCCAACAACCAAGCAGCGTTTGTTCATAACCGACTGATTTCAGATCAAATTATGCTGTCACACGAGATCTTGCACACCATACGTCGATCGCGGGCTAAGACCAAGGGGCATTTTTCATACAAAGTAGACATGTCCAAGGCTTTTGATCATTTAGAATGGAGTTTTGTTTTGGATGTCCTTTCAAGCATGGGGTTCCATCCCTCCTAGATATCTCTTGTTCGTCAATGCATAACTACAGTCCGCACTACTATCCTTATTAACGGTCACCCAGGTCACCCTTTTGAGCCCAATCGTGGTCTTCGTCAAGGGGATCCACTATCACTCATCTTGTTTATTCTATGTATGGAGGCCTTATCATCGGATTTGCAACTTGCCACTGATGTTGGTTTTTATTGAGCTTTCTGCATCCCTGGCCTTGATACACCAATATCCAATCTGCTTTTTGCTGATGACATTGTTATTTTTTGGGAAGCAACTGCTTTTAATGCTGAAGCTCTGGCCTACATTCTCCACGATTTCAAAGCAGCCTCAGGGCAATGTATTATTACCAACAAATCTGCGGTAATGTTTTCCTCTGGCTTGTAGCATCCTCTGAAAACTACAGTAGCTGCTAAACTTCAAGCGCATCAAACAACGGATCTGGGGTTGTATCTTGGCTTCCCAAGTAACATTGGTAAGAAAAAGTGCTCAGTTTTTAACTATATAAAGGATAGAGTTGCTAAGCGCATACAAAGCTGGTCCAAACAAGTTTCCCATGCTGGTAGAACGCTTCTGGTTAAAGCTGTACTTCAAGCAATTCCTTCGTATGCTATGTCCATTATACTTCTTCCCTGTTCGTTACTTAAGCAAATCCAACAGATGATCAATAGCTTCTGGTGGGGAGGAACGGCACATTCAAAAGCTATTCGATGGACCAAATGGTCCACATTATGTCAAGATCGAGGTTCAGGGGGCATGGGATTTAAGGATCTTCAGTGTTTTAATAGAGCGCTTTTGGCAAAACAGTTTTGGCATATCCTTACTGAACCTCACACTTTGCTCTCCAGGTTTTACCATGCAAAGTATGTGCGGGGCGTTGGTTGGTTGACAGTGCAGCCTGATTCTGCATCTAGTCCGATTTGGAGGGCTCTTCTTAGTGTGCGTGATATAGTAGAGTATGAGGGAAGACGGGCAATTGTCAATGGTAGAGACACCAGGATTACGGATCGTTGGCTTACCTCCAAGCCTGGAGGGAAACTTTTTCCATGGAACCTTCCACCATTGGTCTATCAATGTTGGTCAGCCGCGACTCTTATTACAGTAGATCACAGATGGAATACTAATTTGTTGCAACAGTGGTGTGATGAGTCTGATATTGCACATGTTCTGGGAATATCTTTATCACCCCCGGAGTCGGAGACGATGCGAACTGCTGACTATTGGTATTAGGGCCTCTCAAGGTCAGGCGAATCAGTTTCATCTGCTTATTTAGCCGCAATGACATTGAAGAATATCTCAGCTCCATGTACTTCCCAACATGCGCCCAACACCAAGGTGTTCAAAACAATATGGAGCCTCGACATCCCAGCGCGAATTAAGCTGTTTGGTTGGAAGATTCTTATCACAAAGCTTGCATGCAAAACTGTTATCAAAGACCGAATTAGGAATGATATGTCAACAGGCTGCGTATTATGTACTTCAAATGAAACGATGTTGCATGCCTTATATACGTGTCCCAGTGTAAAGCATCTCTGGTCGGAGTTTGGTTTTACTTTGCCCTGCAGCATTCACTCAGACCACGGTCTGCAACTCTCTACGTCCATGCACCATTCTGGAGTGTCGGCACTACAACAACACCGGACCCAACATCCATCTGTTCCAGAGTTTTCCACTGATGCTAGTATAGACACAACAGGAAGGGTGGGCATGGCTTGGGTTGCACGTACACAAGATCAACTCCTTTCGGTTGGATGTGCTTCAACTCGAGGACAAGTTCTCATTGCTGATGCGGAGGCATCGGCGGTTGAATTGGCATTGAATGGGGCATATGCATCAGGAATCACCACTCTCAGAGTGTTGTCAGACTGTAAGTCAGTGATACAATATTTAAAAACTGGTGGCACTTCATCTCTTCTGTCCTCTACAACCGCAATTTTGGATAGAATCATGGCAGATCTAGGACGTTTTCAGGAGGTCTTATGGTTTTATATTCCAAGACATGACAATATCTCAGCGCATAGTTTAGCTAACCATGCCCGGTGTACGCAGGACACGGGTTCATAGATTCCGGGTACCATTCCAGAAATTATACTGAAACTTGTTTCTTAATAATTACTCCTTCACTTTTTTCAAAAAAAAAATCCGTTATACTTACTCGTTGTAAAACAATATAAAATATACCCGCATATGCGTAAAGATCAACATAATGTGTATGTACTATTAAATTAATTGTGTGATTGAAAATCAATTCCGTGTACTACCATGATGTGTACAGGCTTGTAAAATTTATTTAGAGAAAAAACACCAGTATATAGGTATCACAAATAATGACACGTACTAATTGCCACACAAACCATCATTGTAATTAGAATAAACTCATGCTTATCAATATATATAAAAAGTAATAGAAAGTCGGAGATCGTGCCCCATGTAATTTATGAAATCTTGCGTACATACACTAGTTCATATCAGTTCAATTAAATACTTTAATAAAGCCATAGGAATGAGTAACCGACTCAAGCCAAGTTTCAAAGTAATAATACACTGGCATATAGTGACAAAGTTCAAACACCATGAATGGTGAGAGTTGATAGTTTCATCATACACAGCTAAACGTTTGTGGAAATGTGTTTTGTGTCGTGTGTCCGTCTTTTTGGGTGGAAGCTTCTCCATGGTGCGATACCTTGCATGGATATGCTTAGCCAACGTTTGCATTAGCCTGCTATCTCGCCATGTTCTATTTATGGAGCACAAGAAACTTTGGCACATGCTTTTTATCACTGCCCACAAGTTCTCCCTTATTGGGATCGTCTCTCGTTCCTCATCCCCCTTTGTTGAAGACAGATGCTCAATTTATTGATTGGTATATTTCTGAATGTATTCGAAGCCCTGTCAAGTGCATCGAAGTTCTTACCTCTTTACTATGGAGGTTATGGTTTGCCCGCTGTCAAGCTCTTTATGGCAGAGCGAAAACTTTTGAGTGGGCCTGGTACCAAGCTGATAGTTTTTATCACCTCAATTCTTTAAGCATCAATGCATCTTCTTCTGCGGCTTTATCTATGCATCGTGCAAATAATAGACTTTGGCTGGAGATTCGCATAGATGCTAGTCTAGACCAACACTGTCATTACGGCTTAGCATTCGTCGCCATGGTTCACCGGAAGGTTTGCTATGCGGGTGTAAGTGAAGGGGGTGCTGGAGCTTTTGCGCCACCACAGGTTGAAGCCATGGCTCTCGCTTTTGGTACTGCGGCCGCCAAAGATTGTGGGCACTCACATCTTCGGATAATATCAAACTGCAAAGGTCTTATTAATTACATATGCGATCGCCACGTATCAGCACTGGATGACACATCACAGGAAATTCTTAACCACATGCTGTCAGCCTTACCCCCTGTGACTGATATTCAATGGTTTCATGTTGTACGTGCTGATAATCTTTTAACTCATAACCTAGCCAACCTTACTATGTAAACATACTTTACTCTTAATATGATGCGTTTCTTTTTTTTAAAAAAATAATACGGATACGAAAGTACCATAATTATATTTATATATATATAATTCCAATTTTTCATTGGACGGAACTTATATTTAATAGAAAACTCGAATATTATATTTTAGGGTGAACGCAATCAAATTGAATCTGTTTATCACCTACCTGATAACAGATCATCATAAATTCTCTAAAATTGGTGTTAAGATTCCTCCCTGAACTAACTGGATCTCTCTAACTGCGGGAACAAATTCATATACAGTAAATGTCATAACCAACAAATCAGACCGCTTGACCTAATCACTAATAACGTTAATTTAACAATAAAACCTCATATCAGTAGATCTCACTTGTCGAACCGTGATAATCCCACACTCCTATCTCTTCTAACCCCAGATCCTAGCAATTACCAGACTGAAAAACTATGGTGATTGACCGCGTGAGATTGAAATCGTGAACTCCCATATGCAATCTCATTAATGAGCACACCACATTAATGACATACCTTTTTGATGGCAATGGGGAACAATTTTGTTTTGATAGAAATTAGAGAGAGAGAACCAGCAAATTGACTACAATGATCAAAGCAGCGTAGCAGCGTTGAAGAAGAAAGAAAAGTCTAGTATTGGCTAAGTAGGGTTTAGGCTCCTTTCATAGAAACCCTGAATATTATAACATCTAGTTACAATCAACTAATTATCCAACCTTCGGAAATTAAAATCAAGACCTCGATAATCCTATCTCCAAATAAGTCTCTCGGGAAAATATACATATATTGTAGATAATATGTGTGTATATATATAATCTATTATTTTCTGTTTTTGGTACATTACAGGTATCATCTGTGGTATAACTTCTAGAGGCCTGGAGTTTGATGTTACCAATATTTTCTTTGCAGACAATTGTCTAATCTTTGGGTGCGCTACCAAGTTTAATGCAGAAAGAATGTTAGAGTTCATTGAGGAATTCAGAGAGGCGTTTGGCCAGACTATCGATTTTGATAAATCAGGGTTGATGTTTTCTGCAGACCTCCCCTAGCCATACAAACCAAATTTATTCTATCTTTTGTGTCATGGAAGTTCATGATCTGGGACTTTATCTTGGCTTCCCGAGCACGGTGGGTCAAAGCAAAAGACAAATATTCAGTTATATTCGGGACAGGGTCATTAAGTGTATAATGAGCTGGCAATGCCTTGTCTCCCAAGCAGGAAGAAGTATTTTGATCAAATAAGTTATTCAGGTAATTCATTCTGATGTAATAGGGATATGAAGTTCCCTACTAGATCAATGAGATACAAAGAGCTATTAGACAATTTCAGTGGACGAGCTATCTTGCCAACAAAGGTATCTATTGAAGAAGTTGGAACATTTTTTGCAAGAGTATTGACAAGGGCGGTTGGGGTTCACAATCTCTTACCCTTTAACGATGCTCTTCTAGCCTGTCAATGTTGGTGTATTCCCCAACAACCTCATCTTCTCATGGTGTGCCTGTTTAAGGCTAAATATTTCCCAAATATAGATTTGATCAAGTCCTATATTGGTGCAAGGCCTAGCCCGATCTAAAGATCCTTGTGGAGTTCTTTATATCTACTGCAAAAATGGAGTGCATAAAGTGATAGGAGATAAAGAGTCTACAAGAATCACGATCAGATGAATCTTGGATAAGTGAAATACCCCTAAATTAATTTAAATTAATTTAGGGGATTTCTTTTATTAAACCATAAATAATACTATTACATATTAAATTATTGTATGGAATTATGAATATTAAATTATTATATGGAATTATGAAAATTAAATTAGGGGATTTCTTCTATTTGATCCTAAAGAATACTATTAAATATTAGATTAGTATTATGAATTTAATAATAAGATTTATAAGTCAATAAATCTTGGAAAAATTTCTAAACACTCCAAGTATGTTATAAAGATTTTAGAAATAATTGGAATATTAATTTGAATCATAAAAGTCAATATAAAATCACGGAAACCATAAAGCTTATTAAGCCTTGCTAGGGTTGACTTTTTGAGAATGGTCAAACCAGCCCATGAAACCTATACCAATAAAAAGGTTATAGAGAACCAAGAAGATTGATAAAAAGAACGTCAAAAACGGATCATCCTAGCCAAAGTAATGATAGAATGAAGTTTAGGGTCAAAAATTTGTAGAATGCTGACGTGGCTAGGGTTTTCCTGACTCAGACATGTGTCCGCCACGTCAGCCTCGCCGGAACTTAGCACAAAAATCGGCTAAGTCCTTAACCTCCACAAGTGTTTTGCCCTAACTTGTGACGTCTGTATCTCACTCATCTTTTCGAATTTTCCAGTGTCGTCTTCTTCATTCTCTTTTCCTTAAACTCCTCTTTTCATCCATAGCTCACACTTAACCTAACTCTTTCTACATCCGCCGCAAAATCGATCCAAAGTTGCCTCCCTGCCAAGCCGTAACCCAGATTCCCAGAAAATGTGATCGGTAAGGTAATTTCGTCTCATCATAACTTCTTCGTCTCTCATCCAAAATTCGAGTTCTTTAGCTTTTTGTGTAGATCTCTAACCCCTCTACAACTTTCATGTTAACGACCAAGGCTGATTTGTAACCATTTGGAAGAGCGATGTGCCTAAAGTTCCTGATTCGTCATCACATAAAATCATAGAAAAACGCAAGGTAAACTCATGACTTTAGGATTAGATTTCTTTCTGTATATCCCGAATTGGAGTAAGATGTTGTTATCAATCTGTAGATCTAGATTTCCTCTTTCGATTAAGCCCACACACATAGTCTGACTCGATCTGTACTGAAACTTATAGAGCTTCAAAGTCGGCTACCCGAACAGCCTGGAAGTTCAAATTTTTCCAGAAAACCGGATTGGATTCTCCTCGTTCACGCAATTCCGGTGAGTTTCCGATCAAATTGTTCCGATTATGTCGTTCGCCTTTACATTACCGATCTAACCCATCTACCAATTTGACCTATAACGCATTGTATAGAGAGAATTTAGAGAATTTTAGTTCGGAAGTGTTAAACCCTAAACCGAAACGAACCCAGTATCGAATTTGTAGAGCACTGCACTATAGCTAGCGAAATCGGTATCATTAGAACCGCAGTTAAATTTCGAATTCAATGGAACAAGTAGCAACGAATTTGGTTCTGTGAGCTGAGAGAAATCATCGAATTAGTACTCGGCATTCAACTTCGTTTCTCTGAAGAACTCACGCGTTTTAGGCCGTCCGATCGTAGTTAAGAGAAACGGACGGCCGAGATTAAAACGTAGAAGTTTTAAAATGTTTTAAGTTTTGTAAATTCCAGAATAAAACCCTAACTTGTTAGATTTATTTAATGACCTTCCCGAATGTATTTTGACACGAAATTTTAACCATAGATTACTTATAAAATTTAGTTCATTATGATATAAATTAATATCGGTTTTGAGTTTTTAAACGTAAGTTATAATTTTTGTAAGTTTTGAGTATTATGAAATTATTTAGATAAATTAGAAAGATATTTTTATGAAATAAAAATTTTATAATATGTATAAAATATCATAGTTACTATATATTAAATTTGGGAATTTTTAGACAAGAGTAAATGGGTCTAAAAGTTGTGTTTATGAATTTTTCATTAAGTTATTTTATAATATATGGTTTTCAATGTAACCAAAAATTAAAGTATAGTTGTTTAATAAACTTTATAGGGTGGGAATAATATAAGAAGGCTAAACTAAAATTTAATACAGGATATTAATATAAATATTAGGCATTAACCTTTAAGTGAAGTAAAAAAAAGATATATATATATATATATATATATATATATATATATATATATATATATATATATATATATATATATATATAAAGAAATAAAATAGTTTAAATCAAGGAATTAAATTAATCTACATTTATATTAATTATATAATATGGAGTAAATATACTTAATTGAAACTAAGGAAAATACTTTATTTTATAAACCATATATTGGATGTAGATATGTGTAAAAGTTAATATAAATAATTAAATGCAATAAAACTACATAAAGAATGTCTTGAATAAATCCTAGTATATATATATAATAAATAAATAAAGGAAATAAAATACCTTATAAAAAAATAGAATATAAAGGAATTAATAAGTTAAACTAAACCTATACATAATACTAATAAAAGAATATTATAAGGTGTGGTATTAAATTATGGTTATGAAATTAAACTTATGGAGTTACCTTTTAATTTCTAAGATTATATAAAGCATATTTAAATACATATATAATGTTATTTGTCAATGACGAGAATGTAAATCTATAATTGGGTTAAGTAATTGATAAGTTAAGACTTAGGAGAATTTGTAATTCGATTACATAAAATGTTACACAAATAGATCTTATTATATAATTAATAATTAAATAAATGAAACACTTTTACATCTAATTGTGAAGAGGATTAATAAGCCTGGATTTAATCATTTCATAACATTTATAGTTTTGAACAATAACCTAATGTTTTAAGATAAAATCATTAAAAGGATTATGATATGAAACTATGATTAGGAAATTAATCTAAATAATAATCCTTAAGTTTCTTAAAAATTAGATAAGCCATATAAAATACATTTATTACCAATATTCAAAATGGGAGATTATAATTAAATGATGTATTTAGTAGTAGAACTTATAAAGAGTTGTAAGTGGAAATTAGATATTTAAAACTTTTGAACCTTAATCGGATGGAACTAAGTTACATAAGATATTATATTGATCTACGTTACGACACTAGAAATATTAATATGTTGTTTGAATATAAAATACGAGAACTTTTCAGAATAGATTATCTTATTAAATAATTGTCAATTTCACTTATGAATGAGGATTTAATTCTTAGATAAATTTTACCTTATGTTAAGATATAATGTTCATCCTAAAACATAATAAAGGAGATTAATTTATTAAGTTATTCCTTTGAAACCTTAGGTTTTGTAAACGATCTGAAAAACGTATTTAAGACATAAGTTTATTAAAATTTAGTATAACAGGATTGTACATAGTCTGTAGCGGGAATGTGTGTAAAAAAAACAGTTAGGAAATTAAATGTAAGTAAAGATACGTAAAAGGTTATCTTAAAACACCTTGTTATATAGTTAATGATAAAGCAAATAATATACTTTCTGAATACTAAATGTAAGAGTTCGATAAGTCTAAGTTTATTAGAATATAGTTATTTCAAGATGAAAAGTAATTTAACATCTTAAGACAAGATTATTAGATGGTTGTAATTAGAAGTCATTCTAAACTAAGGATATGATAATTGAATTTAGTAGCTCAATTAAGTTGTAATAAAATGCATCTACAACACTATGATTTTAATATACAGGATGTAGATATTAATTAAGTTAAGAGGAAGGTTTAATCATAATGGATTATCTAGTAGATATTGAAAAAAATACATAATCATTACATTGTGGAATAATAGTATAGTATTCTAAGATTTATTGAATAAAATATAATGCACTTATGATATAAAGGTCTTAAATGTGAGAATTACAGTTAAGTATTAGTAAAGTGGATAAGAGTGAAACAATTAACAAGTGTTAATAAAATACATTCCTTGGTCTTACAACCTTGAGTTGTACAACATTCTAAGACAAGTCAAAAGTTATACATAACATTTAAGTGAGGGCTTAAAAGACAATTGAGACTTAGAAATAAGAGTGAGAAATTTATTTAAGTTTAACTTAGGCTACAAGTTATTGATGATAGACTATCTTTAATGTTCCTCAGAGTGTTGTTGAATGTTGCATGAGTCTACTAGAACTGCTACAACGTTAATCAGGTACGATTTCTCGTACTCAGATACTTTTGCTAACGAACTTTATGGAATGTTTTGAGAAACGCTAACTGAGCTTGAATGGATTTCAAAGGAAACTATTTGTGTGACTAACTCAGCTTGATGTGACTAACTGAGCCTTGAATATACAACTTACATGATCATTGGTTCCTCTTATCTGGTTGTCTCATTAGTTATTAACTGCTGAGGGTTTACGCCTCTGCACTCTGTAGGACTGAGTGTTTTGGTATTGCTCTTGTGCAGTTAATAATCTAGGGGGAATATGAGAAATGTCATTCTTGGTAAATTCTTCCTGTGACTCTGGATACCGTTTCATTCATGAGCTGAGTCTTTTGTTGTGACGTGCGTGCGTCTTCACCAGTACAACAGGGGGTTGTATATCCCTCGTCCACAAGGACATTTATATCTGACAACAGGGGGCTGTATATCCCTCGTCCACCAGGACATTTATATCTGACAGCAGGGGGTTGTATATCCCTCGTCCACAAGGACATTTATATCTGACAGCAGGGGGCTGTATATCCCTCGTCCATATGGACATTTATATCTGGCGGTGGGGGCCATCTCTCCCAATTGGTTTTATTCCACTCTTGAGTTGTTGGTTCTTGGATCTATCTTTTCATTCCTAGTCCTTTGTGATTACCCGAGTCTTTCTCTTCTTAACCAGAATTGGTTCTAACATCAACAATGGATGCCTACTAACTATATGGTGTGACTTCTTAAGTGATTGACTTGGTTTTAAAGTTCTTTGTCTCTATCTTGCCTTGTTCTCTTTTCTCTATAACTTGATTGTTTTGAAGTGCTTTTCCTTTTGTTTACTTCTGAGAGTTTGTTTCCATGTTACTGTTTTATTTGAAGAATTATGTTTTAATTTATTGTTTTGGAGAATCGTACCAGTTCCATTCCAGGGATCTGACTCACCCCTCTCGGGGTGGGCTGCTTGGTTTCATCTTACAGGTACGAAATTGTTTATACAGGTGGCCAAAGAGTATGAGTGATTTGGATGGGAATTAGGGATTGTGTAGAGTTATTCTATTTCACTTGTAGTTATGTTTATGTTGTTTTTCTCGAGTTCAGACCGTAGCTTTGTAATTTTATAAGTTGTAATTGGTGAGGTTTGGTGTCAGGTGTTTGGAACCCGATGGTCTGTAAACGCCAGTAGAGATTTTATATTCCGTTGTATCTATTGTAAATAGGGGCGTTACAATAAGCCAGGGGCAAGCCATGAGAATGGACCATTCCCAAAAATATTCGATAAGAGGGTTTAGTTTCTTGTGTCATTGACATTAGCTCTAGATGATGGAAAGAGGATAGAGTACGTGATTGCTTCTGTGAGGAGGATGTTGATTATATCCTTGTATGACTCTTAGCTCCACAGTCAGACATGATGGTTGGTGTTGGGAACCATCTCGTAATGGTAACTTTTCTGTCAAGTCTACATATCACCTCCCTACCTTCCTCAAACTACAACAGGAAGAGTCCACTTTGAACGATAGTCGTATTGGTACAAATGAAAAAGGTTCAGAAGTGTAATGTTCCCCTACATATTTGCTTGTTTGCCTAGAAATTTATGCAGGGAATCATTCCGTCTTGTGTGCTTCTTTATAAAACAGGAATGAACTCGATTGATATAAGTGGCTCCCTTTGTGAAGAAGTAGAAAACATGGTTCACACATTTGTTCAATGTCAAGCTATCAAGAAATGGTGGAGAATTGAAAAGTTAGAGACTTCACTCCATCATTAATGATGATGATTTGTACGACTGGATGATATCTCTATGTCTTTCAGGTAATATCAACAACTTCAAACCACTATAACCTTCCCGTGGAAATTATGGTTTGCGAGATGTTAATTCAAGCATGGTATGATTAATGACTTCGGTATGGGAATGGACCAAGCTCAAAACTATGTTGATATGGCTACCACAATTACCTTACCAGCCTTTACTGAAGTGAATGATGAGCAGGTTGTTAATAACAACAATGAATTTCATGTTTTTTGTGGATGCTAGTGTTGGTAAAGATGGATTTGGAATAGGGGCCATTTGCAAGACCATAGAAGGGAAAGTCTTAACGATAAGCATTATCAATGGTTATAATCCTTGGGACCCAGCTGTACTAGAACCCAGCCTGTTTTCTATGTCACTAGCGTCCCACCTAAGATCAGATGCAATACGTATCCACTCTAATTGCCTTGCAATTGTTAATTTCCTGAAAGGCTCATGTGAAGTACGCATGAAGTTAAAGTGGTTCTACAAGATGTTGTAGATTTAGTTTCCTCTTTTAGGAATGTTGTTTAGTTTTATTTGTCTTGTACTAAGAATGTTGTTGCACATGTTTTTAGCAAATTTAGGTAGGAAAAGGAAGTTGGTTGGTATATATACATATATTATTCAAACTATATGCACACTTTATAGCTTTGATCGGTTAATTCAGGAAGGTTTCCTAAAAAAAGTTTGGCAAATCCAAAAAACAGTGCCAAATCTAAAAGGGGAAAATCGTAAGGCCAGTCAACACCCGGAGCTTGTTGTCAATAATCCTTTTGATATGGATCTAACTACAATAACAACTCCTATAGTAACAGGTCGTAGCCAGGATAAATGAACGATCAGTGGTTTGTGGGTTTGGTATAGCACCAGTGTAACCACAAATTTCCTTCATCTTTGTGATGCTCTGCTGTTGTTTTGGGTGTTAGACCATGTTTTTGCTAGGTTTTGGATTCCTTTTGTTTTCGGTGTCTATCTTGTCTTGTTGCTTCTCAGGTTTCAAATTCAAAGTTCGATTATAGTAGTTCCTTATCACTCGGATGATATACTGAGGCTTAGGTTTGGGAGTTCGGGTTACCACTCTCTGATGTGTAGTGTCTTTAGCCTTATTAGGCTTTGTTTTTTCATAAGCTTCCATATATCATGATATAGGAAGGCATTTCTTGCCTTGGAACTTTTAGCTCCAAAGGATTGCATCTTTTCTACAAGATGTTTATCAAGCAATGTGATTGACCATCCAACCATGGTGTTTATCATCTGGTTTGACTTGGTGTAGGAGGTTTGGTTGTTATAAATGTAATGTATCTACTGCTTAATAGTTAATGATATTTGATGAGTTTTTTTATCTTTTTGAACAAAAAAAACTATCTACAACATGTTCGTATATTGGAAAAGGAAAAAACATTGAAACGTACACTCATTATTTGCAAAACAACGGTGGTGAACTTAGAACATACTATTTTGGAGGCCCAAAAACCACATGCTGTTATTTCTTTTGAACTGGCCCAGAAGGCCCAATTATCCGATTTACATCTCTCCTGCCCGAAGCTCTCAACTTTAAGATACATCTAAAACCCTAAGCTCCCTTCTCATCTACGACCTCTTACTTGCTGCCGAGCGGGAGAAGCATCGCACAGAGGGTCTCACAGCAGACGACGCCATGGTTTGTCGGGAACCCTAATTCTTCAGTTTCCATTCACGAACGTCGCGCTCCCCGTACCTCTATTTCTACATTCTCGCTCTTCGATCTCACCCCATGTTTGCGTTTGTTTGGTGGTCTTGCAGGGTATCGATTTGAAGGCTGGAGGTAAGAGCAAGCAGACCAAGCGCACTGCGCCAAAATCAAATGATATCTACCTCAAGCTTCTCGTCAAGGTAAGAACCTCTCTTGAAATCCTTGTCTAATGTTTTCGTGGAATGGTGCTGATGCATGTTATCCCTTTTGATTTGTATATTTTAGTGGAATCTTCGATGTTAAGTGGGTGTGTTTAGCGGAGATCTAACAGGTTGTATCGATCTGTGTTTGTTTTCAGCTTTACCGGTTCCTTGTTAGGAGGACAGAGAGTAAGTTCAATGCTGTGATTTTGAAGAGGCTTTTTATGAGCAAGGTGAACAAGGCGCCGCTTTCCCTCTCAAGGCTTGTCAAGTACATGGATAAAAAGGTATTTTGTTGTACTTTTCGCAGGAAGTAGTATATTCGATTGGAAATGCATCTACTATTTTGTTGGATTTGATAGCTTGATTTCTAGATTTCGCTGATTTATATTGTTGGTATTTTGTAGGATGGAAAGATAGCAGTTTTGGTTGGTACCATTACTGATGATGTAAGGCAGTATGAGGTCCCTGCAATCAAGGTTTGTGCTTTGAGGTTTACTGAGACAGCCAGGGCTCGCATTGAGAAAGCTGGTGGAGAGTGCATTACTTTTGATCAGTTGGCTCTTAGGTCACCTCTTGGACAGAACACGGTAAAAATACTTATTGTTCCTTTATTTTACACATTATTGTTTTGATTATATGAGCCAGTGAGCTAGGCAGCCTGCTGTAGGTGTACCGGTCCCTCTTGGGGAAAGCCTAATAGCCTGCTTAGGTTACAGTAATTCAATGATGTTTTTTTAATACGTGATTTTGTCACCCATTATTATTGGTAAACCATTGTTGTGAAATTTTTGCTTTTCAGCTGGTTGGTTACAAGTGTATATAAAGTGAACTCTAATCCATTTGGTATTCAGATAACCATTGAATTTTATATGTTCCAGGAAGTTGCTCATAATCTTATGTCATGAAAATGTATTTCATAAAATAGAATGGCTTGCTTAGGTAAAGTTTAATGATGTATTGAACATCTTTGATGAACAATCAGGGTGCATGGGATCTTTATTGTCCATAATTTTGTATGATATGCTGCTTTGCTTGGTTGAATTATCAAATTCCTTTTCGAATTGCATGGCAAAGTGATGAATCAGCATCATCTTTTTTAACTGGAGTGTTTAGCTGAAGTTGATTAGCTATGAATTACAATCTCCCTCTGCAATGTAGTTTGTATCTGTCCAGTTGTGCATTTCATCAGCTTCGTTTAGATATTTGAATAGATAGTGATTGTTTGAGTATACACATTGCAGGTTCTTCTTAGAGGACCAAAGAATGCAAGAGAGGCAGTCAAGCACTTTGGGAAAGCTCCTGGTGTACCGCACAGCCACACCAAGCCATATGTCAGAGCCAAGGGAAGGAAGTTTGAGAAGGCTAGAGGAAAGAGAAACAGCCGTGGATACAGGGTTTAAGTTTGTAGTTTTGTTGAACGTTGCAATTTTGGTGCGAGAAAAAACCTACTTTCTTTACTTCTGTCTTCGCTGTGTCATCTGTGGATGTGCTAGTGCACCTCCCGCCAGGAATTTCTGATTAACTTATATGGCGTTTGGTTTCTCTACAATTTGGTGGTTTGTAGACTGCAGTAGTTAATGATTGTGTTGCATTTGTATTCCATTCTAGAGGTCCCTTGACAATCGCAAACCTGCCAGTATTTTTCATATATAATCTTCTAAACATCTGTCAGTCACCTGCCATTTATATATAGAGGCCCTTGAGAAATGTGAATCCACGCGAACAACGTGCGATCGTTAGTCATTAATCTCGTAAGCTTAGAATTCAAATTATGTCTTGTCCGATTCGTTTAATCCTCCTGCGTTTAGGGCAGATCAAATCTCTAGTCCGTGTGAATAATGTGCACTTATTTAATAAATTTGCAGTTGTGCATTTTATAATTATGGTCCATAGCCAAACTCACTTCAGCGGAACCGTGGCGAGCAAACACAACCACAAACATTATACACAAAACACCACCTTAACAATCTTTGTACAGTTTGCAGTTATCCTTCATTTCATCCTTCGCATACGCATACCATCACGTGATCCTGGCTATAACTACCAAAAGTAACTGAACCAAAAAGAAACCTTTGTATTGAATTGATTTGATGCTGTTACCACTGAATAGTATAATCAGAAACATGACTTAAATTTTGAAACAAACCAAATGGATCTAACCAAACAAATATCTACTACAATAAAAGTCAACTATAATCCACAATTACACGAGTTGAAACTTGAAAGTCACTAGAACAAAAATCAACTGAGCTAAAATCACACGTAACCGATAATGATCCATAATTCTGAACTAAAATCACACGTTACCCGATAATGATCCATAATTCCGAGTGAATGAGCCAAAATCATTCAAAAGTAATCCGTTTGCCGATGTTTTTGGCTCTGGTCAACTTTTGCCATCAACTTTTGTGCTGATTCCACAATTTCTGATCTATTATTCTTTTGAAAGATGTATTAAGCTAACATCAATTTCAGTATCGCTTCTAAACTCTACTTTAATCTGACAGCTACATTTGAAAGCTGGTCACAAAAGGACCCATTTCTAAATCGGTCATGAACTGAAATCTAACGTGACGTGACCCGAATGAGAATATTATATTTGATTGTAGTATTATAATGTATTATGTTAGCTCTACATAGCTAAAAATAAAATTATGGTATAATCATGATAATTCTTTCTTAGGAAATTTCACGAGATACCCCGAGGTTTAAGCGAATTTACAAAATATCTCTAAGGTTTCATTTTCATTATGAGATACTCTTTAGGTTTCATTTTCTTTACGGGGATACCGCTAAGGTTTCATTTTATAACAAGATACCCCTGAGATTTCAATTTTATTACGAGATGCTCTTCATTCATATTCTAATATTATATTTTTCATATCTCAATATTACCTCACCAATGCCATATGCCCAAATAACCTTAGGGATATATGGTCAAAGTTTTTAGAAATTTAAAACATAAAAAAAATACACAAACAAGATTAAATATCATATAAAACTTGAAATCAATTTTAAAAATAAATATAATTAAATAACAAAAATAAGAAAGTTAAATAATGGAAATGATTAAATATTTAAAATTAAATTATTTTTAAAAAGAAACATAAATTGTTAAAGTATTACGTAGCAATGACTTAAATCATAAAAAGTTATAACAATAATATGAAGAATATTAGAAGTATACATTTCATATAGTACATAGAAAAACTCATTATTTAAAATTAGAAAAATAAAATATAGAAACCATTAACCATTAAACCATAAAAAGTTATAGAAACTCATTATTTAAACTCATTATTGATATCAAATAATAAATTTGTTAATGATTTTTTATAATTTATAAAATATTTAATAGATTCTTATATTTAATGTACTTGTTATAATTTTTTTAAGATTTTAGGTTGTCGCAATAATAGTTTTTAAACTATGTAGCAACATATGTTTTTTAAATAATATAATTTTTTTATTGTTTAGTAATTTATAATTTTTAAAAATTTATGATCTTATTTTTTTATAATTTCATTCATTTTTTAAAATTGAATTCAAATTTTATATGACATTTAATTATTTTTTAAAAAAATTGTATATTATAAATTTAGGAAAATGTTGACAATAAACGCTTGGGGTTATTGCGGAGCATATGGTGCGAGGGTAAAATGGGAATATGAAAAATATAATATATCAGAATTTGAATGAAGGGGCATCTCGTAATAAAACTGAAACCCCAGGGGCAACATCAGGGGTATCTCGTAAAGAAGATGAAGCCTTAGGGGTATCTCGTAATGAAAACGAAACCTCAGGATTATTTCATAAAATTCGCTCAACCCTTAGGAGTATCTAGTGAAATTTCCTTTTCTTTCTTTTACAAAAAAGAAAAAGCATAGTCTATGTCAACTTCGTATCACTTTATATATATAGTCAGTTTTCTCAATATATTAACTACACATACTTAATTTACTTTTTAATTACATATCTAATACCTGAATAATGTTATTAAAATAATTAACAACATACATAAAACTATTTTTTTGCTTTTGTCCAGAAGACTATTAAACAAAAAAGAAATACAAATAATTGTTGATAGTTGCCAATGTTAAAGTGAAAGGAGAATGACAAAGACTGTTGTACCAAACTAAGAATTGGTGGAGGGAGGAATGTTGTAATACCCCCATCCCACATCGGGATATGAGGAGTAGTGTGAATGGTTTATAAGGATACATATGAGTTGACTACAACAACAAGGCCTTCCACTTTTAAGCCCAAGTGAGGATTGAGGGTCTAAAGTGAGTAGTTTTCAAGCCTGAATGGTTTGAAAGCTAGGTTGTTGGACCGTTACCCATATGGGGTGTTACAAATGGTATCAGAGCATTTTCGGGATCGTGTCGGGATGGGCTACCCGACACCTACCGAGGAGGTCCATGGGACTTGGATGTAAGACTTGCGACGAGGACATCGCGTTCTTTGAGTGAGGGAGTATGTAATACCCCCATCCCACATCGGGATATGAGGAGTAGTGTGAATGGTTTATAAGGATACATATGAGTTGACTACAATAACAAGGCCTTCCACTTTTAAGCCCAAGTGAGGATTAAGGGTCTAAAGTGGGTAGTTTTCAAGCCGAATGGTTTAAAAGCTAGGTTGTTGGACAGTTACCCATATGGGGTGTTACAAATGTTCTCTCTTTTCTTCAAACTTTCCACACCCCTTGTTTGTTGTAGGTGAAAGCCTATGCCCCCTGTAATCTATCTTGTTTCTTGATAAGTGGTGAAACTATGTAATTATAGGGTTTTTATGCACTTTCATTATATTTGGTTTATGATCTATTTCACCACTTTATAGAGCATGTCATTAATATAGGTGAACTTATACATTTTGGTAATAATTTAGGTAAAATCTCATTGGAGCATGAACTCAAGATGAAAAAGGAGTTGTTCAGGTGCTTGGACGAGATCGTGGGATGCGTGTTTAGATGTTAGTGATCAACACGGGTCCAAATGGGAGCGAAATGACAATTCTGATGCATATTTGGCCTCGTCAGGGTCTCTGTTCGGGTATACAGACCCGAACCAATCATCGGACAACGTTCCCGCCTATTTTGGAGTATGGTCCGGGTCTATGTTCGGGAGTAAAGACCTGAACCAATGTTTCTGCCTCTTTTAGACCTTGTCCGGGTATACATACTCAGACCATGGACACGCTGAAGTTTCTTTCTTATTTTTGACTTGGTTTGGGGATGTGTTCGGGTGACGAACCCGGACCAGGCAACAACGCGTCCACAGAGAGCCACGACAGTATGGTCTGGGTATACACAACGGCGGACCTAAAAATAAAAACTTGTGGGGACACTGTTGATCTAAAAACAAAACATTGAAGTTAAATTTTAAAGCAACACACATATTTGAATTTTAATTGCTCCCCATGAGTCTTTATCATCTAAAAATGATACATAATAATGTTACTGTTAATGAACTTAAAGATTTCTGATTCTACCTGAATGATTAGATTATCACTGTCCAATTCATCACCAGAAGAAGAAGAAGAATATTTTCACCTCCATTAAAACTCAACCACTTTATTAATGCCTACTTCTTACTCCTTTACCGTTCTTTACTCTTTAATGCTTAAGTATACTTATATTGTACCCTGGGATGGGGTTTTCACCTTACATATCTAAATGTGCTTGTAATGCCTACTATCAATTAATATAGTTGTGTCCCTCTCTTGAATTTCATTGAATGCTCTTATTGCATTTATGATGGTTTCTATCAACATTTGGTTTTGACTTAGGGACTGTAACCAAAGTGAGAGAGGAACCCTAGTTTTTACCTTCTAGGTTAGTTGGTGTATTCTAGTGCTATCATCTAGAACTTGCATTAAAGTTAACCCGAATTGGTTTCAACTTTGAAGGTTACAATTAACTAAGTAAGATTAGCTTATCCTTTGTTTAGAAATTCATTATATTAGTTCTAATAGACAACTAGACTGAAGTAGGATTAAAAATCATGTTTAGGTGATGTATGTGATTACCACAATCTTAAGATACATTTCCATCCAATCCGTTAGTACATCATTTTAAATTACTTGTTTATTGCTTTTACCGTGTTGAATCAACAATCAAGCTTGCCTCCGACTAAACCCATATTTACCACTCTTATATTTTAACCAATTTCCTGATGAATATGACCTTGGTGTACTGTAGTGGTTTAGGTGCACTTGCCCTTGCGTTTGCTTAGTTTTATATTGTTATAATATTTCTTACAACCCTTCGAGCTTTATGTCCCACCCTACACACCACCTGTGAAAGCTTTTCATCTGAATCAGTCACTAGTAGAAAAATGGCCTATTTCGGCGGTTCCAAGGGGCCTATTTCCGCGGTTGTAAACCGCCAAAATGAGCACACCGAAATAGGTGGGTGCCAAAATCAAAATCTCACGACGTCTATCTCGGTAGTTCTTAGCTCACAATCGCCGAGATAGACTCATGGTCGGTCTCAGGATCGGTCAATTCCAGAAGGTACCATGAGTCTATCTTGGCGGTTGTGAGCTAAGAACCACCGAGATATGCCCTATTTTTGTATCTATTTCGATGGTTCTAAGCTAAGAACCGCCGAACTAGCCCCCTTTTTTTTTCCATCCCAGCATATATATATTCACCGCAACATACCAAATGATTCAATGAGACCTGCAATAAAGCTTCATCCACACAGGGAGCTCCATCACACATTTAAAAAGTTATAAAAGCTCCCAATTAATATCAACGACGCGCCACAATTTGAGAGTAAACAAACCAATGCAATTACACTTAATTACACACTTTCATTACAAATAAAAAACCATATCACAATTCAAATCTACCATTACACCATCCACAAGTGTACAGAATTACAATTACATACTTGAAAAAGTTCACAAAACATCTTCATGATCATCAACAATTCATTAAACTTGTGCAGACGAACTCCGACCATTCCTTAAGAATCTCAACAATTTGAGCATCGGCATATTGACCACCTTGGAGCACTTCTTCGTAAGCCTTGAAAAAAAATGAACATTAATCTAAAACGTACAAGTCTAACAACATGTAAAGAGCATAACTGAAACTTTCAAAGAATGTTACCTTGTCTAACGAGTGTTCTGGTAAAAGGTTCGACGCTCCTACTATGTCATTCATGAATCTCATGACATAGTATCCACATTCTGAACCCCCAGGCTGCACCGGACACTATACAAACACACATATTGTCAGTTATAAACAAGTTTAAACATTATCACACAAATGTATCAATTAAGAAAGTACCTTGACAATGTTCCAAGGGATGTTACTCTTCATTGTTTTATTCTGGAGAGATAATGCAGATCTCATGGAACTATATACATCAGCAATATAGTTTTAAGCATCAGTAGCAAGTTATGAAACAATTAATGTTAAGTAATAACAATTGTTGTTTAAGATAATAAACTAATTACCTCAGTATTGCGTTGGCGATCTTCGGTCTCTTGACACCCTTACCAAGTGAGTCAAATTGCAAGACTCGTGGGTACTGCATCACCAGCACAAGCAATGACCAATGTCGATTGTCCACAAATTACACAATGTGTTGAAATCATTAAACAACTAACACAAACTATATGATTTAGATAATACTAAGAGAAATAGTCAAATATTATACCCTAAATGATATGGTAGCATAATAAATGACTTGTTAGAACCTTCAAAGATGGCATTCGTCAGATATTGCATAAGGCCTTCCATGTCACTTGTCATCTGGACTTCACATCACATAGCAGGACACAAGAATCCGAATCTGTGATCTTGATAGACATTGATCGCCTTATTATGCACATGCCTGCACCATGAAGACAATATCATTAGTTATTAGCATTTTATTCAAACATCTAATTCATCACCAATCAATGCATTCAAAATATAAAAGGTAGAAGTCACTCACATGACGGCTGACTTGATAATCGACACATTCAACCAATCCCTCGTGAAACACTCCTGGAAGTCGGACATATATATCTCAAATCGATGTGTATCTCCTGCTTGAACTTGATGGTGAAATATCCGCTCGTGATCTTCCACAGTGAGGGAATCACAATGAGGTGGTAGCAGCAACAACGATGAGTGCAGAATCTTCATATTAGTCGACAAGCCGGCCAATATTCTTTTCTCCACCAAATCAGGTCTAAGCACGAAATTTGTGGATGCCTTTGATTGAACAGGTGCAGCAATTATTTTTCCTTTTCCCTTATGAGTCTTTGGTTGGCTCATATCCTATGATATTAACTAATTAAGTATATGGATGCAAGGTGGTACATCAATAGTTTTATAGCAACGGTTAACAGTAAATACCTGCCCAGGGAGTTTGACCAATCGTACTGGCCACTGCACTGTCGCAGTTTGTGCGGAACGCAAGGTAGGACTTTGTGGGATCGGCACCGGTAAACGGACGTCACCATGCTCTGCAACAAAGTCGTCCAGAAGCACTCGTGCATGGTACTGTCGGAGTGGTTCACCGTGCACAATATCATTAGTTATTAGCATTTTATTCAAACATCAAATTCATCACCAATCAATGCATTCAAAATATAAAAGGTAGAAGTCACTCACATGATGGCTGACTTGATAATCGACACATTCAACCAATCCCTCGTGAAACACTCCTGGAAGTCAGACATATATATCTCAAATCGATGTGTATCTCCTGCATGAACTTGATGGTGAAATATCCGCTCGTGATCTTCCACAGTGAGGGAATCACAATGAGGTGGTAACAGCAACAACGATGAGTGCAGAATCTTCATATTAGTCGACAAGCCGACCAATATTCTTTTCTCCACCAAATCAGGTCTAAGCACAAAATTTGTGGATGCCTTTGATTGAACAAGTGCAGCAATTATTTTTCCTTTTCCCTTATGAGTCTTTGGTTGGCTCATATCCTATGATATTAACTAATTAAGTATATGGATGCAAGGTGGTACATCAATAGTTTTATAGCAATGATTAAGAGTAAATACCTGCCCAGGGAGTTTGACCAATCGTACTGGCCACTGCACTGTCGCAGTTTGTGCGGAACGCAAGGTAGGTCTTTGTGGGATCGGCACCGGTAAACGGACATCACCATGCTCTGCAACAAAGTCGTCCAGAAGCACTCGTGCATGGTACTGTCGGAGTGGTTCACCGTGCACAATATCACTTGGAACTGAAGGGAAAAGTTTTCCCCATGCCACCATGACCTCTTCTTCTCCAATTTGTAAAAACAACGTGCACTCAGTGGGTGCCTGAATGTTATGTGGAACTTGTTTAGATAAAAATTGTGAATTCCTTGTTCTATGATGATATTAGTGATCAAGTGAAAAAATATTAATCGTCATGTACTCAATTGAAATGTTGGTCTAACCTTTAGAGATGCATGGGGAAACGGCTGAGCCGAGTGGACACTACTTCCCACTACCGGTGCACTCTACTGCTGAATGGGTGACTCAACTGGTGGTCGAGAAACCTCTTGGCTGCTATGCTTCTGTGACTGTAGCCTTGACATAGCCTGAGCAATCCTCTCGTCGACGCTCTGGTGAATCCTCTGCTCCATCTCAGCCATCGCTCTTAGGTGCTCCTCGTAGCTAATCGTCCTTCCCTGTGCACTTCTGGACCCGGGTACGCCAAATGCCTGGCGGATACCAATGTGCCCACCAAACCCAATGGCACGACCTAGATGATCCTTCTTACCAAGAGCGCGTGTAAGAGGATCATCATTCCTCTGTGAGGTCCAGGTGCCCTGGGTGAGCTGAGAGCTTAATTCACCCTAATACAACACACAAATACAGTTATTAGTTTAACATAAGTTCATATACAAATGAAATGAACAGTTCGACTAAAAATGAAATGATATCACTTACCATTTGAGCAATAACTGCTCTCGTGGCTTCATCGTATTGAGGATTTTCGGGAGGAGTTCTTCGGAATGTGGCTTAACTCCCACACTTTCATTCTTCTACCACTGGTATCCAATGAGCCATCCGTGGACAGATATCCCTTTTGCTCCCATTCTGGTACCCTTTGAGCAATACTTTTTCCACCTAAGTGGTGAGGGTACAGATTCTTCTTAGCATTTGCTTGTTGTTGCGCACGGAGAACCTGCATAAATTAATATGATCATGTTTAGTGAAATTGAACACAAACAAATATAAGAAATTAAGAGTAATTTATGTATGTATGACAATAAAGTGCACCTGGAACTCCGGTGTGTGACGTGACTCAACACATTGTACCCATTGCTCTTCGGTGATGCCCTCGTAAACCTCCCATGGTGGTCTCTCACCGTCGAGACCATGATCTGGAGCATCTGGATCTTCTGGATCAGGCATCTTGTAGATGTACTTGTCAGCCAACTTATTCTTGTGGTCCCGAAACTGTTTCGACATTGATGATAGCACATCCTTTTTAAGTGCGGGATCCACACAGAAACGAGACTACATACATGATCATTCAGTTAGTAAAGTAAACATAAATATTCTATTATTTCACAAAAGATCATAGTAATAATGTAGAGATTTACCTGAAGACGCTCAAACATAGTATCCTTCAACGCTTGAGGAACTTGCTTCTAGTTGTGGTTTATGTTACAATATGTCTTCCCCAAATGGCTACCGTAAGCGGTGAAGTCATTCTTCCAATTTCCAAGAGGTTGGTTGTACTCATTGAATTGCACCGGTTTTGTAGGAGGGCCCTTGTTAGCCTTCAACCCACGTGTTCACCTCTCTTCTTTTTCTTCTTGGCCTCTGGTGGGAAAACTGACGGCTCTTCGGTCTGCTGTGAAGGGCCAGCCTCAGTCTCGCGTACAGCTACCTGGTCGTTCTTTTTCTTTCCTCCTCTTGTGACCCACTTACTTGGTCTCTTCTGCTGTGGCTCAGGTTCTCCAGTCAAGAGAAACTGTCCAACGGGGTCATCCATAGGGTGATCATCCACTGCAAAAAATAATAATAAAGCATTTTCATCAGATAAAGTCATTATATAAATTAACATAAATACTATGAAGCATAACAATAACATTTAAGATGACATTACAGTCTGTATTCTACTAACAACATTACCTGACACGAAAACACAAAACATTTCATATTTTCTACCCAAACACCCTCATCATGGTCTGATCGTGCGTAGAGCAAATCGTTTTCGGTAACATCAATCGAATCCGGTAATCCAGTAGGAAACAAGGATGTTTCCTCTACCGTTTCATTGTCATCGCTATCCTCATTTTCATTTTCGATTACAACCTGCCTTCTTCTTGGAAGAACAACAGATCATCTACAGTCTTTCGGATCCTCAACATACCACACTTGTTCGCAATCCTTTCCCAGAACAAATTGATCATCCTTATAACCGACACGTGAAAGATCAACCAAGGTAAGCCCTCCATCATTTTGGTACCCGCGTCGGTTGTCCACCCACTTGCTGATAAGTGTCCAAATGAGCATGATTTATGGGTGTATTTCATAAGTTATATTAGCACTTTTCTTGCTCATTTTTCCACTTTGGTTAGTTTTCCTCAAGTTTATGTTTTATTGGTTATCTAACATATTTATTAGTTAAACATGAGGAAAACCAAGCTAAGAGCAAAGTAGACGAAGAGACGAACGCGTAGACGTAAACGGATCTAAAAACGGAGCTCAAACGAAGAATCTAGAGCCTGTCGAAGTTTGCAGAACAAGATGAGACGAAATACATGTGTCCGCGTAGCCCCTACGCGGACGCAAACACGGACAAGAAGCAAGAGATCACGTCCGTACGCGGACTCAAACTCAGACACGCGTCCGTACGCGGACTCAAATTCGGACACGAACAAATCTCGCCAGGACATTTGTGTCCTTACGCGGACAGAAACGCGGACGTCTCACGTCCTGAAGAGCCCTATCCGGACACAAATCCGGACACAAATCCAGACACGTGTAAATGACTGCGCCAAATCCAGAAATCACGCGACTGATAAGATCTGCACCGCCTTCGCTGTTTTTCCTCATTTGCGGCGCCTACAAACATATCTATCTACTACATCAATTGTATCAGGCGCCGCATTCCTTAAAATCTTCACCCACACCTGCTAACCTTTGTCATCTTCCTCCTCCTTTCTTCTATAAAAACCCACGAGCCTTCTGCTCAAAAATTCATCATCGATCACCACAACGCTCATAAAAATTCACTCTCCCTCCATCCAAATTCCATTCTCCATCCATACATCCACATCCCCACTTCATTTCCATCATTTCTCATCACCAAATAAGCCTAACTCTTCCATTTTCCAGAAAACCAGACGAAGAAGACGATCTGCACAAAACCAGGCCGTGTCCGCACAACCCCCACGCAGACAGGAGTTGTCCGCGTTTGTGTCCACGTGGCCCCACCCGGACAGGACCAACTTGTACCTGTTTTGTTCGTTTTCTTCGTTCTACCTATGTATCATCGTTTTGAGGTTGGCATAATCACAGAGACAAGCCCGGAAGCGAAACAACTCTCCCCAAAATAGAGTTCTTTCTTTCCTCAAACTTTACTCTGTTTTAATGTCTATCTTTACTCTGTTTTTATTTCTGTCAATGGCTGCGTAATTTTTTTTTGGATCATAGGATGGGGTTCGACCCTAATATTGCTTAAATAAATATTTATTACCTGTCTCGTTTATTATACTTGTTTTTATTCCTTTCAATAAATATTGTTAAATGCTTTACGCGACAAACTACTGCATTTTTATGGTAACTATCAACATATGATTTTGAGATAGTCAATAGTACCACAAAGGAATAAACCTTGGTATTTACACTTCGGATTGAGTAGGAAAATACTGAGGCTATTATTAAGAGTTTGTAACTTACCCTTATTAACTCTAATAGACAATAAATAATTGAGACATGGTTATAAATTTGTTTAAGTAATTTAGGCAATTCCCTCACTATCCTAGGATACCTTTTTCCATCCATATCAATTAATTCGCCTTATTTTACTGTATTTATTATTTCTGCACTGATCCTAAACAATCAAGCTTGCCTCCGGCTAAACCCCCTATTTGCTGTTTTTATTAAATACCGAGACTAGGATAATTGAACCAATTTCTCTGTGGATACGACACTTGTTGTACTACATCGACTAGGTGCACTTGCCTTTTCTTTGCCCATAAGAATATATATTTTTACTATGTATTTTTGGTCAACAAGTTTATGGCGCCGTTGCCGGGGAAATTGATTCCATCAATTTCCCTAGTTTTCAGTACTTTAATTTTTGTCTAATTTAGTTATTCACCTATTTAAATATTTCTGCTTTTATTATCCATTTACTGTTAATTTCACAAATCTTCACAAATCAAATTTCTTCTGTGCATGCCAAACACTCGAACCCGAGGTTCTCCACTTATCAGTCCGAGACCCGAACCCGAGCGCACTTTATTCAACACAAGAAGAAATCAGAGAAATCAAGACATGGGCGATAACCAAGTCATAGATGAGATGGATCACGAAAATCAACAACAACGCTCCCTCTCTGATTACCACCAACCAGACACTGAAGGAAGAGCTTCAGCCATAATTCTACCAGAATTGACACCGGCACAAGCGGCACAATGGACTTTCAAGACCCACTTCATCACAACAGTCCGTGATTTGGGAAAATTCAGTGGTTCAAACCCAGACGATGCTCCCAATCACCTAAGCTCGTTCCTCAACTTCTGCAATTCATTTGGAAAAACAGGTACCATCAATGAAAGAATTAGATTACAACTGTTTCCTCATTCATTGTCCGAAATAGCATCAAAATGGTATAGAAGCCTCCCTTCAAGCTCAATCCGAACATGGGCACAAATGGCCAAGAAATTTCTTGCCAAATATTACCCCACAAGCCGAACAAGACAACTCATCGGAGAAATCAACACCTTCACTCAAGAACCAAGGGAGACTCTGTACGATGCGTGAGACAGATTCAAAGAGATGTTGATGAACTGCTCCCACCATGGGTTAGATGACCAGTCCCTTTGCCTATCCTTCTTTAACGGGTTGGATGACTCCAACAGACTCTTGGTAAACTCTTCAGCTGGAGGTAGTTTCATGACCAAGTCTCCTCAAGAAGGAATGGAACTTCTTGAAATCATGACTAGCAACACACGACAATGGTCAAGAAACAAGGGCAGAGCTCCGAGAGCAGCAGGTCTACTCCACGTAGAGCCCATCGATCATCTCTCAGCACAACTGTCATCTCTCGCAAAAATGGTCGAAAAGATTGCTATAGCTCAAAAAGAAACCACCAAATCAATTGCATCTTCATCTTCCACTTCAGAAGGGTGTGCTATCTGCGCAGGACCTCACGATACCCATCTGTGCGAAGGAAGAAACAACATCCAGCAACAAGAAGACATCAATTACATTGGTAACCACCCCAATTACAACTACAACTACAACTACAACAACAACAATGCCCCGTGGAGAAATCATCCAAATTTCTCATGGAGAAACAATGATCAAACCCAAGGAGGGGGTACTACTTCTAACTCAACACAAGGCTATAGACCCCAACCAAATGCAAATTTGGGTTATAGAGCACAAGGTGCCCCTCCAGGTATTCACCAACAACAACCGTCCTCATCCCCCGTTAATCCAAACGCGGAACTCAAAGAGATGATGAAGGGATTCATGTCTATGACTCAAAGCCAGCTCTATGCGCAAGAAGCTTTCAACCAAAAAATCGAAGGTCAATTCAATCAAATCGCAGAGCAACTTGCTCAAAGACCGCTAGGGACTTTCCCAAGCCAGCCGAAGCCAAATGCATCTATGTGAAGGAACACAAGGAAGAAAAGATGGAGGTGGCCAAAACAGTTGAGGTTCCAGAACTTCACCCTTCCCTTCAAGAGTGGGTAATAGCAATCGAAACATCCAAAGGGAATATAGCTGAACTGGAAACCTCCGCCACAATCTATAAAAATCACATTCAGTCCGAGAAGACCTACCTTAAGGAGTTGGTAGCCAGCAATGAAAATGAAAAGCTCGATTTAGAAGAAGAAGTTAAGGCGATAACCTTGAGAAGCGGTAGAAAAACCAACGAGATTCACATCCCACAAAGATCAGAAGAATCCCAAGAGGATAATGAAGAAAGAGTTGAGGTTCCAGTAGAAAAGACATCTCCCAGCATTCTCACTATTCCATCAACTCCAAAACCTTCTCCTCAAGAACCGCCTCTACCATTTCCCAACCGACTCCAAAAGCAGAAATTGGATACTGAATATGGGAAGTTTCTGGCAGTGCTGAAACAATTAAACGTCAACATACCGTTTGTAGACCTCATTGCCAAAATGCCAAACACGTAAATTTCTCAAGCATCTTATCTCTAATAAAACAAAATTGGTCAAAGTCGGTACCGTACCACTCAATGAAGCTTGCTCAGCTATTCTGAAACAACCACTACCTTCGAAATGCAATGATCCAGGCAGCTTCACCATTCCAGTCACAATTGGTAGCACCTCCTTTCCATACTCTCTATGCGATCTGGGTGCCTCCATAAATTAGATGCCCCTCTCCACTTTCAAAAAGCTGGGAATTGGAGAAATGAAAAAGACCAAGATGACCCTTCAACTGACAGATGGTTCAGTAGCTCACCCAAGCGGAGTGGTGGAGGATGTTATCATTAAAGTGGAACACTTATACTTCCCATGCGATTTTGTCATTTTGGACATCGAAGAGAACTCCACTACACCTCTCATCCTTGGACGACCTTTCCTTGCCACAACCGATGCGCACGTTATGGTGGCCCGAGGGACAATCACCCTTCGAGCTTATAATGAACAGCTGGTATATCCATCAGGAAGGACTCCAAACAACAACTCCAAGGATCTCAAGCTTGTGAAGGACACACAATCACCATCTTCCCCACTTCTCTTTGTCACCCTTCCCGACGGAATGTCCATTACAGAGACACCACCACCAATCCCTGAAGAAAAACGGGACAAGAAAGGTAAACATGCATCCAAGTGGAAACTCAAAGATGCCTTCGAGTCATGCTTTGGATCCCCTCCTCATAACCACCCCCAGGTTTGATCTGACCCCTACTACGGTCTAGCCACAGACCTTAAAAAGAAGTGTAGCTTTTTCGGGAGGCAACCCGAATTTCTATCTTTATTTTGCTTTCTATTACAGTCTATTTCCCTATATTTCAATATTGTTATATTTTGTTTTAAAAAAATATACTAATTTATTTCACTGTTAGCCCCGGTATTGGTTTGGCTGCCTTTAGTATCTTATGCAGGTGCAACTTCGTGTCCACACCACTACCGAGCTCCGCTACTCTGAGGTTAAACATCGAGTATAGGGGAAGTTTTCCCACTATCTATCATTTTACAGTACTTCTATTTTATTCAGTTTTCACTTTATCTGTTTATATTCCTTTTAAATAAATATGGTGAGTTTTAATTTCACTTGAGTTCTTTTGGCTGTAGCGAATATTCTTTCCAGGAACATATTACATCATTCTACAGCTGAACTCAAGTGTGGGGGAGCTCTGCTTAAACACTCTGTGAACTCTGGGGAGTACACTCTCTTTGCTTTGCACTTTATATTTTTACATACTCCCTACTACTTTGCACTGTGTGAAGTCCTCTGGTAGATTGCATGCCCTCGTTAATTTAATTTTTCCTACGTAATGAGGACATTGCTCCAGTCTAAGTGTGGGGGAGGACTCACTACTCTGTCGCTCGTCTTAAGTCTCTCTTGATTGACACATTGCTTAAAATGCTTAATCTCTCTGCTTATCTTGCGTTGTCCAAGTTCAAAATTGTGGACCCTTTATATGTGGGTTGTTCTCATTAAAAACAAATACTATTATGAATTGGGGGATAAATGGTACAAAATTTTTCATTTTGATTACTTTTGAGGAGCATTTTTATGCGGTGTGACCAAATGATCTGAAATGGTTGGATTTTCATCGCTCAGGGGTTCCTTCTGTCTTCTTTCTTAGGGATTGCTAAGGGGTGCTTCTTTGTCAAAAAACCAAAAAAAATACAAGGGACTTGCGAGACACCATTGGTAACCAAAAAAGAGAGTTGAGTGTTCTTAAATACAAAGGCTTGATGCCTAAATATTATCTCCTCATCTCTAATGCAAAAGTGAAACAAATGCATAATTCTATTTTTCCTTTTATTTTCTCCTCAATGCCCATTCTTGAGAGAAGTTGGCCATGGTAAAAGTTCTCAAAGTTACCTAATCTTCAAGCAAAGAAGCACTCCGGATCATACCCCGAAACTCTATATTTTATTTTTACCCTGAGCACACCTATGCCACCAGTAGGTGATGATTCACACTCCTCAAAAAGCTTAAATCGCGTATTGTTCACCTCCTTATCCTACCTTTCATAATAACATTTGTTAGTATTGAGCATTTCCTACTTGCTTGGGTACATGGTTTTGCTTGAGGACAAGCAAAAAGGTAAGTGTGGGGGTGTGATAAGTGTCCAAATGAGCATGATTAATGGGTGTATTTCATATGTTATATTAGCACTTTTCTTGCTCATTTCTCCACTTTGGTTAGTTTTCCTCTAGTTTATGTTTTATTGGTTATCTAACAGATTTATTGGTTAAACATGAGGAAAACCAATCTAGGAGTAAAGTAGACGAAGAGACGAATGCGTAGGCGTAAACGGATCTAAAAACGGAGCTCAAACGAAGAATCTGGAGCCTATCGACGTTTGCAGAACAAGATGAGACGAAATACATGTGTCCGCGTAGCCCCTACGCGGACGCAAACGCGGACAGGAAGCAAGAGACCGCGTCCGTACGCGGACTCAAACTCGGACACGCGTCCGTACGCGGACTCAAATTCGGACACGGACAAATCTCGCCAGGACATTTGTGTCCTTACACGGACAGAAACGCGGACATCTCACGTCTTGATGAGCCCTATCCGGACACAAATCCGGACACGTGTAAATGACTACGCCAAATCCAGAAATCACGCGACTGATAAGATCTGCACCGCCTTCGCTGTTTTTCCTCATTTACGGCGCCTACAAACATATCTATCTACTACATCAATTGTATCAGGCACCACATTCCTTAAAATCTTCACCCACGCATGCTAACCTTTGTCATCTTCCTCCTCCTTTCTTCTATAAAAACCCACGAGCCTTCTGCTCAAAAATGCATCATCGATCACCACAACGCTCATAAAAATTCACTCTCCCTCCATCCAAATTCCATTATCCATCCATACATCCACATCCCCACTTCATTTCCATCATTTCCCATCACCAAATAAGCCTAAATCTTCCATTTTCCAGAAAACCAGATGAAGAAGACGATCTGCACAAAACCAGGCCGTGTCCGCGTTTGTGTCCGCACAGCCCCCACGCGGACAGGAGTTGTCCGCGTTTGTGTCCGCGTGGCCCCACCCGGACAGGACCAACTTGTACCTGTTTTGTTCGTTTTCTTCGTTCTACCTATCTATCATCGTTTTGAGGTCGGCATAATCACGGAGACAAGCCCGGAAGCGAAACAACTCTCCCCAAAATAGAGTTCTTTCTTTCCTCGAACTTTACTCTGTTTTAATGTCTATCTTTACTCTGTTTTTATTTCTGTCAATGGCTGAGTAATTTTTTATTTGGATCCTAGGATGGGGTTTGACCCTAATATTGCTTAAATAAATATTTATTACATGTCTCATTTATTATACTTGTTTTTATTCCTTTCAATAAATATTGTTAAATGCTTTACGCGACAAACTACTGCATTTTTATGGTAACTATCAACATATGATTTTGAGATAGTCAATAGTACCACAAAGGAATAAACCTTGGTATTTACACTTCGGATTGAGTAGGAAAATACTGAGGCTATTATTAAGAGTTCGTAGCTTACCCTTATTAACTCTAATATACAATAAATAATTGAGACATGGTTATAAATTTGTTTAAGTAATTTAGGCAATTCCCCCACTATCCTAGGATACCTTTTTCCATCCATATCAATTAATTCACCTTATTTTACTGTATTTATTATTTCTGCACCGATCCTAAACAATCAAGCTTACCTCCGGCTAAACCCCATATTTGCTATTTTTATTAAATACTGAGACTAGGATAATTGAACCAATTTCTCCGTGGGACACTTGTTGTACTACATCGACTAGGTGCACTTGCCTTTTCTTTGCCCATAAGTATATATATTTTTACTATGTATTTTTGGTCAACACTTTCACCGGAACAACAGAAAGGAATCAATGTCGTAGTCTAGTTCCCAAATGTCCTCGATGACACCATAATACCAACTAGAGTTACTAACTGGTTGAGATCGGTTACCGCTATGGTACTCAGTGGCAGCAACTTCAATTTTTACCCCACTATTCTGGTTTATCGATTTGGCATCTAGGCGTGCAGTGTAGTATGTATACCCACTAATATCATACCCCTCAAATGATGTAATATTAGTTTCAGGTCCGATTGCCAAACATCTGATCTCTTCACTTACAGCTTCTGGATCTGATGATGCTAATGTCAACACATGATCTTTGAACCATTGGATAAAAACTCGGTTTTGTTCCTTTGTCAGCCAAATGTGGTCTTTAAAAGGATTTTGATGCCTTAACTCAACCATATGGTTTTCGAAATATGGTTCAACAACCACAAGATGTTGTAAGACAAACAAATGTGCTTGATGAATAGTTGGCGCGAAACTTGCACGATCTTTCTACCAATGACACCTTTACCCTTAAACCTGCCATAGTGTCGTGGTTTTGGGATACCAATTGACTCTGCCTCACTCAAATAATCGGTCACAAATTCCGTGACTTCCTCAGTCACTGTTGCTTCAACAATGCTCCCCTCTGGTCGATACCTATTCTTCATCCTACTTTTCAGAATACCCATGTACCGTTCAAAAGGGTACATGTACCGTAAGTATACCGGACCACAGAACTGTATCTCTCGAACGATGTGCACAATTAGATGCACCATTATGTCAAAGAAAGATGGTGGGAAATACATCTTAAGTTGACATAATGTGACAACAATTTCACGTTGTAGATCATCTAGAGAGGTTACGTCAATTGCATTGGAGCAAACAGCGTTGAAAAAGAAACATAACCGAGTTAAAGCATTTCTGACATCAGATGGCAATATCCCTCGGATTGCGACTGGAAGAAGATGTAACATCAGTACATGATAATCGTGAGATTTCATGCCTAAATGTTGTAGATCCTTCATCGATACAATGTTCTTCCAGTTTGAAGAGTACCCAGACGATACTTTTACCGAGTGCAGACATTTGTAGAAACTAATCTTTTTAGCCTTTGAGAGCGTGTAACATGCAGGAGGTAGGTATATTCGTTTCCCATTCTCTTGTGGGTGTAACTTATTTCGTATACCCATGGTTTGCATGTCCTTTCTGACTTTCAATCTGTCTTTTGTTTTGCCGGGTATATTGAGAAAAGTCCCACTCACTGCCTCACCAACGTTCTTCACAATGTGCATGATGTCTAAGCAGTGTCTCACAGGAAGATGACGCCAATAAGGTAGATCCCAAAAGATAGAACACTTTTTCCAAATGTTTTTCGCTGGTTTTGATGTGTTTCCAAATACATTTGCAATGTCCTTAACCTTTTCGTACAACAAAGCCTTGAGCGTGAAATTCTCTCTTGCATAAGCATCATATACCACGGTCCCCTCATTCCACAATAGCTTCAGATCATCTATCAGAGGGGCAAGATACACATCAATGCTATTACCTGGCTGCTTGGGACCAGATATCAGGAGAGAAAACATGATGTACTTTTGTTTCATAAACAACCATGAGGGCAAATTGTAGATCACTAGTAGAACAAGCCATGTACTATGTTGACTACTCAACGTGCCATACGGGTTCATTCCATCAGTACATAACCCAAGCCTCAGATTCCTATCTTCATGTCCGAAATGTTCTTTGTACCGTCTATTGATGTTTCTCCACTGAGGCCCATCTGCTGGATGTCTTAATTTCTTATCACTCTTTCTACCCTCCGCATGTCATCGTAAGTTCTTTGCATCTTTTGGATTCGCAAACAACCGTTTGAATCTGGGTATAATCGGCAAATGCCAAGTAGTTTTCCTGGAGGGCTTTTTTTCTGAACGGAGGAGTACTCACCATCTTTATGCTTATACCGGGACAACGAACATTTCGGGCAATTGTCCAGATGTTCATATTCACCCCTGTACAACACACAGTTGTTTGGACACGCGTGAATTTTTTTATACTCTACTCCCATTGGACACACCCATTTCTTTGCCTCATAGGTGGTGGTAGGGAGACCGTTCTCATCCAGTAGCATATCATGAATCAGCTCGAGGAATGCCGTGAAACCTTTGTCACTCAATCCATATCTTCCCTTCAGGTTGAACAAATTCAATATAGCTGTCAATTTCATGTACTTTGTGCACGTAGGATACAACGCCGTCTTGGATGCGTCCAACAACCTTTGATACTCATCCGGCTGGTCGACAAAATTATCCTCAACGTTATCAAGCATCTCGTCCATTTGCTCATCATGATAAGTTGACTCACTGTCAACATTGACTCCGGAAGCGCTTGGGAGTTCCGACTCTACAGAATCAAATGTGTGGTTGGTTGACTCGGTTCTCATCCTCTTCCTATCATTAATGTACGAGGACCCTACATTATGTTCAACACTTTCTCCATGAAAAATCCATCTCCTATATAGTGGCATGAAACCGCGGGTCTTCAGATGGAATTCAATTTCCTTAATGTTTGAAAATTTCCTTACGACACCGTAGTCAACACAAGGACAAGGTATTTTCTCCGCCTTTGTCATGTCCTTGTGCTGCACTGCCGCTTTGCAAAACTCTTTCAACATCTTGTCAAAGTGATCCCCTCGATCACCGTACATCCAGTCACGCTCCATACTATATTTGAAACACAAAATACGGTACGATTAATACCGTATACTCAAAATGAAAATGTTTTTGTACCATTGATTGTATTTGTTTCTATGTATTTATACTCTAATGAAGCGTGACTGGATGCGTATTAAATAAGCTAGCTAGCCTAACGCTAAGGTTTCAACCTAAATTATATACTAGCACCTATATTATCTCAATACATAATCACAATTATCAAACAAAAAGCAAAGTTTAGTTGCTTACTTGTACACAGAAGAGGAAACTGCAACGGTGACGGAAGAAGGTGGAAAACAAAAGTGGTGGTTCACGGACTTAACTGTAGTGAGACCTCATAAAGAAAAATTTTAGATAATGTTATACATATACACATACATCAAACAATATTAATTCCGAAGAGATTTTGTTAAAAAAAATCGGCATGACCTTTGCATAATTTTACCTATCCCATGCTTATTATTAAGCATTCACCAACCATTCATCAACACAAATTTCCATCACAAATCAAACTAATACCAAATTTATTCATCAAACCAAATTTTAATAATTTGTGGAAATCAAATACAAAGTAAAAAAGAGAAAAAGATAAGTTAGATTATATTACCGGTTCTTCCAACTCCGCTTTCAATCTACCGTGCAATGACTGAGGAGTTTCTTAACCACTTCTCTGTAGATAGAATAGAAACTCATTAGTTTACGTACGTTAATTGTTTGTAATTAGGATTGCAAAATTATACATAATGAGATAAAAAGATGAAGATGTAGGTTGAGTATATTACGGGTTCACAAATGAAATGTATTCAGCCCCGTACGACTTCAATCTGGTGAACCCATTTAGTGATTTCCCTCTACAAGGACACAACCATGCTTATTGTTAAGCATTCACCAATCATTCAACAACACAAATTTCCATCATAAACCAAACTAATATATACCAAATTTATTCATCAAACCAACTTCCAATAATTTGTGGAAATCAAATACAAAGTACAAAAGAGAAAAAGGATAAGTTAGATTATATTACCGGTTCGTAAATGAATTGTTCTCCGCTCCGCTTTCAATCTACCATGAAATGGTTAAGGAGCTTCTTAAGTATTTATCTGTAGAGACACAAATACATATAGATACAAGAGAAACTCAGTAGTTGTGTATGTTCCTTATATGCAGTTAGGTTGCAAATTTACAGTGAGTGAAGAGAATGAAGAGATAAGTTAAAAAAAATTTACCGGTTCCTAAATGAATTGTTTTCAGCCCCTCTTCTCAATCGGGCGTGCGAGACGCGTGCAGCAGTACCAATCTCTACAGAGGCAACGCAGACGCAAAATAAATATGAATTGAGGGCGTAAAACTATATTGCTTACAATGTTTATAATTAGCTTATAATTATAAGCACAAATAATGTTCAAACATTGTTCCACCCCATATATAAGCATAATAAATCTAGCCCAAATAAGCTAACCTAACTATACTTAAAAGAAGGGCAAAAAACAGCAAAAAAAATTAACTCGGACATTTTGTCAAACACCTTGTGTGCATACATAAATTTATTAGTTTAACAACCAAATCTTGCAAAGATTTGACACACACAATAAATATCAGCATCCACAATCACAATGTGACAAGAATCTATCAATTTTAACAACACATTTACAATTTTGTAAGCAAAACAGAAACTAACAAATTTGGATTTTTTTTACCTTGGCAGCCTCTGTTGTTGCTGGTGCAGCAACTACTGACGCGACAACCACCGACGGCGGCGGAGGCGGGAGAAGGGCGGGCGACGTCGGAGCTCTGGCGGCCTTGTGGTGGTGGTCTGCGTCGGGGCTGGATGAAATCGCCGATTGAACAGAGAAGAGGGGTGGGTTTGGGTATACTGTGCGCGTAACTACGTCGGGGTTGGGTGGGGGTCTTTTTAAACGACCTATTTCGGCGGTTCTTAACTAGGAACCGCCGAAATAGGTCCTCGATTATTTTAAAAAAATTAAGAAAGACCTATTTCGGCGGTTCCTAACGAAGAACCGCCGAAATAGATGATAAAATAAAAAAAGGAAAAATATAAAAACACCTATTTCGGCGGTTTCTAGTAAGGAACCGCCAGGTTCCCGACCTTTTCAGAAACCAACCTATTTCGGCGGTTTGTTAACAACCGCCGAAATAGGGCACCGAAACAGTCCATTTTTCTACTAGTGAGTCTCCTTTTCTTTATCGCAAGGGTACGTTTTTTGGTTTTAGGTTTTGGTCATGCCTTTTATTTTTCTTACTGCATGCAAGGTTTTATTGAAGCGGTAGGGAAATATTTGATAAATCAGGGCTTGCAGAGGAACCGATGAACGATGGTGGAGGCATCGAAGCTGTTGGAGAATTTTGCCACAGCAACATCACCCACCGATTTACATATATCGTTATCTAAGCAACCCATGGATGATATCCCGGTGGAGAATGTGGAAGCTACCAGAAAGGCCGGTAATCGTTCTCTTCGAGTTGGCATCGAACTAAGGAGTTAGAAGATTGCTACTCAAGAAAGAGATGAAGACCGAACTCATGCTCTGGATTTCCAATCAACATTTCCAAGATATATAAGACGATGGTGGATAAGAATCTCATGTTGAATATGATGGAGAAGACACAATCAATGAAAGTCAGGTTTGCACGACTCTTCTACTCGGCACTTCATCACTCCCCAACTTGCTTACTATTGTCACGTACAAAAACAAAAAAAGAGCAAGCTTTTTGAAATTTTATTTTTAATGATGGAGGATCGATGTGATGCGGTGGATTTTTCCGCTGACTTTGGTGATATTAGTGAAAACGATAATAGTTAATAAACTGATTTGGGCAGTCATCAAGGGTTTAGAAGGGAAACAACATACAAATATGGAGCGGTGCTACCATCATATGGGTGCGTTTGACCATCACGGCCAAATGCAGGAATTCCTGCGAATTTATGAAGTTTATTTAAGCTCACCCTAGTTAATGAAACAAAGATTGACAAGTGTATTAAAGTAATCTCTAGTTAAAGCAACATCTAGGGCTGCCCATGATAGGTTAACTGTCTTATTCGGTTAACCACTTTCGGTTAACCGGGTCTTCGGTTTTCTAAAATCCAATTTAATTATCATACCATTTAGATCGGTTAACTGATAAGTGTCCAAATGAGCATGATACATGGGTGTATTTCATATGTTATATTAGCACTTTTCTTGCTCATTCTCCACTTTGGTTAGTTTTCCTCTAGTTTATGTTTTATTGGTTATCTTACAGATTTATTGGTTAAACATGAGGAAAACCAAGCTAGGAGCAAAATAGACGAAGAGACAAACGCATAGGCGCAAACGGATCTAAAAACAGAGCTCAAACGAAGAATCTGGAGCCTGTCAAAGTTTGCAGAACAAGACAAGACAAAAATACACACGTCCGGCTAAAACAACCCGGACGCACATCTGGACACACATGTCCGGCTCCCGGACGCAATCCCGGACGTGAGATGTCCAGCTGACCTTAACCCGGACGGAGATCCGGACGCGTGTAAACGCAGCCCAAATCCCAGAAATCACGCGACTGATTTCTTCGGCGCCGTCTTCTCCATTTTCCTCCTTTCTTATCCACGACGCTTACATTTTATCTATCTACCACCACCGCCTACAATCTATCCCATCTACCCTTATCTTCTTCCTTTCCTCTGCTCTATAAAAACCACGCTCCTTCAATCTTCATCATCATCCCTCCGGAAATCCAAAGCTCATCAACGCTCATCAAAACTCACTTTCCCACCATCCATACTCCATTCTTCATCCTTTTCCATTACCAAATTAGCCTTACGCTCTTGTTTCCAGAAAACCAAACGCAGAACGAAGCTCTACACAAACCCAGACGCGAACTCCATTATAATAGCTGCGTCCGGATTTGTGTCTGGCTAAACTAGACCCGGACATGCTGCGTCCGGATTTGTGTCCGGCTAACCAGACCCGGACACGGTCTACTTTTGCCAGTTTGTTCGTTATTCTTCGTTCTACCCGTTTGTCATCGTTTTGAGGTCGGCATAATCACGGAGACAAGCCCAGAAGCGAAACAACTCTCCGCAAATAGAGTTCTTTCTTTCCTTAGGATGGGTGTTTGACCCCAAATAATTCAGACTTATTTATAATACCGAGTTTGCTTATAAATATTTGTTTTATCTCTCTAAATTATTAAATGCTTAAGAACTGATCATTTTTACGCATTTACGGTTTCTCTTATTTCAATGATTTTGTAAGTTCGAGAATAGACCACAAAGAGAGACAAACATTAGATATTATCTCCTTAATTAGCTGATAAAATCCATCGCTGTTATTAAAAGAATTTTTGCTTAATGCTAATTAATGATTTTAGACTTTTTCTGCTAGTAAAAAGATTATTGAATTAATTAAGAGTTGACCTTGTCTATGCTTTAGAAAGGCCACAAGATAAATTCTTAAACAGACAAGTAGAGCAAATTAGGATTATAATTAAAGTCTAAAATATATTTGGGCGATTCCACCTTCCTTAGCACATCTTTCCATCCACCTTATACACAACAATTTTTATTTAAAGCTTTTAATTATTTTTATTTTTCCAACACCAAGATTGCCACTGGCTAAACCCCCAATTTACCGTTTATGTACTTTTTTATATATTCTCTTGCACATTTACTAACCTTATAATTAGCTAGATAGTTACGAAGTCCCTGTGGATACGACCTTGTTGTACTACAATGATTGGGTTCACTGCCCATAGTTAGCAAGATAGTTTAACTACTATTTTGCCCAACAAGTTTTTGGCGCCGTTGCCGGGGACTTCGGTCCAACTATCTGTTTATTACCTTTTTAGTTCCTGTGCATAATTTTCATTTCCTTTATTTGCCCATATTGTGTATAAATTTTTGTTCCTTTTTTCTAGGTACTTAATTCTGATGGATGGTCACTACGATCAATTAGGAGGTTGGTGTGGTTACTCCTATGGCGTAGAAAACTACAATCAATGGGACATATGTCAGAGATGCGGAGAATGTCATGAGAGTTCCCATTGTCCTATGGTTGCAAAAGAAAGAGACAACACCATTTTGAGGGAAATGTTGGCAGATTTTACCTCAAAAAGTGGAACCTCCAAAATGATCCAGCAAAGAACGCTAGCTCAGCTAGAACACATGGAGCAACTAGTTCAACAACTGAATGCAGCGGTTCACGAGGAGGAACAACCTGCTGAGGACTTAAGCTACTCTCCAACTCCTCCCCTGTTCGAATCCGAGAATCTATCACCAAACAACCATCAGCTTGATTATGAAGACAACTCCTCGGAAGAGAGTTTCTCCTTTGACTTCATGTGTAACGCCCCTATTAACCATAAATACAGCGGAAATAAAACTCTAAGGCGATTACAGACCATCGGGTTCCAAACACCCGACACCAAACCTCACCAATTACAACTTACAATCTACAAAAGCTACGGTCTGAACTCGAGAAAAACTTAACACAAACATAATAGAAATTAAACACATTAACTCTCCACAAAACCTAGTCCCATCCCAAACGCTCATTCTCTTCGTGGCCACCTGTAAATCAATTCGTACCTGCAAGATGAAACCAAGCAGCCCACCCCAAAAGGGGCGGGTCAGTTCCTGGAATGGAACTGGTACAATTCTCCAAAAACAAACTTATAAAACATAACTCTTCAAAATAAACAGTAACATGAAAACAAACTCTTAAAAGTAAAACAGAGATAAAGCACTTCAAAACAATCAAGTTAAAGAGAAAAAGAAAACAAGACAAAGATAGAGATAGAGAACTTCCAAACCAAGTCATCCACTTAAGTAGTCACACCACATAGTTAGTAAGCATCCATTTCCTTAGTTAAACCCAATTCCCGTTAGGAGAGAAAAACTCAGATAGCCACAAAGGACTAGGAATGTTTAAACAGATCCAAGAACCAAGAACTCAAGAGTGGAATAATTCAACTGGGAGAGATGGCCCCCACCGCCAATCACGTCCTTTTAGGACAGGGGATATACAGCCCCTCACTGTTTATCACGTCCCCTTTTGGGGACAGGGGATATACAGCCCCTCACTGTCTATCACGTCCCTTTTTGGGACAGGGGATATACAGCCCCTCACTGTCTATCACGTCCCCTTTTTGGGACAGGGGATATACAGCCCCTCACTGTTACCATTGAAGACGCGCGCACGTCGAAAGAAAGATTTCCAAGATTGACCCTTTTTCCAAATTCCCACTAGATCACCAACTACCCAGAGCAATACCAAAACACTCAGTCCTACAGAGTGCAGAAGTGTAAACCCTAAGCAGTCAATGTCTAACGGGACACCAAGTAGAAGAAACCAATACCCAAGTGAGTTCCACATCCAAGGCTCAGTTAGTCACACAAGCTGAGTCAGTCACACAACCATTTCCTTTTTAGAAGTTCCTCTTAAAGTCAGTTAGCGTTTTCCAAAACATTCCACAAGTCAATCAGCAAAAATATAGTACGAGAAATCGTACAAAACATTCCATAAAGTCCAAAACACAACAAGCTGAGTACGAGAAATCGTACAAAACGTTCCATAAAGTGCAAAACACAACAAGCTGAGTACGAGAAATCGTACCTGGGTAACGCTGTAGCAGTTCTAGTCAACTTGTACAAACAATCAACAGTACTCTGAAGAATATTAAAGGTAGTCTATCATCAATCACTTGTAGCCTAAGTTAAGCTTAAATAAACTCCTTACTCTTATTCCAAAGTCTCAATTGTCTTTTAAGCCCTCACTTATGTGTTATGTATAATCTTTGAGTTATTTGAGAACGTTGTATAGCCCAAGGTGGTAAGATCAAGGAATGTATCTTATTAACACTTGCTAACTGACCACTCCTATCCACTTTATTCATATCTGAAATACCCCAAATCTTGATATGTGGTTTAAATATTAAACTACGGTATGTAAAGGCTAAAAAGTGCCTTAGAAACATCAGTGAACAATTTAAACCACAGTACCTTTATTCTTAACTTAGAATAAACATTGTATTATGACCTATGATGGATTCATCCCATAATACTATACTATTATTTCACAATGTAATGATTATGTATTTTATCAATATCTACTAGATAATCCATTGTGATTAAGTTTTCCCCTTAACTTAATTAAGATCTACATCTTGTATATTGGAACCATAGTGTTGTAGACGCATTATATTATAACCTAATTGAGTTACTAACTCATTTATCTTATCTTTAGTCCAGAAAGACTTTTTATTACATCCAGCTAATAATCTTGACATAAGATGTTAAATTACTTTTCATCCTGAAACAACTATATTATAGTTAACTTAGACTTATCGAACTCTTACATTTAGTATTCAGAAGGTACATTATTTGCTTAATTATTACCTATATAATAAGGTGTTTAGTATAACCTTTTATGTATCCTTACTTACATTTAATTTCCTAAATGTCTTATTTTTACACACATTCTCTCTATAGACTATGCATAATCCCTTGTACTAATCCTCATTAAACTTAAGCCTTAAATACGTTTTAAATTGTTTTACGAACCTAAGGTTTCAAAGGAATAACTTAATAAATTAATTTCCTTTATTGTATTTAAGATGGACAATATATCTACATAGAGTAGTATTTATCAAAGAATTAAATTCTGGTTCGCAAGCGAAATTGTTAATTATTTAATAAGATAAACCATTATGAAAATTCTCATATTTTATATTCAAAACAACATATCATTATTTCCCATTACCGTAAAGTATATCAATATAATATTATGTAACTTAGTTTTATCTAATAAAAGGTTCAAAGGTTTTAAGTATCAAATTCCTATTTATAAACCTTCTATAAATTCTAACTGCTAAATACCTCACTTAATTGTAAACTCACATCCTAAGTATTGGCAATAAATGTTATAAATGTATTTCATATGGCTTATCTAATGCCAAGAAACTTAAGGATTATTATTTAGATAAATTCCCAAATCATAGTCTAATATAGTTTTATATCATAACCCTTTTAAGGATTTTATCTTAAAACATTAAGTTATATTCCAATACCATAAATGTTAAGAAATGATTAAATCTAGACTTACTATTCCACCTCACATTTAGATGTAAAAGTATTTTATTTATTTATTATTGTTTATATAATAAGAACATTTAGATGTAAACGTATTACATTTGTTTATCATTAATTATAGAATAAGATCTATTGTACAACATTTTATGTAATCACAATTTCTCCTAAGTTTTAACTTATTAATTACTTAATCCCAATTTAAGATTTACATCCTGGTCGTTGACAAATAATACTATACATGTATTTTAATATGGTTATATATAAACCTTGGAAACTCAAAGGTAACTCTTAAGCCTAATACATAACTATAATTTAATACCACCTCATATAATATTCTTCTATTAACATTATGTAGAGGTTTAGTTTAACTTATTAATTCCTTCGTATTATATTCCCTATAAGGTATCTAATTTTATTTATGTTAAATGTGATATTTATATACTAGGATTTGTTCAAAACATTATTTATGTAGTTTATTGTATTTAATTATGTTTAATAACTTTCAGGCATAACTACAACCGACCTATGGCTTATTAAATAACGTGTTTCCCTTATTTATTTTATATATATAAGTATACCCGTATTAGAAATTAACTAAGACATTCCCTATGTAATTTATCATATTTAAACTATCTTATTAAAACAACCTTAAACTGTATTCCAAGTATATTTCGTAAAGTATTTCTTTTACTATATCTTAGGATTCTAGCTCTTAAAATATTTAATTATGATAAGTGTTAATTTAACTAGTTCCTTGTTTTACTCTAAGTTACTACTTAATTCCCTTTTTATAAACGCGTAAATATATATATATATTTATTCCCTAGTTTAATTAAAATATCAACTCCCATATAATGTAATAAATAAAATGTAGGATAGTTAAATTCCTTAATTTATATAAGTTTCTACTTAAGTAAGTATATATACATATATGCAAATAATTTCACTTCTCTTAAAAGTTAATACCAAAACATTTGTAAACTTACTGTTATAAAATGTTAATTTAGTTTCCCTTATTTTCCCCAGCTTAAAAGTTAATTAACAAACCATACTTTAATTTTTGATTACATTAAAAACCTTATATTATTGGTTATTCTTATGAAAAACTCATAAACACAATTTTTAAAACCCTTTACCATTGCCCAAAAATTCCCAAATTTAATATACAGTAACTATAACATTTTAGACATATTATAAAATTTTATTTCATAAAAATATCTTTTAAATTTAGCCAAATAATTCCAGAAAACCCGTAACTTGTAAAAATCATAACTTATGTTTAAAAACTCCAAAACCATATTAATTTACATCAAAATAAACTAAATAAAATAAGGAATCTATGGTTAAAATTTCAAGTCAAAATACATTCGGGAAGATATTTAAATTAACCCAACAAGTTAAGACTATTTACTGGAATTTACTAAAACCCTTATAAACTAATTCTGGTATGTTTTAATCTCGGCCGTCCAATCTCTTAAAACGAGATCGGACGGCCCCTGTGCATCGAGTTCATCAGCGAACTCAATTACCAAACCGAGTACTAAATCCCGTTTTTCTCACAATCTACAGAACCAAATTGAGTGATTCTTGTTTCTATGGTTTCGAAATTCAATTACGGTTCTAATGATACCAATTTCCTCAATTATAATGCAGTATTCAATGGTTTTCGAATTCGATTTCGAGGTTAGGGTTCTTAAGAGTTTTCGAATTCGATTCTCCCAAATTCACTCAATCTAAAGCGTAATTGATGCAATTGAATCATGGTTTTGACCGATAATGTAACATAGTTTAGCAAGGTTGAAGGAATTTGAAGAAAACTTACCGGAATTGCTCGAATCGAAAGGATTTGTTTTCGGTTTCCGGAAAAATGCCCCCTTTATAACTCGATTGAGTAGCCTACTTTGCAACACTATAATTTACAGTATAGAGGGAGTTAGAACTATTTCTTGGGCATAATCTAAAGAGGAAACTTAGCTCCACACAATGATAGCAAGAACTCATCCTAACTCGCAACACACAGAAAGAAATCGAACCCGAAACTTACGAGTTTACCTTCTCGTTTCTGGAAAAATTCTGGGCAAAACGCGACCAGATCGGGGTCGGAACTTTAGACGCCTATATCTTCCATATGATTGATAATTAGATTTGGTCATCAACATGAAAGTTGTATAGGGATTAGAGCTCTTTAAAACGAGCTAAAGAACATGAAATTTGGATGAGAAACAAAGAAGTTATGGCTAGACGAAGTTACCTGATTCGAAGGGAAAAACTGGAAACTGCAGTTACGGTTTTGCAGGGTGGCTACTTTGGATCGAATTTCCGGTTGATTTAGGATGAGTTAGGGTTAGTATGAGTTATGGTTGCAAAGAGGAGATTAAGGAGAAGAGAATGCAAAAGACGGCACTCAAAAATTCCAAAATATGAGAAAGTTATGGAGGTCACAAGTTAGGGCAAAGTCGGTTCCGAAAATCGTGGAGATAAAATCTATCTAAGTGTGGGCGCGTGTGAGCTTGACACGTGGCAGATTTAAAAATTTTGACTCAAAACTTCAATCTAGCATAACTTTGGCTAGGATGATCCGTTTTTGACGTTCTTTTTATCGATCTTCATGGTTTTCCATAACCTATTTATTGGTATAGGTTTCATGGCCTGGTTTGACCATTCTCAAAAAGTCAACTCTAGCAAGGCTTAATAAGCTTTAAGGTTTCTAGAATTTTATATTGACTTTTATGTTTCAAAACAATGTTCTAACACTTCCTAAAATCTTTATAACATAGTTGGAGTGTTTATAAATTTTCCCTATATTTATTGACTTATAAATCTTATTATTAAATTCATAATACTATATAATAATGTATAATAATTAGGGTTAAATAGGAGAAAACCCCTAAATAAATTTCACAATTCCATATAATAATTTAATATTCATAATTCCATATAATAATTTAATTTTTAATAAAAGAAATCCCCTAAATTAATTTAAATTAATTTAGGGGTATTTCATCATGGAGTCTCCTCCCTCTGAAGTCAACTAATATTTCCCCTCCTTCTCCGTGCTCTACCCAGAAGATGAGGGTGGATACATCCTCAACCTTGAGAAGGAGGAGATGCCGCCTCCCTCCGAGCCATCAGAAGAGAGTGCTATAATCAATTTCAAGGAGCCACTTCCCTCTGAAGTTGATTTCCATCAAGGCTCTTCCAATTAGCCTCACCAAGAAGATGAGGATATCTACATCCTCAAGTTTGAGGAGGAGGAGCCATCCAACTTTGATCTTCGTCTGGAGGATCAAGGCCTTCCCCACCTAAGCAACAATGATGTAAGGTGGAAGCATAAAGTCCACCCGCTAAGTGTGGAGGCCACTTTCCCCTATGATCCCGGACCAGAGATAGAAGATAAAGTCCGCCTCAGAGCTCTCCCTGCACCGCTCATTGAAGATAAGGATATCTTCATCCTTAATTTCGAAGAGAAGGCTCCACCAAAATTTAATCCTCGCACCAAGGATCGACAATCTCAACACTTCCACCTGAATAAAAATCGGTGGAGCCTGCACTTCTACATTCTCAGTGTTGAGATAACATTTCATTTTGATCCGGGTGGTTTTTCAATTATTCATGATGACCGTCCCACCCACCCGTTGAAGCCGACTTCAACGTTCATATTCGATCCCGGATGACTTCATGGTGGTACTGTCTAGCCACAGACGTTAAAGAAGGGCAGCTTCCCGGGAGGCAACCCGGATGAAATTTTCTTTCATTTGCTTTTATTTTCTTTTAATTTTCAGGTTCTCTTTAAATTTTGTTTTTGCTAAACTCTTAACCCCGTCTGTAGTATGGTTGCTTCTAGTGTCTTATGCAGGTGCAACTTCATGTCTACACTAAAACCAAGCTTCGCTAATTGAGGCTGAAGCTCAAGTGTGGGGAAACTCCTATAAACGCCAGCAGAAACAATCTCAAGGGAGTACTAGTTTCTTTATTTTGCTTTTATTTTGCTGAATTCTGTTGTGGATAGCTTCTGTGCTCAAAATGTTTATTTGTGACCATTGTGTTTTATCTATTTTTCTACTTACTGAAAAGGTCTTCTGAAACCTTCCCTTGTTTTTCTGGTGAACAATGAGGACATTGTTCAATTTAAGTGTGGGGGAGTGCCCTTTTCGGTGAAATTTTGTACTTAACATGTTTAATCTCTCTGCTTATCTTGCGTTTGTCCAAAATTTAAATTATGGACTCTGCTGATGTGGGTTGTTCTCTTTACGAACAAATACTATTATGAATTGTGGGATAAATGGTACAAAATTTTGATTTTTGATTGCTCTTGAGGAGCGTTTTTACGCGGTGTGACCAAATGATCTGCAATGGTTGGATTTTTATTGCTCAGGGGTTCTTTCTGTCTTCTCTCTTAGGGATTGCTAAGGGGTGCTTCTCTGTCTAAGAAAATAATACTATAAAAAAATAAACAAGGGACTTGCGAGACACCATTGGTAACCAACAAATGAGAGTTGAGTGTTCTTAAATACAACGGCTTGATGCCTACATATTATCTTCTCATCTCTTATGCAAAAGTGAAACAAATGCATAAATCTATATTTCCTTTTGTTTTCTCCTCAATGCCCATTCTAGAGAGAAGTTGGTCGTGGTAAAAGTTCTCAAAGTCGCCTAAACTGAGAAACATTGAAGCACTCCGGATCATACCCCAAAACTCTAATTTTTATTTTTACCCTGAGCACACCTATGCCACCAGTAGGTGATGGTTCACACTCCTCAAAAAGTTTAAGTCGCGTATTGTTCACCTCCTTATCCTACCCTTCATAATAATATTTGTTAGTATTGAGCATTCCCTACTTGCTTGGGTACATGATTTTACTTGAGGACAAGCAAAAAGGTAAGTGTGGGGGTGTGATAAGTGTCCAAATGAGCATGATTTATGGGTGTATTTCATATGTTATATTAGCACTTTTATTACTCATTTCTCCACTTTGTTAGGTTTCCTCTAGTTTATGTTTTATTGGTTAAACATGAGGAAAACCAAGACAGGAGCAAAATAGACGAAGAGACGGACGCATAGGCGCAAACGGATCTAAAAACGGAGCTCAAACGAAGAATCTGGAGCCTGTCAAAGTTTGTAGAACAAGACAAGACGAAAATACACATGTCCGGCTAAAACAACCCGGACGCACATCCGGGCACACATGTCCGGCTCCCGGACGCAATCCCGGACGTGAGATGTCCGACTGACCTTAACCCGGACGGAGATCCGGACGCGTGTAAACGCAGCCCAAATCCCAGAAATCACGCGACTGATTTCTTCGGCGCCGTCTTCTCCATTTTCCTCCTTTCTTATCTACGACGCCTACATTTTATCTATCTACCACCACCGCCTACAATCTATCCCATCTACCCTTATCTTCTTCCTTTCCTCTTCTCTATAAAAACCACGCTCCTTCAATCTTCATCATCCCTCCTGAAATCCAAAGCTCATCAACGCTCATCAAAACTCACTTTCCCACCATCCATACTCCATTCTTCATCCTTTTCCATCACCAAATTAGCCTTACGCTCTTGTTTCCAGAAAACCAAACGCAGAACGAAGCTCTGCACAAACCCAGACGCGAACTCCATTAAAATAGTTGCGCCCGGCTAAACTAGACCCGGACATGCTGCGTCTGGATTTGTGTCCGGCTAACCAGACCCGGACATGGTCTACTTTTGCCAGTTTGTTCGTTATTCTTCGTTCTACCCGGTTGTCATCGTTTTGAGGTCGGCATAATCACGAAGACAAGCCCAGAAGCGAAACAACTCTCCCCAAATAGAGTTCTTTCTTTCCTCAAACTTTACTCTATTTTAATGTCTGTCTATCTTTACTCTATTTTTATTTCAATGTCTGAGTAAGTTTATATTTGTGCTTAGGATGGGTGTTTGACCCCAAATAATTCAGACTTATTTATAATACCGAGTTTGCTTATAAATATTTGTTTTATCTCTCTAAATTATTAAATGCTTAAGAACTGATCATTTTTACGCATTTACGGTTTCTCTTATTTCAATGATTTTGTAAGTTCGAGAATAGACCACAAAGAGAGACAAACGTTAGATATTATCTCCTTAATTAGCTGATAAAATCCATCGCTGTTATTAAAAGAATTTTTGCTTAATGCTAATTAATGATTTTAGACTTTTTTCTGCTAGTAAAAAGTTTATTGAATTAATTAAGAGTTGACCTTGTCTATGCTTTAGGAAGGCCACAAGATAAATTCTTAAACAGACAAATAGAGCAAATTAGGATTATAATTAAAGTCTAAAATATATTTGGGCGATTCCACCTTCCTTAGCACATCTTTCCATCCACCTCATACACAACAATTTTTATTTAAAGCTTTTAATTATTTTTATTTTTCCAACACCAAGATTGCCACTGGCTAAACCCCCAATTTACCGTTTATGTACTTTTTTATATATTCTCTTGCACATTTACTAACCTTATAATTAGCTAGATAGTTACGAAGTCCCTGTGGATACGACCTTGTTGTACTACAATGATTGGGTTCACTGCCCATAGTTAGCAAGATAGTTTAACTACTATTTTGTCCAACATTAACCGGATTCAGTTAACCGTTTAATTCGATTTTCTATAATCCGATTCCATTACCATTGCTTTTAGACCGGTTAACCTTAAGTTCGGTTCGATTTATCGGCTAACCTTGTAGCCGTGTATTTTTTTATTGATGAGAATCATACCATTAATATTATAGTACAACATTGATCATTCACCTATAAATCATGAGTGACAAATCAAACACATGTGACAAAAAATATAATATTGTGCATATTCCCTCAATAGTTAACATTAGTTATTATATAAGATGAACATTAATATTTGGATATTTTGATTGTTTATATAATCGGTTAACCGTTCTGGAAAATTCAATACTGAAACTGAAACCGGTCAATTTACACGGTTCGGTAAACCATACCGCAAGAACCGGTACAGTTAACCTGAAAACAGGTACGGTTCACTTCGGTTTCGGTCGGATACCGTGGTTTCGGAATTTTTTGGACAGCCCTAGCAACATCCAGTTAAAAATTGACATGTGTATTAAAGATTTTTGAAAAACCAAGATTAATCCCGACTCGTGGCTAGTGAAAATACTGGTGCTGCTTGTTTCTAGTTGATAGTTGGAAAGGAGTCGGTGTAACAACCCATATTTTCTAGCCTTATATTAAGCCCAATAATTAACAATTTCAAGTTATTAAGTAGTAAAATTAAATCCTAAATCCGGAGCATTACCACCACACTCAACTAAATGAGTGTTAAGGCTTATACAATTATCCGAATAACCAATTTATTATTATAATAAAGGAAATCCAACAACAGTAATAATAGTTTCTTAAATAACAAGCGAATCTCAAAATTTGAAATAAAGCTGCTTATAAATACTTAATCTAGTAAAGCCATCGTCCCACCCCAAAGATTTCACGAGTAACTGTGGTAAAAATCCAAACAAACACATAAAGAGCCAATGTGAAGTCAATAAAGCCGTCGTCCTACCCCAAAGATTTCACGAGTAACTGTGGTAAAAATCCAAACAAACACATAAAGAGCCAATGTGAAGTCAAAGAAACAAAATAAGTTACCACTCCACTCTGTAAAAATATTTTCTCTTTATTAAATCTATTTTAAGAATATAACCACACACCAGATAAATTATCACTCTAAGTATTCCTGATTATTCCATGTTTGATTCTTTAATAAACTCAGCAATATATTAGACAATATAATTTACTTATCTTCCTTGTTCCAACGCGTAGTAAGGACATGACAACTTTACCCTCTTCTTCAGTACAACACGCAGCTGTTACCGGACCCCAACGATAGTCGAGAATCCAACATCGCCACTAAATCCTTAATAAATTAATTAGTTATCTCTCTCGTTCCTACGTGCAACGAGGACAAAACAACTTTGCTCTCTCTTTGGGTTCAATACAAAGTTGTAACCCGGACCCAACGTGCACCCAGGAATCCAACATCGCCACTAAATCCTTAAGTGTGCACACCCCCATTAGTACAATAGACTAAAGAGTTGAAATAGGCTAATTGTGTTCTAATACAACCTTTAGTATATCAAAATAATGTGTCTTAATATGACCCGTAGTTATCATCTCAATCACGTGTCCTAGTACGACCCACAAGCACCATGGTTATATTTTTTTTGAATTCTTTAATTGTTATTGTTCACAACTTAATCTCATCAAACTCACACATTAAACCATAAGTAAATTGTGCACTATATTGTCACAGTTACAAAATAGTTCATTTTCCATGTAATCATCTCACTCACAACCACCAATGTTCATTATTAAATAGGAAGTTCAATAAATAAATACATTAACAATTTATTCACAACTAATAGTCACACACTACATAATTCACATCCATTGTAAAAACATAATTTCACAGAGTTAATAAATATTCATGAACAATAACTTACCTAGTATATAGCAATGACTCACACCACAAAAAAGCATGAAATAAACTACTACTCCTCGTTCACAAATTCGCAAAGCTGCCACCTCCGTGACTCCAATTACATAGAAAAAAACTAATTTATCTCTCCCTCTCACTCCCTCTTTCTATTTTTCCCTTTGTGTGTGAGTGAACAAGTTGAATCTTCTTCTTCTAATTATTATTTTTGTTTAATCTATGCTCTGTGTGTGTAGGGAAAGAAAACGAGGTGTATATGTACATATATTTTTTAATCTTCTTCTTGTTGTTTCCTACCTACAATGGCCAGTAAAGCTTGCCACGGGCCGGGCGGTCCCGATCTTGGTCTGAGGCTCAATTGGTCTCGGTTCCGAGGGTGAGGACCGGTCCTGGTCTCCTAGTAAATGCCCGGTCCCATTTTTTTAGGGACCACAACCGGTTCCGAGCCGGTCCAGGCTGCTTCCGCATTTTTTTAATATAAATGATAGAATTGGTGTCATTTATGGCTAATTTGTAATAATATAAATTTATAATAAAAATTATAATATTTTCCAAATAATCTTATGTGTTGTAAAAAAACAAGAATTTGTTCATTTTTTGAACTTTTCTAACTTCCATGTTCAAAGTTCAACCAATATCTTGATATTACAGTCATTATAAACTAAAACTTAATCAAACACTCCTACGTCATCGCTACCGTCAGTAGCTCCTTGATTTGAACTACTAGAGTTCAACGTCAACCAGACATTCTCTTCATTTTGTCCTTGTGAACGTATCGTAGCAACATCCCAATCGTACTTGCACACACACTTTTAATCTAGCACAAAGCTTGTTTTTCTATCGTCCAACACGCGTTTACCCGTGCTGAATGCTGATTCAGAAATAATATTTGAGGCAGGAACTACAAGAATGTCTCGTGCAATTCGAGCTAAGATTGGTAACTTTGATTGTCGAGCTTCCCACCATATGAGAACATCAAGGACTTCATTATCATCCTAATTAGAAGTCAAATCTAGATAATCATCATAAGTGGAGTAGGTAGAGCCTGAGCTAGTACTCTTTTGTTTCTTAAAAATACTATATATCATTGTGTTCACAAGTGTTCTGCAAACATCTATTAACCATTGTAACATGAGAATCAACACCAATGATATTTAATAACAATGAGGGGTGATAATAAGAAATAAGTGATATTAAACCCACTATCTGTGATAAGTCAAGCAATACATCGAGTAACTCCCGATATAGCAGTAAAAGCAAGACGTGTAGGCGGATCGACTCATCAAGTTCCCATTGAAATAGGATCCAAACAAGGAAAAGCACTTTCCATTCGTTGGTTATTAGGGGAATCCGAAAACGTCCGGGTCAAAATATGGCTTTCAAATTAAGTTCCGAATTAGTGGATGCTAACACTAGGATCAAGAACTACAGCTACACACTATATTAAAGGAAATTCACCAAAAAAATTTGGCCACTTTGTAATCATGTAAATCATAGGTTCATTCCTTGCATTATAGAGAGCATCCATGATTGTAATACACTTTTTGACTACAAGATGAACATTAGGTTCATAACCCAATGAAAATATTTTGGTAGCATCACTAAAACATTGCAACACATCACAAACCTTCATAGCAACAGTCCAAAACTCAGAAGACAAATAACCTTCACTTGTAACACCCGAGTTATGATTGGTGTGTCAATATTGTTTGATATTTGTCATCTTTTACTAATAAACCATAGGTTGAGTTCCAACGTGTAGGGATGTCTAAACAGAAATGTCATGCTTTCAAACCTACAACTTTGCACATACTTTTGAAAGTAGAACGAGCAAGTGGTGAGACTCTAAGCCAGAGACATACATCTCTAATTGGTTTCAACAGATTATTTAAACATTGTAAACCATCTTGGACACATAGGTTCAACACATGAACACAATGCAAAAAGTCCCCAGAATGTAGTAAGGGAATTTCTTCTTCAAAAGATTAACACAGAAAGTGCTAAAACACCAACAATCTTATTTTTCATATTGATCCAAGGGTGACGTCAATAAAAAATATCAAAAACAATCATACACTTATGAAAGCGCCTATAAATGATCTATCCAATGAGTGGTAACACAAATAAAGGATTCATTTGTAGTACTAATCCACATATCAAAGTTTCATCAACATTATCTGTTGCTCCTTATACTGAGTGTTAATGGAGAAAGGTTTAGAAGTAGGTTGCAAAGAGACAAACAAAACGTTGAAAATCAGAACTTTCACCAGTGTTTAATGGAAGTTGCTCACCAATAGTACATCTAGCTGAAGCATTAATCATTTTTTCTTTATCTTAAGTGAAATAACGTGGACCGGGTTGTTGACTAAACCCGGTTAATTGAGTTTGATTTCACTCCAAAGGTCCAAAGGTTGCTGCTTGGATACTCCATGTGATTTCAAGTGTCTAATATACGATCCGGTGCCGGTGCTCAAAGACCACTTCAATGATCTTGAACAAATTGAGTTGTCCATTTGAATTCCCCAGCTTTGCTTACTTTTGTCGGTCTTTTCACAAAATATAGCCAGATCCATGATTTTTTTCTATATACTTGTTGTGCGGATTCATCTTCCTCCGTATCATCCTATCATCCAACAAATTCATGTTTGGTTAGCTAATCAGATGAACCTATTAAAATTTAAAACAAATATAAGTATCTTGTAAATATATCATAAACTGATGTATATGACTGTGTAATTATTTTTACCAAATAGGGGAGACATTCCAACACCAAAGACCATGGTGGTTGATCCATGTTGAGAGTGGCTTTCAGCATGGGGGGGAGGGATTTGTTGTTTATGACTAGCGATAATATTGCCGATTGATAATTGAAGTGTTTCCTTTCTGGATATCCTCGCCATTTTTATGGGTAGTAACGAAATGGAGCAAATATCACTGAATGCTAGGGACCGATCTTGGTCCCGGTCCCAGGCTGGTCGCTAGTCGGGTCCAATCGAGCCCTACTTCACGCGGTCCCATACCGGTTCAGTGCAGTCCTAGTCTCTTGGATAGTAAAACCTGACCGACCTGCTATTTTCTGGTCCGGTCCGTGCGGTCCTGAACCGGCCTTTGACTGGGCTCGGTCTCGGGCTGGCCCGACCTAGTGGCCACCTCTAGCGGATGGAAGGAAGAATGTTTGGTAGGGGAGAAGAATGAGTAGTAGTACCTTTTTACTGTCTGGCTTAGAGCAAGGTGCAAGAGTGGGAGAGAGGGATGCACGAGGGAGATTGAGAGAGAGAGGTGATAGTCAGACTAAATGGATTCACAAGACATAAAATAAAAGTCAGGAAAAAGAGTGAGGGAATACCAGTTGTTTAATTAATTAAGATAATTGAACTGGTTAAATAAATACAAATTAATAAAAGTTAGGAAATATGGAAGGATAAATTAAGTTAGAAATATGGAAAATTATAATTGATTCATTTAAAAAGTCATAAATGCCGAATGATAAAACTGATTTATTAAAACTGGCTTACAATCGACCTATTATTATAACGGATTATTTCACAACTCAAATTCTCTTTATAAAAGAGTATATAATATGCTGCTAACTTATATAGTGTACTTATAAGCTATAGAATATTTTTGTTTTTGGTGGGTTATGGTGTACTATGAATATTAATATAATGAAAGTGGTTTGATTTTCTAAAAAATGACAAAACTGCTATTAGTGAACGAGTTTTTTTTCTTGAAAGCCTCAGGAAACCGATCCATTAATATCCACAAACCAGCCTGTACACCATTAGTATAACGAAACCAGGACCTTGGCTAAGCGAACCGAGCGACTACTATATGCAACCTAATCCAACATGTGTCGCTGCATGAGTAGCTTGCAAGCCACTGACAATAGCTTACCAAGTTATGAGTCCAAGATGCAAGATTATCACATACCAAAAACTAAAATGTTATAATTAAGGTGATTAATCTATAGCGAGTTAGAGCGTGGAGGGTCCGGGGCTGAATCAGACGCCGATTTTTGTGAAAGGTTCACAATCCACGAAATCTCGTGCGAGTGAGAAACAGAGCTGAAAAATGAAGTGGCCTTCCCTTGTTCTCCGGTCTTGTGGGGTGTGAACATCTATCCCCTTTATGATGCCCTTCGAAGACCCGTTGATTCAAGGGCCTTTTGTCCAAACCAGCTTAAACAATAATCTCCTCAACCCTTTTGCTCATTTATACGATCGAGAGAGCTGCCAAAATCCTTAGGAGAGGCAGGCGATGAAGATCCTTTCACATTTGATCATGCTTTATTCTTCTCACCCACTAACTCTTCTTCACTACCTAGAGCAAGATCATGGCTTGCATTATTTGTCAATTTCGCCAGTCGTAAGCTGTTTTCCAAGCGCTTTCATTTTGGGCCAAGAGAGATTGCTGGCTAGGCCTTATCGATTGAGCCCTCGGCCATGACGGAAGGTTCCGTTTGTCGTAATCACTTGAGCGGGACAATCTTTCGTCACATGAATGAAAATTCCACGTTGAAAACAAATACTCCCTTCTGCTCAAAATAAATGTCGTTTTAGGCTTGAGAGTTAAAGTATCTTTCTTTCTACTTTTGTCCTTTTTACTAGTCTTTTTAAACTTTTTCTTAAAAAGTGTGGTATTCGCTCGTAGGTAATCCGATTAACTTTAGCTTGATTAGTCACGTTTAGTAAGGACCAAATTTTTGACATCGAAAAAGGCTTTAACCCTCATGAATTCACCATTAATTTGATCCTCATCCTCTCCAAAGTCAAGGAAGCAGCCCAGATGATTTCCTTATCTACTCGCAAACTCCTTATGCTGGTAGGCGAACGGAACATCATGGATTCTAGCCCACATCTTGAGCCAGTTGAAGTCATGTTCACAAGGGCCACAACATGCAAAGAGTCAAACTTCTTAAATTAAAAAAGAAAGAGACATTTACCTGCAGGCTTGGTTGTGAAATCGTCTTCTAATTGCCAAATCCTGGCAAGGGAAGCTTCCAATGCTACTATCCGAGGGCCTAATAGTGAAAGATTTGTAGAGCAGACATCTGTCCTACGAACATGGCAAGACAAGCTCTTCCCATCCACGTACATCCATCAAATCACTTTCCTCTTTCGTGAGAGTCAGGGTAGAGCAACGATCAGCAATTTTCTCCACCATTACTTCCTTAAATGTGTCATCCATTAAGAGGATAGGGAGAAGAATTAAGGAAAAGTATAAGGTCAAATCCAGTGGACGATCGGTTGATTGTTTTAGAAGTCGAACGGAGAAAGCAAAGGAGAAAAAGGTTGACTTCCTAAACACATACAATAGCCATGATTAGAGATGGTAAAGGGTGTGGAAAACAAAATGACAGAATAAGAGAGCATAGTAAATGGCTATTCTCCCGCCGAGGAGAGTTCCGCGGAGAGCTTCTACAATCTTACTATTTCTCCCACATTAGTGAACAAGTTAAATTTATAAAAGTAAATAAGCACATTAGATTAAATTTTAACAATATTAGTTTATAAGTGAATGATTTATTGGGTAAATATTATGATGATTTTGCTACATTTAAGTGATTATTTGATATTATGTATACATTTTTAGTTTGTAATTTGAATTCATTTGTATCTTATACTTTTAATTAAAATTTTATTTTATGGAACCTCATTTTAACATTTAGCACAAGACCCTATAAATATCAGAGACGCCCTGGTTAGAAGTAGAACATATATATGCCAAGTGTCAAGACTGAAGTATGTTATTTGAATGTATCAATAGATATTTCTCATAAACATTCTTTTTTGTATTCAATTTATTTTTATTTTCTACTATTAATTTTTCAGTAAATTTTGTAATTTTTGGAAGCTAATTTATTAATTTATTAGTAAATTAAAATTGTGCAGTGATTAGCGTTATGCTAGATCCAAATGATCGTTATCGGGTCGTATAATAGTTGACAGACCTGCGTGTTACTCATGTGTATTAATCGTTCAAACAAGACATATACTGACGTGTGGGGGGAATATTAATTGTAATAATTGGAGATTGGCAGCAACTCAATATAATTGAAATTCATAATTAAGGTCTAAAATTCATACTACATGGAGTGAGCTACAAACAATAAGACGCAGTTTATATCAGAGACCAGTTTGTCAATTACATATTGGTGACATGTGGAAAAACACGTGGCAATCACAAGTAGCTGTTATTGTTGTTACACTGGAGCATGCTTAGCAGTAGGATCATGTTGCGGGGTCACACTCTTGTTGTCATTAACGCCCATCTCAAGGGAATCGTCATCTGTGTTGGTGGTCTTCTTCGTCGTCTGCTGGTTCTTTTTCCCTCCTTTGTTGTAGTATATGAAGTAGAGGATGAGTTGCATCGCGCCTAGTCCGCAGCCGAACCCATTGGGTATCTATATATCGATATCCACAATTTAGGTCAAAGGGTAACATAAAATTAACATTTTTGAAACAATTACAAGTGGAAAGCTAAATGTAAATTAAAGTAGTAGTAGTTTTTTTTTATATAGTTACTGGTAACCCCTCTACATTAAAGTAGTAGTAGTTATATTACTTACAGCTATAAAAGGGTCTTTGCCAAGAAGTCCGTAGACAAACCAGGAAGTACCGCACAAGAATACGAACAACGATAGCAAGAACGGCATGTACTCTACACTCTTCGTTTTAATCACCATTCGCTGTAAAAATTAATAGAATAATAATAATTAATGTAGAAGGAAACATGAAGCATGTGTTTCTATTGAACACACTGATTATTGAATTCACTGATTATTGAATTTGAAAAAACAAACGAGTATTAATTTGAATTGTTGCGTACCATGACGGAAAGAGGAGAGCCATACATGATGATGGAGAAGACTGTGGCAGCAAGACCGCAGAGGAGTTTCCTCTGTTTACCATGGAAAGCAAGAACGGAGACAAGTGCAACGGAGGAGAATACTAGAAGTACAAGGACGAATAAGCCACCGATCTTTGCTTTCTCCTTCTTAGGTGCGTAGAATAGGTAGATGAGGACGTAGACCGTCTCGATGGCTGCACCCGTCCCGTTAATGGTTGATACCAGTATGTTGTTTGGTGAAACAAACGGTAGCCCGTACCTGCAGCATAACATTTATTATCAGACTAATTATTACAAATTTCTAATCTACTTTTTTTATATATATAAAGTTCAAATGACATAATAACTTTATATTTAAAAATCACGAGATTAAATTTTTGAAAGTAAATGGACGTATTGGACATCTACCACTCCGGGCCTACATCTTTAAACAAAGAAAGACAGATACGTATACCTGCCAAAATGTTCACATGTTTCACTGCTGATCATTGGGCTGGATACCAAATTGTGGTCTGTTAGGTTAGTTCTTAATTAGTTTGTTGTTCAGCTGGGGAATTTGCATGTTTTATAAGCATGCCTGTGTCTAGTTTAGTAGTAATTCGTATAATTAACTATTTATTGTATATCAACTGGACTAATTCCACGCCTAATGACAATGCTATAATTAATAATTGTTCATAATTAGTCCAATGTATCTTATATATATCCACTTTGACACTTACGTGAATTTCTACTATACTCCTTAATGTAATAGCTTGTGAATTCTTATTACGTCTTTGTTTCCCTCTCTTTTCTTAAAGAAGTTGAAAGTAAACCGTCATGCACAAAACAATTGAACCGAACCACACAACACATAAAAGGCAAAAAAACAGAACATCACAATTTGGGAAAGAGACAGAAAGAAAAGAAGCGATGATAGTAATTGTCATCTTAGTACGTGTACATACCAAGCAGATAAGAGGCAGTTAAGAAGTGTCATGACATAAGGAAAACCAGAGAACTGCTCAGTCGACTTGTTCTTCACTATCCTCTTGAACGTCACACTGCAGTAGATAGAGAATTCCAAATCAGTAAAAAAAAAAAAAAAGAGGTCACAGTGTCATACTGCAGTAGAGAAAAATTCCGAATCAGTAAAAAAACAACGTACATACGTACGTACAGTACAGCATTGCGATAATTGTTAATTCATCATGAAATTTAAATTATTGAAACAAGAATGAAATGAAAAGATTTAATTCATACAGTCCTGAAGTGAAATTCATGTAGATCTAGAAGAGGAAGATGAAGAATTGTGTTGCGAGAGTTTAGAGAGTGGATGAGACGTGAAATAGAACACGACACATGGAGAAAGAGGTTAGAATTTGCGACTGTAGATCGGGGAGAGAAGGAAGACGGTAAAAGTGGCTTACGACGGCGCCAAGAAGAGGAAGAGAGCAGTAGCATTTCCTGCAACAGATACAGAATGAAAGCAGAGATCAAACGAGAGATAGAGAGAGTAGAACATAGTTAATTAGATAATGATGATACTAACGGATTCGAATTCATGTTTGAAGAAGCGAGAAATGAAAAAGTGTTATAGAAATCAAAATTGTAAGATAGTGATACGCACCACAAACTCCGAAGAAGAAATGCAGAACATTCATCTTAATTTCTCGCGGCGCGGCTCGAAGTATGATTCTCAATTCTTAATTACCTCTATCTATGCAATTGCAGAAGAATGATCAATCAGAAAGAAGATGACGATGTATAGATGAATGAAGATGTTGAGACGAACGAGAATTTGCAAGCAGCAGAGAGACTTGTAAAGTGACGGTGGTTTCCTTTTCGAGAATGTGAATGGCAGTTCGGAGAGGTTTTCAGTTTTCGTGTGAGATTGATTTTATAGATCAATATTACACTCGCTTGCTTGATTGCTCACTCATTCTCAACCAACCGCTTTAAAATTATGACCGTCAAATGTCATATGTCATTCACATCACATGGAAAACGTCCTTATCCAAAAACGTCCCCCACCTCTTTTCTCTTTTAATCTGTCTGCTTGTCTGTCCACTATCGATGGTTTGTGTGATTGAGTATTTTGTTCTGTTTCTATCTATTGTCATCGTTCCGTGTGCCTTGCCTGCTGATCACCCTTTACTACTACTACAGTTTATACTCCAAACCGGATAGATGAGATGACATGGGTAGATCAAATCGAACAAGCCGCAGCCATCACCCTTTATTATCGTTGTTGACGTAATTAACTAGATACCTCCAGATAAAACTTGCTCTGATGCACCGCTACAGTCCTCCATTGACATGACCCACACATGCACCCTGCTTTCCAATTATATAGTAGTAATGGCCTCAGCTTCTTGCTCAAACAACCCACACTGACATGTCAGCAGCCATTGCGGGGGGTCAGATAGCGGTGTACTTCTTTTCTAGAAACAAGAAACTATTACAATTACATATACATCCGCAGGAGAAGACTACCTAGACATCTGCATGACGGACAATATACTAGTAAATTTAATGTTATATGCAATGTTTATGATAGCATATATTGCTCTTTGCAACAGGTGATCAAACTTGTTACGAAAATACACATTTTCAATGCCTTCAGCTTGGACATTACAACTTCCACAATTTTAAAAATTGGAAAGAAGAAAGAAAGACATAACGCGAAAAAGAGATGGCATTGTAACTAGTATTTTAATATTACCATCGTATTCTAATATATGGGTTATTTTTAGAATTTGTAACCTTTATTTTGAATAAGGACTCCATTCATCTTACTCTTTTCTCTTTTGTGGTTAATCACATGGATAACATTTTATTGCAGTAACTTTATAACTATTTTGATTATGGTGTTTGTCTTATTATCTTTTTCTATAGATTTTTTTTATAAAAGTATGTTTAACAAATCTATTAAAACTTTTTACAAAAATAATGGTAGCAACTATCACCGAATTTTGGCGAAGCACACATGTACCACAGTGTCAACTTAGGCATTGTCTGCGCAATACTGGAGTTAAATTTAGGAAAACAGTATGGACAATTATACGCAAATGAAATGGTAATAACATAATGTGATTTAAGGGCGTCATATAAATAAAGAAAAAATAAACTAATTGAATTTTTTTTCCGAAAATAACTAGCCGATAAATGATCGTATTTTCTAAGAACAAGATCTTAACTGTCAAATATTTCTCACATGTAATGCAGTCAGTGGCGGACCCAGGATTTCATAATATGGGTGTCAAAATATAAGATTATTCTTATAATGTCATAAAATTTTCATCATTGTTCTAATAAACAAAATGAAACAATGACATCAAATACTAAGAAGCTATCATTTATACATCAAATTAGACTTCTAAGACTTTTCATGTTATGGACCTATTAATAATAACATCAATGGCTATGGTAGGAAACACATTTTTCTCAATAAGATCACTAGAGTATCATTCATGAATTCGTTGCCAATTCGGTATTGTAGACGAGCCTTCACAATTTTCATTGTAGAAAAAGCTCATTCCACAATTTGCAGTTGTTAAGCGAATTTCAGAAGTTGATTAATCAACAGATACCTCTCATGCTTCTTGGTTGGCACTAGATTTTGAGAAAGACCATTAAAATAAATAAGTGATTAAACTGAATATAATATTCTTGACCTGTTGTTGTCAAAAGGTGTGATGATATTGTTGCAGTCTAATGTGAACAAAAGTAGGATTTATTGAAAAAAATTGTATATTAGTCTATAGAACACACAATTTTGTTCTTTAAAAAAATATTATTATGGTGATATATATGTTTAAAAAGCCCAAATCTTATAAACCCATTACAATATATCCAATTCTTTAGTGTCAACCTAATAAATTAATTAAAAATAATTATAATAAATAAAGAAAACTTCAGAATTTATTTTTTTAATGTGTGTCAATAGACACACTACGCACCAATATAGGTCCACCCCTGAATGCAGTCTACTTTTTTTTTAATGTCTAAAATCAACTTATTTCACAGTTTTTTTTAAAGACTTTGCCTTCATTTGGGCCTTCTAAGGCCATAATGGCGTAGTCCTTTAAGATATTTTTGCCCTCACTTGGATTTAAAAGTGGAAGGTCTATTGTCATAGTCAACTCATATGTATCCTTATAAACCAATCACTTTATTACTCATATTAGGGTTGTCCAAACGATTTGGTGATAACTGAAAACTAATTTTTTTTCAGTTTTTTTAACCGTTTTTCATAATTTCAGGTTTCGGTTAACCGTATTTTATTTCGGTTCGGTTTTCGGTTATTGAAGAGAATATTTCGGTTAACCGAATAACCGAAATATTTTATTGAATAAAATTTAAATTTATAAATATTAATGAAAATTGTAATTTTTCTTTTAAAAATTTTGGTTAACAGAATTTATTACGGTTAGCCGCAACTAATCGGATTTCGGTTCAATTTTCGGTTATTAAGTGGAAAGAAATTTCAGCTTTCAGTTAATTCGATTTTAAGTTAAATTTCAGTTAATTCGGTTATAATCGAAATAACCGAAACCGATTTTTTTTTCAATATTCGGTTTTCGGTTAACCGAATTAACCGAATGGACACCCCTAACTCATATTCCGATGTGGGATGGGGTATCACATAGGTGTTGAAAGGGAGATTGAAATACCCTTGGTTTACAAGCAATGGTTAAGATGGCAAGGTAAACCCTAATCATGGTTAAAAGACTCCAATGATCCTTAGTAGTGTAAGTAGGTTCTAATGGTGATATATAACTCAACATAGGTTAATAAAGGCTGATTAAGCCCTAGAAGCTTGTAATTAGCATAAGTGCACATTAAGTACGGAAATGATCTCCATCATTACCCTTATTCGGTTGTAGTTATTTCTCTGTAAAATATCTTTCTAACGACTGACTTTGGGAGTCATTTGGAGTTGGTAAGTAGGGGGCCTTGTTGTTCCTTCCTTGAAGCATATTTTTGGAAGTATTAGGTTGAAATGCTCCAGTAGAATTAAAGAGACAAAGCAAGATGCTGGTGCTTGAGGGCGGCATGAGGTGGCAAGGGAGTGAGCTGCTTAACTCTTGGTCCAATGGTGTTTAAACAGCACTATGTGAAACTAACATACAAGCAACTCAAACAAAGATACTAACAACACAAGGATGATTGTCATCCAACCCTACCTGGCGACAAAAGGAGTCCAGCAAGCAAGAACCAGTAGCAACATAGCACCAAGGTTAGCATTTGGGTAATTTTGCTAACCATAATCCAAAAAGTATAGAAAAAATTGGATTTCGGTTCAAATCAAATTATAATTTTGATCAAAACCGAATTGATTGTTATCCAAATTACCAAAATCTGAAAATTTTTTGAGCGAAAAACTGAAAACCGAACTGAAATCTAAATTTAGTTAGTTTGGATTTCAATTAACCGAAATTTAGGAAAACAACAAAATCCAATTTTTTTTGTTTGGTTTTCAGTATAGGGTTAATGTGTCGTTTCCTTTTCTACATTCCCTAAAGAAAAGAGAATAGTTTTTCTAAAAAAATTGGATAATTCGGCTAACCAAATTAGACAGTCAAAACCGAAATCAAAATCCAAATTGAATTATAATATGGATATTTGAATAACTAAAATTTGAAATCCGGATACAAATTCGGTCAAAAATCTAAAAAAAAATCGGTTATTTAGATTTTGGATAAATCTTAAATATCCAAAGTACATAGAACATAGGAGGATAGTATAGGTTCATTGATGTAGGAGGTGGCCTAAGCACCCTCAAGCTGGCATCAATCTAGCACCCATTTAACCTCCTTAGAGCACCTTAGGCCCAATCATAATCTGGCACACATGGTGAGCAGTAGGTCCAATCAAATTAGAACACCTTTTGATGAGCCAAACAAGCATGTAGTAGATGGCTGCCTTACATCCATCTTAAGACACCACTTGATGAAGCACACAACCAAGAAGGAGGTGGCTTCCCACACCTTTGTCCATCCATCTTTTGAGTTGTCACCAGTCTAGAAAGTTACACTTTAGGTCCTATGAAGTGTCAGCATGTGGAGTACGGTTGGCACTAGCTTAGGAGTTTCCTTCATAAGAAATAAATGAGAACCAACCTCTCCTCCTCTATATAAACCGACCACACTATTCTCTCAGTTTACCATCTACTTCTTAACACTTCCCATACTAAACCGTAAATGAAATGAAGAGTAAAACAAAGATAAGCCTTGGAGTAGAGAAAAGCCAACCGAGAGCAACGGAGGAATAATGAGCCTTACTCTTGCCAATACTCCATTCTCTTCCAAGCCTTTAAGGTACTTCAAAAGTGCTTTTAGGTGCTCTAGATACTATCAGGGGATTCTGAGGTCTAGAGGGTCACATTCTCTAAGGTAATTTCAGGGACTCACCATCCTTTATCACCTATATTAATGTGTTGGTGTTTTAAGGGTTCTATATCAGCAAGTTAAAGATGAGCTTTTAAAGAGGGAAATGATGGTTTAAGACCTAATCTATATTGGTGAATCAAAGGGGAGTCTTCTGACTGTTTTATCATGGGATTATAAGCTAAACTTATCATAAAATTAATTTGGTTGATTGGTTGTTCATTATGGTTGAATATGTAGTTGCTTATTTGGAATGAATATATAATCTTGTTCTAAGGTGTACATTGTTGTAATCACAAAACTGTTTAGGTTGGTTGGCTGATTAATATGGTCGAAAGGGATGGTGTTGTATTGCTGTAGATAACCTATGTTTTAAAGTATATGTTATGGTTGTTATTATTTCTTAAGTTGAGCTTAAGTGTTTACGAATTTTAAGTGTGGTTTGTCTAAAGAAAGATTAAATGATTAATCAAGGATGATTGGTATGAAATAATGAGCTTGAAAATGGAATTGAAATGACTATATGGTTGGAATTGGAACTTTGGCATTGGTTGCCTTATTATTATTTAGCTCATGATATGTCACACGCTCCATAGGACACTCTATGGTTTTCCTACACCATAGTTTAAAGGTACTATAGGAGGTATGCACATTTTTCAGGGCCTGAAGTGTGATTATGAAAGGTTAGATCACTTACATGATCAGGTATTTATCCCTAGATTTGGAAGGGTTGGAAAAGGAAGTTAATTGGATAATAAAAACACACAAATTGGTTGATTTAAGTTAGTGTATGTGTTGGAAAATTTGGAATTTATTCCATATATATGTACACTATTTTTGGTACATTATTTTCTATGGTACCTTTGAGTTACTCAGCTTTGCTGTTTCTGGCGTTGTGTCCTCTTACAAATATGACCATAGATACATGTGAAGATGAATCATTTCCTTGAAGTGTTGTGATGACGATAGCTTGGGGATGAAAGAAGAGACTTCCACCTAGACTAGGTTTTGGTTTAAACTTTTATAAGATTGTTGTAATATGTAACGAATTTCATAATGTTTATGCATTAATATTATGTGTAAGTAGGTGGAAGCGTTAACATTCATAGAAATTGTGAATATGACGGTAACACTTATTAGGTTTGAGACTTCCACTGCTAGATAGTCAAGCTTAATTTATAAATCATTAACGGATTAGAAATTTGGGGTATTACAAGGATGGAATATCCAACACCTATTGAGGAGGTCCATGAGACTGGATGTTAGGCTTGCGACAAGGACATCATGTTTTTTGGGTAGGGAAGTATGTGATACCCCCATCCTATATCGAAATATGAGTGGTAAAGTGATTGGTTTATAACACAACAACAGATATTCCACTTTTCGGTCCAAGTGAGAACAACAAATTTAAAGAGGAGAGGTTAGGTAATTCTCTCTCATACATCTCACTTGGGTTTAATATCAATCGAGTGACTATTAATAAATAGTGGTTTTAATATACAATGACATGTCAATGAGAATTGGAGAATATACACCGTAATTCAACAATATTTAAGCACATCTGTGTTTTAAAATAAGCGCCTAAGCCTTAGAGTGGTTTTCATTCACTACATGCGGATAAAACTGAAATACTCCAAATAATTATTACCTTAATTAATAAGGGTTATATTAAATCATGGGCAATAATGGCCACAAATATTGTTATATCAATGTATATAGTCCAAAATGGACACTAAGGAGAAATCAACTCCTAAAATTAATACTACATGTAACATATTAATACATGTACTATATAAAATATTTTATATAGTCAAACCAAAATATGAAATGCAATAACCACTTATATACACACTTTAAGACAAGGATAACACATGTTATCACTTAACACATTAGTTAAGTTCATTATACACCTTTAATGTGTATCATTAATGTAATAAAAGTCAAAATACACCTTCCTCATTAATGCTACATCCGATACACACATAAAGGAAAAGAGAAGAAAAGTTTGAAAAGCAAATTAGCTAAAAGTGAAACAATTACAAGGCTACAAAAAAAGATAATTACTTGTACCTTTCCTCATTCCCTCTCTCCCATCTCTTCTTACCTTCTCGGTAGACAAATACTCCAGCCCTTGCTCCATGCTTCGGCTGCTACAAATCAAAGAAGAGGACAAGTACACCTATACTTAGAAAAAAGATGGCTACTTGTACCTTGCTTTATTCCTTCCATTCTCTCCTACACACCCGATTTTCCTCCCCTTCCCTCCATCTAGTCGACTGTTATTAGTAAGAAAAGAAGAACAAAACAAGTGAGTAGATTAGACAATTGAGCTAGAAAGTACAAGCTAAAATGTTAAAAAAGTAGATGCCTACATCAAACCATCGTCACTCACCTTCCTCTTTCTCCATTTACGGCTGACAAGCCTTATAATCTCCCCCATCATTTCCAATTTCCCATGCTGAAAGGAGAAGGAAGAAGACCATCTAAGAGTAAAAAGGAAACTAGACTAGTACAACTAGCCCCACCTACCTTAAGACTTCTATTTCACTTCTTATACTCATGCTTGGTCATCCCTCTTTCCTTTGCCCATGCTCGACATCACCATACTCTCTTCCTTCTCCCAACCGAAAAGCAACAACCCATCTCCTCCTCTTCCACCATTTTATCTCCTTACAAACCTTAAACTCCCATGGTGCCTTAAGCTTGTTTCTACCTCTAAAGCTCTACCCCATTGCACCAGAAAAATCTCCCCCATCCTCTCCTCTTATCCAAACCGAAAGCTGGAGCATGGGCCATTGAAGAAAAACTGCAACAGCAAGGTTGAAGAACAAGTGAGTGGAGGTATGGAGATACTCTCAAAACATCATTTCCTTCCACTCTAATCCATGTACGAAAACTAGATGATCTTGACACCTTCTTAATGCACACTTGAAGCTGCATTCCAGCGCCTATATTGACCGACAATCGCTTCCAAAAAGCTGCCATAAACACTCATCAAGGAGCTCAAAAACAAGGTAGAAAAACGTGACCACTTATGGGTGTTTAGAAACTCATTTTCCCTTGTTCTTCCTACATAAACTGAACATGTTTCTCTTGCTATAGCCAGCCGAAAACTAGACTTGGAAACCCTCCCAAATACCAAGGGAAGACAGCCCCTTAAGGTTAAAAAAATCATGTTATAAACTTCTTAAGATAATGACTTGAAGTAGTTGCGGATAAAGCTCTTATTCTTGTATACATATATGCTGCCGATTTGGGGGTTGTTTTCATCCTCAAACTACCATGATCTTAGGGGCTTGTTCCAAGAGGAAAAACAAAGATTAAGAGGTAATAAACTCTCACTATGGTCCTAAGTGTAACAATCTTGTTTAAGCTTGGTATGAACAACAAAAAAAACTAACCTATGGTGCTTAATATACATAGCCGAGAGGAGTGGTGTGGCTGAGAAGTTGATGAAAAGCCTGTTGCGATTATACCAAGGTAAACTCACTTTTTACCTCATTTTGTCCCTTAAAAATCATCACTCTATGATATGATATAAAAACTGAAAATATATGCATATCTAGGTGCTGTTTAAACCTTGCCCATGCGTAGAGAATGATAAGTATTTGTTTGGTTAATAAGCCTAGGTATTAATGACTAGCTTAAGCCAATTTACATGCTAAAATGGAAGAGAACAACCTTAAGAAATTAAGTTACAAAAAAAATCTGTACATAACCGAAAGTTTGTATGTATAATGTATGTTGTTAAACCATGGTGATGTGTAGAAGATAATGGGTGTATGTTTGGTTAATGAGCCCAGATGATTATGACTGGTTTAAGTCAAGTTTATGAGCTAGCAATGTAAGAAGAATGTTTTAAAGATGTTATGTACAAAAATCTGCAAAACTGAGAGCACATATAAGTGTGTATACAGTTTTTGAACCTTAAATGTGTGTAGAAGCTAATGGTCAAGTGTAGCATTAGTAGGACTAGGAATTAATGACTTGTTAAAGTACATTATATAAGTTAATGATGAAGGAAAAAGGGTTGAGAAATGTTAAAAATAAACTGTACAAAAAAATCGAGAGTTAATGTGCATGGTTAAGACATTTTAATGTCAATTTGCAATTAACATTATGTTATGTTTAAGGCCATATGTTTAGCCATTTTTACTATGCTTGTTTTAAGCTTTAAATGTTGATTATTAAGTTTTAGAGTGATTAGATGAATTAAATAAAAATTCTGGTGTACAAATGTAATTTTAGTGAACATAACCACCTAGGAATATTTTAGGTGAATATTAGTGAATAAATTGAACATAATGTTACAATATGATTTAAATAAACTTTATAAGTATACAAGTAAATAAAAGATCATTATGGGGTCAAAATGAAATTAAGATAAATTTGTAGGGCAAAAACTATTGTAAAGCCGAGAGGAAATGTTTTTAAGAATTTTAGAAAACATAAAATGCAATTTTATGAAATTATAGTACTAAGTGAAAAACTAGAAAAATAAAAGGGGTATTTTTGTAATTATAGTAAATATGGGTCAAAGGGGATATTTGGGGTGGTCAACATTGACCACATATGACATTTAACATAATTAGAAAACTAAATAAATTTATTTGGTAATTTTAATGAAGTATTAAATTAAAAATGAAATTTATAAAACTATAAGGGGTGTTTTGTGATTTCCAAAAAGTTCTAAGGCTAGAATGGAATTAATTTGACCACTAGGGGTCTGTTTGTAATTTGAATAAATTTTAGGGTAATTTTAGTGATTTAATTAATTAAGAGTTATAATATATAGTTTAAGTATTAAAGTATAACAATTATAAAATTTAGGGGGTTAGAATGTAATTACCGAAAAGTTGTTATAAATTGTGGATTAACAAAATTGATGGGGCTGTACGCAATCTAGAGAGAATATGGGTTAAAATTGTTATTTGAATAATTAATGTGTATAGTATAAAGTTTTGGTATTAAATTGTAAGTTTATGAAATAAAGAGGGTAATATGTAATAAAAAGAAAGTGTGGGGAATTAGAATAAAAATCTGAACAAAAAGTGGGGCTGCTGTTCGGAATTAAATAAATATGTATGTGGGTATATTACAAAGTTGAAAACCTTAGGTTATAAACTAAATAAGGATAGAAATATAACAAATATAACAATTGGGTTGATATTGTAAATAATGGAAAATAGGTGGGGAAGAAGTATGATTCCGAAATTATAGTGAGCTGTTTGGAATTTTATAAACATAGGCTGGAAATAATATAAGGTTTAAATGATATAATGTGACACTATATTAAAGTGTTAGTGAATATATCATTAAGGAATTAACATGGTATAAATATACCTTGTAAATAATTACATAAAATGATGAACCTAAATTGGGAAATATAGAGAGTATAACATATAGTACAAACCATATATTATAAGGGGCATAAAAGTGTATAAAGTATATTGTTTAATCTTGAAATAAAGTTCCAATAAGAAACACGTGAATAAATAACGCAAATGAACAAATATACACTACACATGGAATGATGAAGTAATTTAGCATGAAAAACCATATAATTCATATAATATAGAATTTTAATATGGGATGGAAAATATTATATGATGTTGGAATATATATATACATACATACATACATATAGCTGATATGTAATATATGTGAGGTGGAAACATAACCAAAGATGCGTATTACAACGTGACTCGAACTATAATATACATGGGTATGAATATACGTATAAATATTACGTGCATGAGCATGTATGCATGAACGTACGAGAATGAACTTAGATAAGTAACGGGGATTGTAAATACCTACCATTATGTAACAAGTATTAATACGATAACGAACATTATAAGTACATACTCATAAGTTGAACCGTACGACTAAAATATAAGTCCCGAAGATTTACAAAAACCCGAGTTAAACAACCAACCGATTAAAGGGTTAACCACGGGCTATGAGTCAAGAATTACTATGGCTGACTGGGTAGATCCGAAACATGGATACCAATAATAGTTACATATCTCAGTAGATCGAGTTACGGGATTCGAGCTCGGGAACGTAGAGGATAGGCGTGCACTCGTCACGCTAGCGTTACTCGTCGGTGTATGGTATGTGAATGTGTGGTCTGAAAGCCCTAAGGGTTTCCTTGGGTTCTAGACGTATTGTGTACTTGCATGTTAAGATTAATAATGATATGCATGTGCTTGTATGTGTTATGTTTTCTGACCGTCAAAGCGTTTATTAATTGTGCGCGTACGTCGTTCGGACATGTGATACCGATTATCACCTAACTTGTGTATGAACCATTAGGAGAGACTCCGAGTACTAACTTGTGAGAGCAATTTACTCCTAAAATTCTAAGTGAGGAACTTAGTTTAGGGACCCGGTATTAACTGTCTCTAGAGCATTGACTTGACCTGTAAACATCACCTAGCAAACTTCCAGGTTGCGTGTAAGACCCGATAGGGCATCCAATAAATGGGTTCTCCAATAACGAGATTAATTCTTCAGGAGATTAAGTAAAAATACACTAACTAATGAGAGTGTGATAACTAATGATACATTGTTTAGTAAATCCTGGGCTACATACGTTCCAGCAGGTTGCACATAGTGATCACTAGAGTTTCGTACCCGGTTAGGGTCTACTCTTGTTAATCTAACGAGCCGGATATGATCGTTAGTCAGAGTGTGCTGCTGTTGGCACCAAGGCTTTGGTCGAACGGACATCTACCACTGTAGATAAGTAAGTCCATTTACCCACTAGTAGTATGGCACCGGACCACTGTCCAAATAATAAATGTGTGAGGCTAAACGGGAAGTTGTCCTTAACGTGACACCCGTATGTTTATGTGAGATTGTTGGAAGCAGGGCTTCATGTGAAAGAAGTGAACGAATGAGACTAACTTGGTTTTAGCTGACTCGTAACTACTGATGACTCGAAATCATTATTCGCTTAAATTGTCGTAATTGCGCATCTTGCTGTATGAATAATGGTATGTCTCTTATGTGTTTAAATTCTGCATTTACAGTTATTTATATAAACATGTAACCGGAACAACATGTAACGAACCCATATGTTTAATCAAGATGGCTAATCGACCTAAGTGACCTAAACGGGTCTAGGGCTACATTATTAGCATACTCAACAGTTGGCCGAGCCTTTATGGCCTCACATTACAGGTGCGTAGCTGATGCAGACTAATCACGTGAGTGCAGGACGATTTTTGGATTAGTTAGCAATATACCTATCAGTTATACCTTAGGATTTAGTATTCCACTTTGAACTCTTGGCATAGATAGGTAGATTGCTCACTAGTCGCTTTTGGGATTATGTATTGTACATTTTGATTGAATTATGTTCCCGTCATCACAATGGTTATTTTGTAATGTATTATGTAGTTAATTGTAGGATAGTCGCTTCATTATTCGCATGGGCGAGTAATGGCGGGTAACACCCGTTTAAGTTTATAGTTATTTTTCTGCTACGACGTTTTAATTTCTGCTACGTATGCGTTAGATGATAATGGATTAGGGGCGTAATTACGAGGGGTGTTACAAAAATAATTGTGATTAATAGGTCAATAAGTAAAAGTGAACAATTAATGCAATGAACATCCCCAAAGTAATTGTTACCTACTCAAATGGTAGCAAAAAATGAGTTTTTGGATTACATCTTTCAACCAACACACTAACAATAGTGTGTTGTTTGTTTTATTCCTAAAATACGTAAGTTAAAAAATCAGCATTCCTAATATAATAAACCAAAACAGTATGTGAAACTTCCGCATCAAACATTTTGAGATATCAACTTCATCTCTTTACATTTCTTATTAGTGTATAGAACCAACCTACTTTCAGAAACTACAACAAATAATATACAAATATTATAATAAAAGTTCATAAACATAAGCTTCAAACGTACTAACTAAAATAACACAGCTGATACATGTGTCATCTAATATGTTAATAAATCTACTTGTTCCGGGCTAATGCCTTCTCTTTTGAATGTTCTACCAACCATCTTCACACATAACAATATTATTTGTGATAATAAAATGGATTTATTTTCAACAACACTCTTAACAAACTTGGAAGAAAAATCAAGTGAGGAAGGAAGAAATTGATGGATGTTGTATGGGATGAGGGTAGCCTTTATTTTGGCAAAAATTGTGCTTAAGATGGCCTTGTGTAGGGTGGCTTCAAGCCAATGGCACCCCATGTTAAACCACTTTTTTTCTTTTGTTAAGTGTATTGATTTCTGGAGTCCGGTTCAAATCATGAAAACTCACCATTTTTGTAATGGTTTGTACTTTCTAGACTGGTTAACAAATTACATAAAACACTCAGAATGTAAACATTCACCATATATAACCATTAATGTTAACTATTGGAAGAAAGTACTTTTTAAAATATTTTTACTATCATATAGGTTTGAATTGTCACACAAGATTCAAGTGAAAGGTTGATGTTGCACCATTATATAGATTATGAGTTTCATAAATAAAAATATACACAGCTACAAGATTAACCAAGAAAATCGATCCGAATAAAAGTTATCAATTTAAATGAATTAACTAAAACCGGTCAACAAAATAAGACATTTAACCTGGGCAATAATAGTGCATACGTTAGTTAGTGCATGTAGGCATGCACATTCAGTCTGTTGTGGCAGAAAAACCCCATTCTTTTGTAAAGCTGAAGCTGATAACTGATAGTTGATGTTAGTTGTCAGCTAAAGTTGTAAAAAATAGAGATATAAAGTAGGTAAGGGAAAAAGTAAAAAATGATATGACAATTGATGTATGTGACGTACAGAGAGAAAAATGAGCTAATAAAATAAACTCATTTTCATAATATCATAAAAGAATGAGGCATATGTATTAAAAGTTGCATAGTGTATAAGCTCCTTTATGCAAATTTTAGATGCATTTAAGCTAACTTGGTACGTGGTGGTTTCTGGTGAGCAAAAAACCACTATATTTTAAAGAGGTTAATTGTAATTTTAATTAGAAGTCACCTTAACCCAGAATCAAGTCCTTACAAATTATAGAAGAATTTCAGACTTATAAACGTTTGTTACTGTTTGAAAACTCAGGGCATTCACAAAAGAAAAAGGTGGATTCACATTAACAAATATTTTTTACTATTCTCTATTACGGTTGATCCATTACTTATTTAGGTTCCAGTTTCTTACTTAAAAAACTCTTTCACATTCTCTTTCTTACACTCAATCTTTTCTTTTCACTAATTTTCCCTTTGGCGAGAGCACAAACCCTCCTCCCTCTACCCGCTCTTGCCCTTTGGCTCTCCATCCTCCCTTTGGTTCTTTTTTTTTTCCCTTGAAAACTACATGTAATGATTTGCCATCGCCTTTTCTTATCTTGTAAGCTTTTGTATCCTCGCTTTCTCCCCTCCCCGCCCTTGCTTGATCTTATCTATTACTTATTTAGGTTCTAGTTTCTTACCTAGCAAATTCTTCCAAATTCTTTTTCTTACCCTCAATCTTTGCTTTTCATTAATTGTTTCCCTTCGGTGTGAGCCCATGTCTTCCTCCCCCTGCCCGCTCCTGTCCTTTGGCTCTCCATCCTCCCCCAAGCTCTTGTTTTTTTTTGCCATGGAAACTACATGCAATGATTTGTCATCTCCTTTTTATTATCTTGTAAGCTTCCGTATCCTCATTTTCTTCCTTCGCCCTTGCTTGATCTTATCCCAATTTTTACATGCTCTTGCTCGAGCCCTCAAGATTCACCCTCCCTTGCTTTGTTTGTCTTCTACTAACTTTGCCCTGTCTTTTCGCTTTGTCTCTCATCCCATCTTTGTCTCTTTCCCTCGATGGCGCCCCAAGAGGCGATAACTTTCTCCTCTCCATGGAGCAGTGCCTCCTTGGCAAGCTTTTCACTCACCTGAAAATTAGCCCACTTACACCTTTTTCAACTCTCTCTAACAATTGGAGTGTGTTTGGTGGCTTCCGCTTCTATGAGGTTGCATAGCACTGCTTCAAATTTGAATTTGGGACACTCCAAGATATGCATGAAGTGCTAGTAAGGGGGCCACAGCTGGTTAACGGGGCCTTGTTTGCGATGCAATGTTAGGAGCCATGCGTTGCAACTGCAAACCAGCAATTTCAATGGATCCCTTGTTGGGTCCGGATTTATGACGTTCCAAGACCTTACTGCAATGTTCAGTTTGCAGCATAGGTAGCCGCTAAGTTGGTCCATTTCTCTGGCGTTATGAAGGATCATGCTTCCTCGGGTTTTAAGTATGTTTATATCAAGGTTTTACTTAATATCCACCTCCCTATCCTTCATTGCATGTCTCTCTTGCTAGATGGACAATACTTGGTGTTTACCATCACGTATGACAAACAAGCCTCAAAATTGTACCAAATGGGGGGTCTTTCTACATGTTTTCGATAAATGCCCAAACATGGATGATGGGGGGAGAAGAGGAGCTGTACGAAATGTGGTTGTCTACGGAGGCTTTTTTGGCTCGCTTCAGGTCGAGAGAGATGGTATCTCAACCAGAGGCATGGATTGTCTCTGACATGCTTGGCCAGGGAGATCCACCATCTTTACGGAGATTGGGCTCTCCTTGTGCCCCCACCTAAGATGATCACAACCGCACAAGATTGTGCCTTATCTTCAATAATCGATGCCATGCAAATTAACAACCCATCTAGGGGACTTGGGAAGTGTTAATTCCAGTAGCTCATCACGGAGGCAACATAAGAGGAAATATGGCACCTACGTCTGCCAGAGGCACTACAAAAGAATAAGCGTGTAGCAATTTCACCATCAACATCAGTCCATTTGGTTCCAAGACATGGTAGAGGCGTTAAGTTAGCAAGGCCGGTGGGCAGGATGACGACGCTACGGAAGACCTCGTCTCGATTAAGTAACTAAGTTTGGGTTGGGGTGGTTGCATGGTGTCCACCACCCACGCGGTCCAGGTTTTGGGGGTTATCTAGGGTTTACTTTTAATTTTTACCTAGCATTATGTTTTTAATCTAGTGTTTTATCAACCTGTGATGTCTTGTATGTTTGTACATAATTTTGATCTTAATACCATTACAGGTCACTAGTAGCTGATCTCATTTAGATGGCCTTAGTAGTCCTATTTTCGATGGTCTTGGTCTTGAGTTTTGTATCCTTTGGTTTGGTGATGCACAGTGGCGGAGGCAGGCTTTGCCTGGAGGGAGCAAAACACCCCATAACTTTGTTAAATTACATAAATTTGCAGTGTAAAAATTTTTTTTTTAGAAAAATTTAGTAAAAACACCCCCTAATTTTTTATAATTCTGTCTTTGACCCCCTCAACTTGTATTTCTGGCTCCGCCCCTGGGATGCAGTTAGGCTTCCGAACTACTTACACAACGTCCGAGTGGGATCAAGTTGTATTTGATAGTCTTCTACTAGTTCATTATCTTACATCGAGTTGATTGGTAGTCAGGATTGTATTCTTCATGATTTAATGAGTGGTAGTGTTTTCTAAAAAAACTGAATCTTTTTAATCGCGGTGGAATCCACTCTATTGTTGTGCTGCATATTAGGATTTAGGGATAATAAACTGCTACCCTAAACAATTTTAAAAAAATTATGGAAGCCTAATTAACTGGGTCAAACATTAAATATTTCCAACAGTGAGCGAACTCACCGAATATGGGGCCCGAAGGTTTTTTTTTTTTTTCCTTTTTCTCAAGTTTTAAAATTGAGGACCGTCGTCGAGGGACTGGTCCGCCTAACCCACCCAAGTACCCAACCTGGAGCCGCTGATCTCGATTTCAATTTTCAAGGACTATCGTACGTCTGCCCATCGAAGGTCCGTTACCTATCCTAGGCGACTGAGGACCGGCCTAGAGCTAGAACGGGTCATTCAAAACCGGTCTAATGCATCCTCTTTGAAGATTAAGTTGAAAGGAAATGAAAGGAAAGTAAATTCCAACCAACAACAGTGAGAATTGAGAGCGAGAGTAGACGGGGTTTGGCCTCCAACCTCGCGTATTTGTGGTCGAGAACCAACGAACTGGAGCAATCCAGGCTGAGTGGGATTCGAAAGGGCAAGCGAGCGGAAAGCAGAGCGGTTCCGATGGTGTGATCGTCGACCCACTGTTCGACTTGGTCCACTTGCTTGCACTGTGTAGTGTGTACCCAAGCATAACCAGTATTTCTGATTCCCAACTCTCAATTCCATTGCCGTCTATCAGGGGATTCAAGTTCCGTCTCGGTTCTCTTGCTTGATTACGCCTTACGTAATTCGCTAGATACCAACCCTTTATCCCTCAAGCAACGCATTCGCGATAGTAACAATGGCGGCCAAGGAGGAAGTTATTCAAGAATATGCGCCTCAGCAACCAAAGAAGAAGGTCTCGGAAGATGATAAGCGGTGTGTATTATCCAATTCAATGTTACTTTAGCCTTGTCATTATAGATTTCTTGTTTTCCTGCTCTTCTAACTAGTTCCTTGCGATTTTTCGGATTATCTGTCTGCGAACGGATGCTAGGAGGAAGAAGCTAGTACCCGGTGGATTGCTCAAAGCTGAGCTGAGGCCTGGAGGGGGCGGATCTAAACCATCCGATGGCGATCAGGTATCTAGTCATTTGATTACAACCCTAAGCCCAAGCCATACCATCCTGGTATCATGACAATTGATTAGGTAATTAAATTTACCATTGCCTTTTTCTTGGATTCGTGGGTTTGCTTTGCGTAGATAATGTATCATTGCACGGTTCGAACAGTTGAAGGAGTAGTGGTACAGTCCACCAAGAAGGAGTTTGGAGGTTAGTTACCCCTTCTAAAATTGTAGTTCCCATCTTGATGCTCTCGCAATGTTTCTGCATATCATTATCAGCAACTAGAGTAATCTTATTGTTATAAACTAAGGTCCTGATGCAACTTCCTAATATAGTTTCCCTGTGGGATTTGTACAACCTTTTGACATGAATGATCTCATGCTTTAATGTTAGAGAAGATTTGATATCTGCACAGATTTCATTTTCTCTTGTTATTTCCCTCTTAACAGGTAAGGGAATTCCTACAAGGCATATTTTGGGTAAAAGTAAGATGATACTGGGGCTTCTAGAAGGAATTCCAACCATGCTGAGAGGGGAAGTGGCTATGGTATATTCTATTTGATTCAAAATGTTCCTTCTTTTTTTTTTATATCCTTGCTGTTTTGGCCTACCGATTACTTTATTTTAGAGTTTGGCATGCTTGATATTATTAGTGTTTTGATGTCTGCTTCCAACTGCTAGGATTGGCCTAGTCTTTTTATCACCAAAGGGATGCTAGTTTTTACCCTTTCATAACACTGTATAAGCTGATTTTCCCTTTCTATGTAAAAAAATGCATTTTCTGATAGACAACGTGGCTCTGAGCGGATCATTAGGTGTTGATCTACATTTTTTTCTTGTTGCACGACAGCCTTATGTTATTATTATAATCATATTACTTAGATTTAATCTAGACACTTGGTAGACTTGGGTAGAATCCAATCCTATGTCTAATCATCATTTCCATTTTACTGTTTCCCCTTGGCTTATTCTCAGTGCTTATTGTCCTGTCTTTTTCTGTAGCTCCAAATGAAACCTGAAATGCACTATGGCGAGGCCGATTGTCCAGTTCCAGCTCCTGATAACTTCCCAAAGGATGACATTCTCCATTTTGAAGTTGAATTGATTGATTTTGGCAAAGCAAAGGTAATGCTCTTATCTGATGGAGTACTAATGATACACGGACAAATAAATAGTGACTGAAATATGTTGATTACTCTTTGATGGATTCCATGTTTGAGGATAGAAACACATCCAGAATTCATTGAGAATGAGATTATTATGAGCTTCATATAGGTGGGAACTGGATATTCTTTTGGGCCTTTTGTATTCTAAATATGCTAATGAGTTGAGAGAATTCAATTATTTTGTCTTCTATTTGGATAGGGTTGACTTTGTTGGACCATTCTATTTTTTCTAGTTTCTCTTAAATATGTTTCTTGAATGTAAAGACTTCATAATGGCAAATGAAGCTAAACTCTGGTGTGTATTCAGTAGTCTCCTGTGCAAAGCAATTTTAGTTAGCATGAGGACTTTGTGCAACAACAATTGCACACCTCTGTCCTGATGAAATGAAAACAAAAAGGAATTGGGAATGAACAAAGTATAATGAAGGATCTCTAGTGCCCATTGTTTTAGCGTTTATGTCCTCTTTTCCATATAGGTAAGTGTAACCTCATGCTATGTGATGAGCATGAACAACCAATTTCAGTGTTCAGGCCAAAGTTTATTATCATGATGATGCATACTTGTCTAGCTAACTGTTTGATATTTATATTAATTATTTGTAGGAAGTGGAATTGGAATTGTTTAATTATCATGCTTAATTTCCTTTCTCTTCCTGTTCTTGCAACTTGCAGGTTATTGCTGAAGATTTTGGAGTTGTAAAAAAGGTCAGTTTGCATCAAACTCCATTACCTCTCATATGGAAACAAAATATTGTTGGGATTCAATAATTCGTTTTTTCTCTAGAATCTGTTGATAGGAGTGATGACTTAAGTACATCCATACTGTGGAAGAATGTACAACACCGGCATTTGTGTCTTTATTTTATCTGATCTTTCTATCTATTCTTATACTCCCTATGTTCAACAATATCTGTCGTTTTAGAAACTTGCACACTTATTAAAAAAAAGTAGAAAAATGACGCATGTACCCCTACATTTACTTTTCTATCTAGATAATAATTATTTTTGTGTTGAATAGTAGGGTCAAAAGTGGAAAAAAAGTGTCAAAAAGTTAGAATGACTTATATTTTTGAATAAGATCAAATCCTAAAATGACAGATATTAATTAACGGAGGGAGTACTTAATAAACTGTCTGCTTATGTGTGCTGATATTCATGAGGGATTGTTATGTCAATTTTGTCATGAGGCCAATTGAAATGAAAGTTTGAGCTATGTAGTTGCAGACCCATTGACGGGGTTGAATATGTTGTGGATACAAGCAAGATTGATGTGTGTTTATGTGAAGCTGCCAACGTTCTATTTGAAGACATTTGGTTGTGTTACCATGATATGGAACCAATTTAAAACAATGACCTGTTTAGTTTTCTACCTGGCTCGTAAATATTGTTTTTCTGGTGCAGGTAGTTAGAGATGGCCAAGGCTGGGAATCACCCAGGGCACCTTATGAGATAAAAGCTAGGTAAAAAAAAATTATATTCATCTATGATGCTTAATCTCCCCTCTTTTGGTGTCAGAATGCTTGGTCGTGATAACACTTCCATAATTTTCAGGATACAAGCTCGAACAGGTGATGGCGAGCAAATCTTGACACACAAGGATGAAGAGCCTTTCTTGTTTACTTTTGGGAACTCAGAGGTTTGTGGCACGTCTTTGTGGTTCTGTTACTGTTTTGCTCTTCATTGATATGTGCAATACCCACTTTTCATGTTGGCATTCACATATGTGGGTGGCTGTGGCACCCGCAAATTACGTCTAAGATTCACTAGAACATGTAATCGAAACATAAGAAAAATCCTGGTCATACTTCAGATCCCTGAAGGCCTTGAGATGGCAATTGGGACGATGGCAAAGGGGGAGAGAGCAATGGTTTATGTGACCAAGAAATATTTGACTCAGTCTACCTTCTTGCCTGATATTGAAGATGTTGAAGAGGTGCATTTTGAAGTGGAGCTTGTTCACTTTGTTCAGGTCTGACCGAGCTCTTAACCTGTATTGCATTCTTGATTCATCAAATATCCTTTTCCTGAGCGATATACCACTGTCAATATTTTTGGTACTAGTAATTTTCAGTTAATAGCAAGGGAAGCATCAATATCTACGTGTACGTTAATGATGAGTTTTCTGACATGTCTTTAAGCATCAACTTTTTTGATGTCATGTAAACTATGTTGCTGTCGAATTTCACTGTTGATGAAGAAAATGCTGATATATGAAGAGGCTTAATGGAAGTTAATCAGAATTAATTATGCAAGTCCTCACAGATGGTACTAATATAAATTATTTATTGCTCCTTTGCTGCTGTTGAAGAGTGGTCAATGTGTTCAAATAAATTTATTTTAGCCCAAGAGACTGGCATTGTTTCTTGCAGGTTTGTTGTCTTCCATGAGATTGCTTGTAATTTGCATTGAAGAAGACTTCGTATCTTGTGTCAATATTGAGGAAACTATGCTAAGTGAATTAAGTGTATTGGTTTGGTCACTTAATGCAGGTCCGGGATGTGCTGGGAGATGGACGCTTGATTAAACGACGAATTCATGATGGACAAGGTACTAATAGTAATAGATTTATTGTTAGTGCCATTGGACGCTGGGTTCACTTTTCCTGTCATACCTGTTAAAAGAAGATCCTTATGGTACCCGGGATTGAAGAAATTGTTATTCTTCATTGTTAAGATATGCTTTTTTTAAACCATATCTCCTCACCATGGGTGAAAATTCTTAGCTTCTAAACTCGGATCCTTAAAATACTTTGATGTTAATTTTAACTGTCAGTTTCCAAAAATTATGTTTTTCTTTTTTGTTTTAGTTGAGGAGATCACACAGTTTCTGTAGGGATTTCATCTTTCTCAGAAAGGTTTTATTTTTCATAATCTAAGGCATACTAAAAATGTTTTGCATATGAATTGAGGTTCTTATACTTCCAGATTTCCTGTTTTCCCATTTCCTTATTATTATTTGTTGTATCTGGAGTTCAAATATATTTGCTTTCTTAATGTTTATGTTAATTATCAGGAGAGTTTCCGATGGATTGCCCACTTCAGGACAGTCTATTACGTGTCCATTACAGGGGCATGCTTTGTGATGATAAGAGCACAGTCTTTTATGATACAAGAGTTGATAATGATGGCCAACCTTTGGAATTCAGCTCCGGGGAAGGAATGGTAAGATATCTATTATTAAGTGGAAACTAGGATATTATCATGTTTTTCTTTTTCATTTTTTCTTTCCTGTAAGACCCTATGACGTGTACTTGATATTTTTGGTCGCACTATGATGAAACCTCACTAAATAGCTCACATATTACCAAACGAATAAACTGCCAGCTTTTCCGTTGATAGTTTAGGTAATATGGGGAAAGACAACAGATAAGTAAATCAGAGCAGTGCCCTGCCAAACGGGGAAAATCAGGCTGAGCCTGCCGATCCACTAAGTGGCCAAAAGGATAACAAATCAATGCCCCTTCTTAGGTCACTATTCTTACCTTAAATAGCTATCCTACTCACACAAAACGACAATAACAATAACAGATAAAAAATAACAAACCTTATATGACAATTAGCCCCCAGTGCCACCCGACAAACTGCATAACGAACGTGCAGCAGAATTAAACAGCCATTGCAGTGGTCCCCCTGTCCTTTCTGCGAAAATATGTGATGTGGTTACCACCCTCATTCTCAGCACACTATCTTCTACAGTCTGCACAATTAATTTGTCTGCAGTGGATTGATGAAAGCATGACATTTAATAGGAATCTATGGATGTTGAGTTTTCACTTCATTACATTGTGACAAAGACAAGCTTGAAAAAAATATAGTATTCCTTGTTTTGAATTATGTTGACTTTATTTTTAAAGTGTCATCTGTATTTTATACCAATAATTTTTTTTCTGCTTGATACCTAGTTCCTATCAAGACTGGAAAAATGAATTCTTTAAGCTTTTTAGTTTCTGGTATCTGCATGGTTCATTCTAAAGATTTAACATTGGCAATCCCACATTTTCATCTGTAGTATGATCTGTGTTTCCCTCTATTTTGATAGGTACCTGAGGGTTTTGAAATGTCTGTCCGTTTGATGCTGCCCGGAGAAATAGCTCTTGTAACCTGTCCTCCTGATTACGCCTATGACAAATTTTCTAGGTGTTTATTTGTTCAGTTATTTCCAATCGAGCTCTTCAATTTTAAATTTCCATAGTTAGTCAGATTATGTTCTTATATTAATAGGCTAAGTTTTCCATAACTTCCTTATTAATTCTGCTGATAAGCCTTTTGTCTTTTCCTTTTTGGTTATAACTTATTCTGCCCCAGGCCTGATAATGTGCCTGCAGGTGCTCACGTTCAGTGGGAAATTGAGCTTCTTGACTTCGAGATGCCAAGGGTGAGTAACAAGTTGCTTTGACATTTATTTCATGCCAATTACAAAAAGATATGTGTGAGTTTGTTCATGAAAGGTGTAACCATAAGATGCGCATTTGTCTGTGTTTGCACATGCTGCCGTATTACATGCTCTATTCTTTTCCTCTATACTGAACTTGGAGAAAGATCAGTTGATGAATCTCGTACAGTTCTTGTCTGAAGTTTATGGGTCCATTGGGGTCATCTGATAACATGACTGCACATTTCAGAAGTATGGCTTTCCTTGTAGAAAGTTTAGGGGTGCAGATTGTGTTGAAGCTAAGTACCAAGTTCTGGGGTCATGAAGTATTATAATATGCTTTGCCCTTATTAAGAATCTATGCATTGCTGATATAATTGTGTAGGTTAATGAGCTTTAAATTGGCTTGAAACATGACACGTACAAAAATGTCCTACAAAAATGTTTGGGAACGATGTGTAAACATACTCTTTGTTATTACGGATAGTTATCTTAGAATTTTAAGTCCACATGAATTGATGCTGGTAGAAATTTGTTTAGTTGCTCAGCACTGTAGAATCGCATCATTTAATGTACGTCAGAATGGCAGGATTGGACTGGGTTGAACTTCCAGAGTATTATGGATGAAGCAGAGAAGATAAGAAATACGGTGAGCCACCTCTTGTCCCTCCTCCATCTCTGACTGCTCTATTTATTTCTGGTATATCTATTTGTATCTCTGTTTTAAGACTCTGATAGAATCATTAAAGCTGTTATCTAAGTAAACTTTTTACATCTTATTGATATGTCACTTTAAGCAGCCAATGTCAAATTTTTTTCCCCACAAAGTCTGTAATTTTCTATATAGTCATTTTGCTCTAGTTGATGATTGACCTTAGTTATTATAATGGTCCTCCATCACTCTCTAGCTTGTGGAAGCTGCTCTAATCGTGATGAGAAAGATAAGGAATCCAATCTTGGGGTCTGATGTTTAATTGCAGGGCAACAGGCTTTTCAAGGAAGGGAAGTACGAACTTGCAAAAGCCAAGTATGAAAAGGTACGCTGTATGCATATCTGAACTTATCTTACTGGACCAATCCTTTTTTTCTTGATTCTTGGTCTGCATTTCATGCGTAGCCATATCTCTTATTACTTGGAAGCTAAAAAGATACTATGGATGATACGTGTGTTATGGTGGGACGACTTTTATATGAATCTCAATGAACAATTGATTTTTACCTTTTAGAAGTAGCTCTTTGACAGTGTTGAGTTTACAGGTTATTAGGGAGTTCAATCATGTTCATCCTCAAGATGATGAAGAGGGAAAAGAGTTTGTAAACGCTCGAGTAAGTCTCCCTGGGACAGCAAACAATTTGATGGACTTCATCAAATCAGTCTTATAACTATATTAACTAGATTTCGTTTTATTCTTTGGGTGCTTCAAGAACATGCTACATCTAAATGTGGCTGCGTGCTTTCTGAAACTGGGAGAATGCAAAAAGTCCATTGAAGCATGCCAAAAGGTATGTCCCAAATCTGAGTACTTCTGTGAGCATTTTTTTTGGATAATATATATGCAGTAAAATCTGACATTACGTCATTGCATTGCAATTGGATATACAGGTATTGGAAACAAATCCTGGTCATGTCAAAGCTTTGTATCGTCGAGGAATGGCACATATGTCAGCCGGAGATTTTGAGGAAGCGAGAAACGATTTTAATACGGTAGGCTATCTTTCTCTTTCTCTTTCTCACTCTTTTTCCCACCTGTCCTCCCCAAAGTGTCAGCGACACTAATTTTCACTATCAATGTTTAATACGTCCGTTGGGGGGAATAAATGAATTCATAGATGATCAAATCCGATAAGTCATCCGAAGCTGATGCAACAGCAGCTCTTCAGAAGTTGAAGCAAAAGGAACAGGTGTGTTCGATCTGCACATTTTAAAACTGAGCTGTTTGACAGCAGTATACTGCAGTATATTATTGCTACCTCTTTTTCTGTGAGCAGGAAGCCATGAAGAAGGCCAAAAAGCAATTCAAAGGGCTATTCGACAAGAAACCAGGTGAGATAGCAGATATAACCATAACGAAGTTGGAGAAGATGAGGAGAAACTTGAGAAAGAAAATCATCCAGAGAGATCCGGAGAAGATACTGATAACAAAGCGAGAGGTGATCAGGGAGTTAATGGAGCTCGAACTGCTGCTGCTACAGATCCTAGACGGGGTAGTGGTCTGTTATCGAGAATGTGGCCAAGGGGAACTAAGATCTTTTCACCTCTTGGTTTGCTGTACAATCTTGTAATCGTTTTAATAGTTGTTGTGTGTGCCAGAGTAATGCAATCGTCTCAGAGTGAAAAGGATTGGGTTAATCCTGATGGACCAGGGTACATGTAAAAAGAAAGAGCATAGAAAAGGGATAGGAGGATGGGTTAGGTTGTACTAAAATATATAGTAGATGAGAGAGGTGACATAGCTGTCAGTATCACCTTGCAAATGCTGGTTGATAATATGCGAACAGGTGGGCTTTGCTTTGCTGATATTACTCCGCTGGTTAATTTGCTTTGTCCGCCCCTACTAGCTTTTTGCCTCTACTAGTACAGACAGCTAGAATAGAATCAAAGTCTAGTTGCCACTTGGAGATACATTTGGCTACAATAAAGTGATTTATGGTACATTCTCACATCGACAAATCCATCGTAATGTCTTTTAGGTCATCATTTTCTTTCAATCTTATGTACATGAACTTATTCATTTGGTTTTTTATTTAGTCAAATCTTTAATTTTGGGAAAATTCACGATATACTCGGATTCTTTGTAATTTACAATATGTCCCTATGATTTTTGTAATTCAATTTTAAACATATTTAAATGTTGTTCAAAATTGATGAAACGATGATGCTAAAGTGTTATATTTTGGTCTAATTCTAAATTTGAAGTTTTTTAAGCTTACATGTGACCTGTGGGACTCAATGAACATGTGGCATATTCATTGGGTCCCACAGGTCACATGTGAGCTTAAAAAACTTCATATTGATATTGGACAAAATATAACACTTTAGCATCGTCCATATAAAGTTTCATCAATTTTGAACAACATTTAAACATATTTAAAGTTGAATTACAAAAAACATAGGGATATATTATGAATTATGAAAGAAAACAAGGTATATCATGAATTTTCCCTTAATTTTTTATCAATCAACTAAGAGTAGTAGGAGTACAAACAGACCGAACTCTCGTGCACTAGATTCTATATAATCGGGAGGGGATTCAGACAAAGTGGACATGACTAAGGGGATCAGCGCGGGAAACTATTAACGTGACAGGTTTTTTTTTATTTTTTACCAAAGAGTTTATGGATGCGTTCGCCTGCAGCATATATGCGCATTTTTTGACAGTATAAATATACAGCATATGCTGTTTTGGACTCCTTTATTTGTTTTTGTTGTTCGCCTAAAACAGCATAAATGTCAGTATAAATGCCCGCAGCAAATGATACTTTTCCGTTTTCGGGCTTTCAGTTCCGTTTCTTTACTCACTTCATAATGCAATTACTGTGACTATTGATTTAAAAAAAAGAAATTTTTTACAAGTTACTTTATTTATTACAAATTACATAATGCTTTAAATAATTATAAAAAATAGTACTACATCTTTAGCCAAATTTACAAAAAATCACATTTATAATACAAATCTATAATATATTATTTGTAATACCACATAGATTAATAAAATTAAAAAATGAATAAATATACACTCGTTGATATATAAATTAAAATATTAAAATAGTATATAGAAATATGAATGCATATAAATTTATTAACATATAAAGTTACAAAAATATTATATTATTAAAAGTTATAATTTCACTAAATAAATTCACATAACATTATCAGAAAATTTGAAACGCTTTTTCTCTTTTTTTTACGCTTTATATTTGTAAGAATTATAAAATTTAGATAATAAAAATATATTGTTTAGGAGTTACAAGTTTTGCTTAAATAATAGAAATACAAATTTTATTGTTTGTGAATTTTTTTATTTATTTTTACTAACAAAATAAAGTTACGTAGTGTAATATAATAAATTATAATTGCAATACGAAAACGGTAAACGCACTACATATAACTAACTTAACCAAACATGCTGCATATATGCTGCACTGCCAAACAACAGTTTTCAAAACAGCTGCATTTATGCCAGCACATTCCTGCCAGCAAATATGCTACATTTATGCCAGCGCATTCCTGCTGTCAAATATGCTGCATTTATGCTGCCAAAACAGCCATGCCGAACAGAGCCTATATAAAAGATGTTACATTGGGTCCTATCTATCAGATGTCCAAATATATACAAACTAACGTGTTGAATGAGAATTGTATTTCCATTAGCAAAATACCAAAAGTGACCATTGACTAACGAGAGGCAGTTACCAATATGAATTTGGTTTTGGCGATTGACCAAAATTTTCAACTAATATTAAACCGCTGAATTTGGTGGGGTAGATAGGGGACATTATTGTAGAGGGTATGAACATGAGGGCAGGAAGGATCAGAAAGACGGAGAGACATAGCATCAGGGATAGCACCACATTGATTGATCCCCCAATCTCTGGTATGAAGAATAGATTTCCAAGATCAAGGATCATCCCCTTTCAAAATAGCAATCCAATTTTTTTTTGAAGTCTTAATATGATTAATATATGATTGAGATTACATAGAATGAGGTTAACACCAACCTCATAACAAACCAGATGGGTAAACCCAAGCCAACTTAGAGCACCCAAAAGTACCAAAACCAAGGGTATCATTCTAACTGACTTGGATGATCCAAAGCCTGAAAAAGCTCGATAATAAAGGCAAAAGACTAACATAACTTGTAGATCACGCTAATAGAAGAGTGAAGTCTCCTAACGCTGTAACTCATACGAATCAAGAAACTAGAAGAAGCAAAAGGACAAAGCCCTTTATATTTAGGGTAGGACAAAGCTAAGAGAAAGACATAAAAACATAGAACTAGAGCAATACCAGAAGGGACCATCTCTTGGTAGTGTCCTAACATCAACTTGCATGAGCCGTGACAATGCACATGCAATTAGAGTATATGGGGCTTCAAAACCCAAAGGGGCTGGACACTGGTGAAAAAAAAGAGAAAACATGTTTATTTAAGCTATAAAGAACGCTTTATAAGTGTTCTATATACCCCGTCGCTAAAAGACAAATAACATATAGAATGCTTATAAAGCTTTCTTTATAGAGCACATATAAAGAATGCTTTCCTGGGAAGAGTTTTTTATAGTATGTTTTTAAGCGCGAATCCAACGACTATAAATAACGCTTCTTACGTAATATGTGTTCTTTAAAGTCTCTGGCCCTAAATTATTAGCGGCATTTTGTTACTATAAAGGATGCGCACATGTAATAAGCATTCATTATATTAGCTATAAAGAACGCTTATAACAAGCAATCATTCTTTATAATCTTCAGCGTCAAGATTATTTGGCGGCATTTTGTTAGGCTATAAAGAACGCTTATGCGTATAAGCGTTCTTTATTTCACTTTTTTATTTTTTTTTGTTTTTTCAGTTTTGTACACACACAGTAATTGTAGAATCCTGTATATAAAATAATGCACAAAACCTGTGTACAAATAATGCAAAAAACTTGTATACACCAAATTGCATTCCACACACTAAAAACAAAGTGTCAAATTGCTAATCTAACAATAATGAAGCCAAAAGTCAAGTACTTTAATTTACATTATTTTGTTCTAAGTACTTTTACCAATAAAATGGCATATGTTCTTTCACCAAATCGAGGTCGGCTTTCGCATAAGTCCCTCGCCCTGCTTTCTTTGCAAAGAATTCAATCACCGAAATAATATTGAATAAAAAACACCCAGTAATTAGAATGTAATATACAATAAAATGCACACACATGGTAAAACTATTAACAATTACTACAAACACATATATACAAATATACCTTCAAAAGGTTCTCCAAAGTGTTAATCTAATGTATAACGTCATACATGAACCTCATAACAAAATATCTAAAACTTCGAGAATTTTTCTGCTTAGGACACTATACATTGAACAAAAAAGAAATTATGAAGACAAATTTTATACATATAAGTATGAAGGAGTATATATAAAACATTTTGTACCTTCACAAACTTAATATTCAATGGAAAATACATTATAATAGCTTCCTTTGATCTGCTTTAAAGCCACTAAAATAAAACAAAACAAAACATAATCAATTAGTATGAAAGCATCAACAACATATACATATAGTTCATTGTTTAACTTTAAATATACAATATACTTACTTCTGTACCAGTATTGATACCATGATGTTTCTAAATGTCCCCAACGGATCAATCATCAAACATGTTGTTGTGTTTGACACACATCACAAATAACAACCAATGATTGCTACAAGTAAAAACAAATAATATCAACTTGAGCTTCAAAATTTGAGTTCAATAAAAAAAGAAAAATATATGTAATATGAGTTTAAGTACACTTACATCTGATGATACGGTATCACCAAATATCGACTACCCCTTCTAAGGGCAAGCACTGTCCCACACTGCATGTGGTTTGATATTCTACACCTTCCCGCATAGTTGAAGAAGATGACATTTTTTGCCAGTAGAGCAAGGTGAATGGTTTTGCTCTTTGCTTTGATTGGAACCTCGCCATTAAGCACCTAGGTAATAAAATATCTTTTAAAAATTCATAATAATTGAAAAATTATGTACAAGATATCTATTAAATGATAATCATGTGTGCTTTTAATATGTAACACTTACAAGATGTAAGCCGGTAAAACTGAAATATTGAGTAGATCTCCATTCAACATTTTCTTCACATCATTGAGAGTGATCAACAGGTCCGTAGGTGCGTCAGTGTGGAAACGTACTACGACACCTTCATTGTGAAACCCGTGAAGCTTTCATCCTTAGCCTTTAACATATCATACAATCGCTTTTGACGAGCTCCTGGACCTTAGACCACCTTCTCGCTCAGAATAAAGTTGAACCCTTTTGTCAACTTATTGACCTTCTTGCTCCCAAACTCAACAAATTTCTTACCTTTGTCAGCCTTAGAAGCAAGCTAGATGTCTAACACAACAACAAATTCATACATAACTAAAATAGCCTAAAGGTAAAATTAACACAATAATTAATAAAAGTTTAAGTATGATTAGTTACCGTATCGGAGATGATGACGAGACCACAAGGCCATGGAACTTGTGAGTCACGGGCATCAACAACCGTGTTCCAACCATTCGACTCTACGAAAGTGGAGTTTTGTCATGACCATCCATTACTTGGTCACATGTGAACCAAGTTGGAACTCACTTCAAATGACATTGGGAGGTTGAGTTGGTCTGCAACACTTGGCCTAACACAACACCCACAATCTTAACTGACAATATCTGGAGAAGACAACATTTGTTTGTTTCCTATAAGAGGAAAACAAAGCATATGATATCACATTATGGGATAATTGATATAAAAAACAATAATAAAATAATAAAATCACAAGCCTAAAGGTTTGCAAATGGGTAAGGATCATGTGTGGGTGCAAGGACACGAGGTGCAGGCACGACAGAAAGTGCATGTATGGGAGTGTGTGCAAGTGTGGGAGAGTGCACATGAGGTGCGGGAGAGGGTGGAGCCTGATGCGCGTAAAGTCCACACTAAAGCAACCTTTCTTCCATTTCCCACATCCTCTGATCCATCTCTTCTCTCATCCTTGCCCACAATCTTTCCTCCGCTTCCCGTATCAATTCCTCATTTCCTTTATATCGAGATGAAGGAAAGATATCTCTCTAACAAACTTGGCCTCCCAGTCCTTGAACTCTACCAGAATAATCCTTTTTCCCGAGGGCTCTGTTCAGCGGATCATCCTGACTAGGAGGGACGGTAAGAAAAAATTTGTCCCCCTCAGTAGTCTTGTACATGCAGTAAACATACTACTAGTGATAACAATTGTTTTAAGACATTAAATTATATATATATATTGAATTCTAAATAAGTAGTACTAGAACTAATTACAAATACTTGTAATTTTTGTAGCTAGCTCTACAGTCTTCTTGCATGGGAAAACCATCTCTCCTTGCTTGTTTTCCCTTATCCGACCCAACAAATACGTTAGAGTCTGGTTTGCCTCCTCTTTAGCGTCAATAGGACTGTGTGTGCCATCTTCACGAACACATGCACATAAGCAATGTAACACCCTAGATTTTGCCTCAAATGAAATAACACGACGATACGGATCTAACGCCGCAAACAGAACTGAAAACGGACTTCAAACGAGTCTTAAAACTGAGAAAGAAGGTTTGTTCGAACTTGTGTCCGGATGTTGATGTTCGGACACAAGTCAAGAGTTAAAACATGCCAAGAAGTTCAAAGTGTCCAAACTTGTGTCCGGACATTGATGTTTTGACACAAGTAGAGAGTTTACACTTAGATCAGGAAGTGAGAATGTCTGAACTTGTGTTTGGACGTTGAAGTTCGGACACAAGCCGAGAGTTTTAAAATATAGGCGTCTGAACATGTGTCTGAACATGTAAGTTCGGACACAAGTTCCGAAAAAATGCAAGTATGTGGTCCTAACATTAGTCCGAACATGTAAGTTTGGACAAACATCGAGACTTACAGTCCAGACCTGTCTTCACATGCTGTCCAAACATGTAAGTTTGGACAGATGTTCGGACACACTACTACTGTGAAAAATAAAATGCTCTCAGGGCCTGTCTGAACTTGTATGTCCGGACGGACCTTCGGACAGGTCCTAAGTTGCGAAAAATAAAATGAAAACACTGCTAGAAAGAGTGCAGTAATACCACAATCTCAATGGAAATAAAAGATGAACGATTCATAAGCATATAAAGTGAATGTTTAACATAAAAACACACCAGAAAAGTAATTCAAATCCAGAGCATTACCGCCTCACTCAACCCTTGAGTGCTCAGGCTAAACTTTTAACAGTTCAACAGAAATAGATATCCAAAACATCATAATTCAAATACTGTATCTCAACAACAATTCAACATCTCTAGGAGCTATGTGGCAGCGTATCCCCAGCCCCAGATCTCAACAGTTCATACCTGCGATCAGAAAACAATATACAAACAAGAAAGGATTGTATAAATTAGTGAAACTGAGTAAATTCTGCCTCACTATGTAAAATACATTTGAAGTTCTTTTTATAGCACTTAACCAATCGAATAGAGAAATCCCAGGCCAACTTTCTAAAACTGTTTTCCCAACAGTTAATGTTCCACAATAAACCAACAGGGAAGCCTTTATTAGGAAATGATCACAACTTTTACACGGATAGTCACCTGGGACCGTCATAATACCACCTCACCCTAAGTCCTTAAGTGTGCACACCCCCTAGAAAGTACTTATGACCTAAAGGAGTAGTTCATAGAGCTTTACTGCGTTTTAGTGTTCGCAGCACAAAAAAAATATATAAGGTACGAAGTACCAACAATTTTTATGGACCACCCATGGGCTCCAACAACATTCACGGTGCACCCAGGGCACCAACAACACAAAATTTCTAGTGAAAGGCTCCCAAAACCATAATGAAATCATAGTTGTCAAATCTTAATCAATAATTAGCATCATGTGAGAATAATTCCCAAATTCCGAATCCCTAATTTAGGGTTTCAAATCATCTTCCACTATTTTTGAATCATGCAAGAAATCAACCATGAGCACGGGAATTCACCTGATTACGCACACCACTATGAAGATAGCTCAGCAGACTCATAAGTAGTACCTGTCATCGAATTCGGGTCCTTTTCTACTCTAATTCGGCACCCGGGAAGAAAATTGAAGGAAATAGAGAAAGAACGAGATATTCTGTATTTATGGAAGAAGAGCGTAAGAGTGTTGCGATATAGATGAAGAAGATGGAAGTGAAGATCGTGATATAAACAAATATTATTTGTAAAGAGTGAGAGACATAATAAGGAAATAATAACGTAAATTCTTTTAGAAGAAGAATTTAATTAAATAGTTAATTTGGATGAGGTAATAAGTAAAGATAATTGATCCGTTGGGAAGAGATAAGATTGAGCGTAGTTATCTCTAGGAAGGGGTAATTATTTTAGAAGGAGATAAATTAAAATAGAGTAATTAATTTAAAGAAAATAAGAGAATCATTGTAACATCAGTAGAAGATGGGGATGCTAGTATTAAATAATTTAGGAGAAAGAAAAGGAAGATATATCAAAAATATGATTTATTTAGAAAAGAGAAAAGTGAAGGTAGAATAATTATTTAAACTTCCTTGGGCCTAATAATAGTTACTAACTTCGGGTAACTCATTAACGAACTATTCTAACATTTACCCAATCGTATTGATTTAATAATATGAATCCCTTAACTCGAAATACACGGGTATTTCAAGCAATCCATGCTCCTTCCACTACGACATGCTGCCCGTATACCCGGCTCGGGCTCTAAAGTGGGGGTGTTGATCTTTCTCTCGGTTGCTTTTAGCTTTTTCTTGAATGCTCTGAGTAACCATCTATGTTAATTCTTTGATCTATAAACAAAATTAATTTAAATGGTTGAAAATTATATGCAATGGAAGCAAAATCTTACCCTAAACTCAGGTATGATGTGGTTCTCGTAGAATTCTTTTCAGTCTTCCTTTGAAATCATGCCAACGTAAAATACATAAGGAGGCTTCTAGTGGCTATCTGGCTTGGTGATCCAATTTTCTACCAGCTGATGCTTGAAGATCGAAGATTCATGGCATGCTAGAAGTGACTAGACCCTCTCTTTAGCCTCATCTGGGATTCTGTAATCCTTCTGTAACTTGATCCACTTTATGTTCTTCTCTTCTGGATCTTGGTCCTTGTAATTTTTGTTAATGTTGGAATGCTTCTTAACAAGTAGACCTATTGTAGTAGCAAATCACTGTTTCGACCGCCCTGTGTGTTTGAGATATTTATCCCTCACCAACTGAATCTCATAATCCTTCTCGGCTTTTAAACTATGTGAAGGTCCTCATCCCTTACTGGGGATCGACTTTCGGAAGGACTGATCGTCAGGGGTGGTCGTATCATCTTGGGTGTCATGTGAGGAGTGGTCCATGCATCCTCTTCCAATAATTCCTCAAACTCCTCCTCACATCGTAAACATGCCTGATTGTCAAGATCCATAATCTGTAAATATAAAAATACACAGCTAGTTAAAAAAAGTAATTAATGTTGAACGAAGTTAAAGCAGTCAATTGAATTAAGTTTAAATAAAAATAATGACAAAAATTTATAATCCAAATTACAACATATTCATTTTTCAATCCATAATCCTTCATCATGATTCGACCTTGTGTACTCAAAATTAGTAACATTATCGACCTTCATTGGTAACTGAAGCGGAACATCATCTAATTCACAATCATAATCATCCTCATTGATAACACCATAAACACCAACTATCCCTCTTTTTATTTGCATGACTACAGACCATCCGAGATTGGACACATCACGAAAATAAAACACATGTCTTGCTTTAGACAAAACAATAAATGGCTTATCTGTATATTTCATAGCATTTAGGTCAACCAACTTTATACTATGTTCCACCTCATGATAATTGTGCTTTTAGTCTACCCATTTGCAACAAAATACATAAGTTTCATAACTTATGTAGTTAAGGAGCCCTATATCCTAAATCACACCATAATATTCTTTATGCATTGCCACTGCCTTACAACCCACACCTTGAAACATGTCTTGTGAGGCAGTAAGATTTACACCACTGTTTGGTTTGTAGACTTATGGTCTTAGTGATCCGTGTAAAATGTATGGGGGCGTTTGTTTTGGGTAATCAGGAAAGGGAATCGGAATGATTCCCTTTCTTGTTGTTTGTTTTGCCCGTTTTTCCTATTTTCAGGAAAGGAAAAGGGAATGGGATTACCCCAAAACCCTTTTTTCTGATTCCCCACCCCTACTAGGGAATGAGATTCCCTTTCCCCAATATACTTTGACCGACAACATATGACCATTGACCGATAACTAATGATCGTTAACCGGTGACCGGTGAATATTGACAGGCAATTAATGGCCGTTGACCAGTAGCCGACAACCGTTGACCATTAACTGGTAGCCGTTGACCAATTATTTAATTCATTTCCCCTACCTCAAACAAACAACCAGGAAAATCAAAAGGAATTCTTTTCAATTCCTCTCCATTCTCTTTCCTGATTCCATTCCGTTTCCCCCTTTGAACCAAACGCCCCCTAAATACATTCACTTCAAAGCCCTCATTGGACAACACATCAAGACTCAGGTCGAGTGCCAACAACTTAACAATTTCAGTCACATTGTTCGAATCCTCATGCATAAAAATTTCTTTAAACCATTTAGAAAATGTAGCATTATGCTCCTTATTTAATCCGAGGTCACTTATTGATTGATGTTTTGCTCTAAAAAATGTTAATTGTATCTCAAAATTCGGTTCAACATCTTCTATGTGACTCAACACGATTATATGTGCTTTACTTAGTGCATTAAAATCAACTCTTACCAGTTTTCTTTTTCCAATTTTACCCACACCTTGTAGCCTACACTCATGTATTGATCTCGAAAGTCCAATCATTTCAACACCTTATAATTAGCAAGTGCAAAAGTAATAACTTCCTTACTTATTGTTCCTTTGATAATGCTTCCCTCTAGATGTCGCTGATTATTCATTTTTTTCTAGTATACCTATGTATCTTTCAAATGGATACATATATCTGAGGTATAATGGTCCCCACTCCTTGATCTCTCTAGATGAACTAGAAGATGCACCATAATATCAAAAAATGATGGGGGGGGATACATCTTCAACTAGCACATGGTGATTATGAGATCGGCTTGCAATTTGTCCTATATATGCACGTCTAGAACTTTGCATGAAACCCATTGAAAAATACGCACAAATTTGTAATGGTTTTTCTGACATCATCTGGAAGAATCCCATGAATTGCAATAGGAAGTAGATATTGCATCAGAAACATGATAGTAGTGAGATTTCATCCCTACCAATTTCAGCTCAAACATGGACACCAAACTCCTTATATTGGATGAGTAACCCAATGGTACTTTAATGTCATGAAGGGAACTACAAAAACTCTTTTTCTCCTCTTTAGATAATGTGTGACATGCAGGAGACAAGAAGGTATGTTTTCCTCTTTGTTCGTATACCTAACTCAATTAAATCTTTTCTCCCCTTCAAATGATCTTTTGTCTTCCCATCCATGTTTTGCAACGTTCCACTGACACTTTATCCCATGTTTTTCTCTACGTGCATGGCATCAATACAATGTAACTTGTAGATGTTGCCAATTTTCAAGCTCCCAAAATATAGACTTTTTTTCTTTCAAACACTCTTCTTAGTTGCTTTGAACTGAGGGCCAAAATTGTTCATAATATCCTTTTGCTGGTTGTAAACATCAGTACCAAATAAAGGTTGCCTAGCTACCAAATGTTCAGTCTTCTCATCAATTTTTTTTTTCATCTTACGATACTTATAATGTTTAGGAAGCATTGATGACCCATATACACATTTTTTCACTGTGTTTCAATCGAATGCTGCACGTTTTTTCTATGCATATAGAACACGCTAATGCTCATTTGATTGTATATCTAGATAGGTTGTCATATGCAAGAAATTTGTTGATTGTACAAAATAGCATAGCACATAGTGTAACATTTCCTCAGTGTACGAATCATACACAGTTGCTCCTTCATGCCACAAGATTTTCAAATCATCAACAAGTGGTTACAGAAACACATCAGTTTTATTCCCCAGTTGTTTTGAACATGATATTAGTAGTGAGAGAATAATATGTCTAGGCTTCATGCACAACCATGGTGAAAGATTGTATATTGTTAACAAAACAGGCCAAGTACTGTGTATACTGCTCAAAGTTCCATAGGGTTCATCCCATCTGTGCATAAGCCAAGTATTAAGTTTCTAGCTTCCATGTCAAACCGATGATACCTTCTGTCAATGTTTCTCCATTACGGTGAATCATCGGGATGTCTCAATTTACCATATTTCTTCCTTTGTGTTTCATGCCATCTAAGGTTTTCATCGTTCTTCTGAGTTGCAATTAAACATATGAACCTTGGAATTATTGACAAACATCATAACACCTTAGTCGGAAAACGAACCTTAGTCTTAAACTTGTCTTCTTGATCTTTCTTTACATACCGTAATTCTCCATATTCCAAGCAAAGGTCATCAAACTCATGCTCTTTCCATGTAACGCCCTGAATTTTCTAACATTATATTAGGTCAGCTATTTAACAAATCAAGTTTAATATTAATAAGCCACGAAATTAAATCCTAAATCCAAAGCATTATCACCTCATTTGCAAATAAACAAATGCTAATGTTGTGCCCTAGTTATTTTTCCCTTTTGTTTTTGATTCGTAGAGAGAGTTTATGTCATATATGATTGTTATTATATTAGCTTCGGGAAGAAGGATATTTTGTTTGGATTTTTTTTAAGTTAGGGCAAGAAATTTACTAAATTCTTTCTTCTTCATCCCTTTGCTTTCTTCCTCTCTTCTCCAATCTTCTCCCAATGATTAATTGTTGAGAAGTTTGCTTGTAAATTCCGTTCATCAGTCAGTCGTCCTTTAGGTTGAGGTTGTGGACTTTGATTTCGTTCTTTATTGCATTCATCCCTTTCCCTTTCTGATTGATATTGGAATCCAAATTTTTAGTTCATTATCCGTCAAGTTTGAGAGGACATTTGAGGAGTGAGTGATGTATGGAGTTCATAGAGGTGTGTTATGCTTTGAATGTGAGGTAGGAGGTAGACGGATTCGGATGTGTGTGTTCACTCATGGGGGTTTCCAATTTTGTTTCTGCTTCTGAATGTGTTGATTGTTCTCTGATTTGTGTGAATCAAACTTGATTTGGTATTGTTATTTTTTTCTATCAAAACCCTGTGGGATAGTGTTTGGTTTTGTATATTTTGATATGGAGATTTGATAGTATAACAATGGTGTTTATTACTTCTAGGTTTCATCTAGTTCGTCTTCAAAATTTATAGTTTTTGCTCTATCTCATCTTGCGTTCGGACATGTAGGTCTGGACGTGGCTTTGGAGTCTCTAATTTCCTCTGTTTTGTGTCTTGTCAGGATGGGGTGTGAGGATGAGTCCTGGGATTGTAGTTCGACTTGTGTCCGAACTTGCAAGCCCAAACACAAGTCTTGACACCTTGTAAGAACTTTCTCGGACTTTTTCCGGACTTGTAAGTCCGAACAGATGTTCGAACGTCTCTTTGGCTTTCGAATCAGGTATGTGTCCGGATTTGTGACCCAGACGTAAGTTCCGACGTGAGTTAATTTTCCGTTCGGTGTGGGTCCGTCTGGGGGGTTATGATCCCTCTAAGTGTGCATTATTAGTTTTGACATGTTTTAGCGTGTGTTTATGTGTATATCTATTTTGAAAGTGCTCCTTTTTATTTGTAACCTTCGAATGGCTTTAAGAGTATGATTTTGGCTTCCGTTTTTGTTCGGCTTTCCGTATTTTTCTAGTCTTGGCTTAAGGCTTCTCTTTCAGCTATGATCTCCATTTTTTTATGTTTAAAGCTTTGTGCTTTGGTGTTTCTATTTCACTAGACCTCCTGTTCTGAAATGTTTAAACTTCTATTTCGGGACCTAGTTTCTATGCATTCTGATCCGTGGTTAACTAGGTTGGGTTGACCCATACCATGCTATGTTGACGTCATTCTTTTTCTGTGGGACCGACAGGTTCTTTGATCTTCGGGTCATTTCTATTCTGAGGCTAACAAGCCCATTGGTCGTCTGACCATTTTTGCGTTGTCGATGGATCTTCCGATCCTTGGGTCTTTGCCCTTTCTCTATGTTGTGCTGTGTAGGGTCCTGTCTTTGATTTGTAACGTGATCTGTTATGAACCACTCTGTCTATTTCTGCTCTGTTTTGAGGAGGTTTCGTTTGTGAACTTTGTGACTCATGGTTTGTGCTTTTATCTGCTCTGTCTATGTCTGATCTCTAATGGTCTGTTGTGTGCTTTCCGTCTTCTGAAAAGCTTTTGATTTGAAAAGCTTCTGCTTTGTATCTATCTTCCGTTGCTTAAGTGTTTTTTTTTATATCGCTTAGCTATGTTCTACTTTGGACTTCTGTTTGCTTTGAAAGTTTTCCACTTTGACTCTAACCCTACTTTGGCTAAGAGTATATATATATATATATGCTCTATATTTGTTTTGAGCATGCTCAGCTGATGGAGTTTATCACATGCTGAGTTAAGGGTTTGCTCATTCCTATAATCCATATGAATTGTAGGTTTTAGCTTTTAGCTGGAGTCTTCCACCTTTGTCTTTTGTTTTAGATTCATATTTTGTAAATATATGAGCATTAGTTATGTATGTATGCGCTTCCGTGTCGTTGCCTGTTATATGATGTGTGCTACTTGCTACTTGATCTGGCTGCTATTTGGTGTCATTTGTTTGTGCCTGCTCTATGGTTGTTCGCTATTAGAATGATGCAACGAAAGCATAGTGTCTGTTTGTATGTGTTCCTGTGTTCTAAGTGTGAGTCTAAGTGGTGTCGGGTCCTTTGCAGATGATGACTCTTGTGAGTTCAGATGTGTTTGGTTACGTGTTTTGTGATGTGTGTTGTGTTGTGAGTTTGGGAGTGCGTTTGGCCCTTTGGATAAGGACTTCTTCTAAGAGTTTGAGCTTTGTTGTGCTTTCGTGTCAGTCAGTCAACAGTGAGTTCTGAGTGTTAACTTGTTGTGAGGTCCGTGCTTTTGGGATGTGAGGGTCCTCCCGTGTGTGTAGAGCTGATCAAACGGGCGGGCGGGCCGGGTTCGGCCGGGCCAACATTAAATTTTAGGCCTTTAGAGGCCTATATATTTGTCCAAGCCCGATTTTATTTTTTTCGGGCCGGGTCGGGTTAGGCCTAGATTTATTTTAATCGTTGTCATTGTCCAGCCCGACCCGGTTTTATAATTTTTTAAATATTATTATTAATTTTTTTTGAAAAAATATATAGATTATGTATAATATTAATATATATTAATTATAATATGTATATATGTTGTATGTAATACTAATAGATATTACATATAATTTAAATAAATAGTAAAAGGTATTATATAAAGTTAAATTAATATATACTTCATTTTGTTATCAATACTTGATTTTCTAGCAATACGCACAAGAATTAAAGACAAACAAGTTAGACTATTTTGTCCTTAATTTTTGCATTGAGAATTGAAATAATTTGAAAAGTAGAGTTGTGAAATACAAGATGAGGTATATAATTGAAAAGTAGATGACAAAAAAAGATTAGAATACGTTATATTTTGAAAATAGTGAAAGGACCCAAAAAATCATATATTGAGAACAAGAGGGATTATAATATTATATTTATAAAACTATATAAGATAATAAACCTGGCTGGATCGGGCTTAGTTGCGGGCCTAAAATTTTGCCGAAGCCCGACCCGGTTTTTCATTCAGGCCTGATTTGTTGTCCAAGCCTGTCCAGAATTTTTTTTGGACGGGCTTTTCAGGCTTTATTTTGGGCCGGGCCGGGTCAGTGTTGATCAGCTCTACGTGCGTGTTAATGTCTGTAGTATTCTAGCACTTGAGGTGCATCCGTTTTAGTTTTACGTTTCGTCAAATTTTGAGGATGAAATTCTTTTTAAAAGGGGTATAATGTTGTGCCCCAGTTTTTTCTTTTGTTTCTGATTTGTAAAGGGAATCATTTCTGATTGTTATTATATTTGCTTCGGGAAGGAGGGTCTTTTGTTTGGATTTTATTTAATCCAGGAAAAGGAATTTACTAACTTTCTTTTCTTATTTATGTTCATTCATACTCTTTATTTCCCTCCCTTCCATTTTCCCGAATCCCATTCAACTGCTCTACACTCTTCTTTCCTTCTTCCCCTCTTTGCTTTCTTCCTCTCTTCTCGAATCTTCTCCCAATAATTAATTGATGGGAAGTTTTGCTCGTGAATTCCATTCGTCGGTCAGTCATCCTTCAGGTTTGAGTTGTGGATTTTGATTTTGTTCTTAGTTGAGTTCCTCTCTTTCCCTTTATAATTTTGATTTCGGAATCTGATTGTCTAGTTCATTGTCTGTCAAGTTTGAGAGGAGATTCGAGGAGTGGGCGATGTGTGGAGTTCGTAGAGATGTGCTATGCTTTGGATGTGAGGTAGGTTGTACATTGATTATTCATTGATTTGTGTGAATCTGACCTGATTTGGAATTGTAGTTTTGTTATGTCAAAACCCCGTGGGCTAGTGTTTCATTTTGCCTATTTTGATATGGAGATTTGACAGTATAACAATGGTGTTTATTGCTTATGGGTTTCATCTGGGTCATCTTCAAAATCTATAGTTTTTGCTTTGTCTGGATGTGGCTTCGGACGTCTATGATTTCCCCTATTTTGTGTCTTGTATGAACTTCCGTTTGGACTTGTATGTCCGGACGGGGTGCGAGGAAGAGTCCTAGGATTGAAGTTCGACTTGTGTCCAAACTTGCAACCCCGGACACAAGTCTAGACACATCGTAAGAACTTTCTTGAACTTTGTCCGGACTTGTAAGTCCAGACAGATGTCCAATGGTCTCTTTAGCTTTCAAATCTTCCATGCATCTGGACTTGTGACCCGGACGTGTGTTAATTTGCTGTTCGGCGTGCGTATAGACTTATAAGTCCGGACACTTATGTTTTGTGTCACGACGTGTGTCCGGCCTTGTAGGTTTCGACGTATGTCTGGACACGTCTTTGATTTCACTTCAAATGTTTGTTTGAGCTCCGATTTGACTTCCATTTGCGGGGTTATTATACCCTCAATGTGCATTATATGGGTTGACATGTTTTAGCGTGTGCTTATGTGTATTTACATTCTGAAAGTGCTCTGTTTTGTTCATAACCTTCAAATGGCTTTAAAAGTATGATTTTGGCTTCCATTTTTGTTTGGCCTTCCGTGTTTTGCTAGTATTAACTTATGACTTCTCTTTCAGCTATGATCTCTGTTTCATTATGTTTAAAGATTTGTGCTTTGGTGTTTGTGTTTCACAACACATTCTGTTCTTAAATGTTTAAGCTTCTATTTTGGGACCTAGTTTATGTGCATTATGAGTCGTGGTTGACTGGGTCAGGTTAACCCGTAGCATACTACATTGACGTCATTCTGTTTCCGTAGGACCGACGGGTTCTTTGTTCTTAGGCCATTTCTGTTCTAAGGCTGACAGGCCCATAGGTCTTCTGACCATTTTTGCATTGTCGATAGATCTTCCAATCCTTAGGTCTTTTCCCTTTATGTATGTGTGTGTTGTGAGCTAGGGTCCCGCCTCTGATTTGTAATGTGATCTATTGTGAACCAATCTGTCTGTTTCTGCTCTGTTTTGAGAAGGTTTCTGCTTTTGTCTGCTTTATCTGTGTCTGATCTCTAACGGTCTTCTATGTGCTTTCCGTCTTCTAAAAAGCTTCTGATTTGTAAAGCTTATACTTTCTATTTATCTTTCACTGCTTAAGTGTCTATTTTGATCTTGCTTAGCTCCGTTCTGTTTTGGACTACTGTTTGCTTTGAAAGTCTTCCACTTTGACTCTAATTCTACTTTGGCTAAGCGCTTTCATATATATATATATATATATATATATATATATATATATGCTTTGTATCTGTTTTGAGCAAGCTTAGCTGATGAAGTTTATCACACCTGCTGAGTTGTGGTTTTCTCACCCTTATATTCCGCCTGATTTGCAAGTTTTAGCTTCTGGTTGGAGTCTTCCGCTTTTGTCATTTGTTTTAAACTTGGATTTGTATTTGCCTTGTGGCTTTGTATTTATTTTAGGCTTTCGCTTGTAATTTGTTTGACAAATTGTCATCCTTATTTGTTAATATATGAACATTAGTTCTATTTTAGGATTCATTAGTGTGTAGCCTTGCGTGTCATAGATAATAAGCGTGCGGCGTGTGACGGTCTCAGAACCAGGGTGGTTGGTTTTGGGGTCATTACAGCTAAAGCGCAAACTATTAGTCAAATAATCCAAACTATTATTATTCATAGAAAGAAAATCTGACAATGTTATGATAGTCTCTTAAATAACAAAAGAGTCTAAGAGTCTAGAATAAAGCTGGATGAAGTACTTAATCTAGTGAAGACATTGTCCTATCCCTTAAACTTCACGAGCACCTGTGACAAAAATCTAAACAAGCACACAAAAAGCCACACTAAAGTCAAGAAATTGAGTAAGTTACCACTTCACTCTGTAAAAACATTTTCTCTTTAGAAATCTCTCTCTTTTTAAACAACACAACACAAAACAGGTAAATTGACATTCCAAAACACTCATGATTATTTCATGTTCGATTCTTAATAAACTCAAGAACATAATAGCAAGCTTAATTAATTATCTTCCTTTGTCCTAGTGTGCAGATAGGGAAAAACAACCTTTCTCACTTTTGGGTACAACACGTAGTTGTACCTTAGACCCCAACATACAGCCGGGAATTGAACCTCGAGACTAAATCCATAAGGGTTCACACCTCAATAGTTCAAAAGACTAAGGAGTATATCTAGTGCTAATTGTGTCATAATAAAGCCCACAATATCTTAAAATCACCCGTCTAAATGTGGTCCGCATTTATTATCTGATTCATGTGTCCTAATACGGTCCACATGCACCATGACTTTCTCATCTTTACATCCTTTGATAAATGTTAATATTCACTGCTTAATCTTATCGTAATCCACATTTTCAATCACAAATAAATCGTGCAATAAATCATTATGGTAAAATAATTTAATTTTCACATAATATCTCACAACAATTTCCGCGATAATTTGGATTAATCACTTTTACAATCAAATAATCATATAATCATTGAGCTTCAACCACAACCATACACATAAATTTCACATACACTGTAAAATGATTTTTTTTTTGAAGTTACTAAAATCTAGTGAACGCAATAACTTACCTGGTATATGAGTGACAACTTGCCCCACTATTAACCGTGAAATTAACTATTGTTCATCCACAAAATTGTTTCTTTGTTCGATCGAGAGAGAGGTGGGAGCATAGAAGAGAGCTTCTCACTTTTTTTTTACTCTGTGTTCAGCTGAGGACATGGGAGAATGAGAGAGAGGAAGAGAGAAGTGTGCTGGCAAATAAAATGGAATAGCAAATGTGGATATATAAAGGAGGTTGGAAGGATATTGAAGTGTGGGAATATAAACTGTTTAATCAATACAAAAATAAACTGTTTAATCAACAAAGAAAATTAAACACTTTAATAAATAGAAAAACTAGGAGTTAGGATGATTTATTAGATATAGTTGCATTTATGAAAAGTTAAAATTGATTAATTTAATAAAATCAGAAAATACCAAAGGATGCAACTGACTTATTAAACTAACTTATTTAGTGTGTGCAATAAAATCAATAGTAGTATTTAAATTGCATTATTATTATTATTATTATTATTACAAATCCTTATAAACAAAGAGATTTACTAAAATAATTAAAAAATACACAAGGATCATCACTATGATGTTAAAAATACAGTTGACTTCTTTTTAAAATGGGTTTTTTATTGAAAGGAATTTTCTTTATAAAATACTATATAATATGCTCACAAAATTATATAATGCACTCATAAACTATATAATATAATTACAACCAATATTAATACTCATAAACTTTATAATATACGTATTATAAAATTTAAGGGTATTTCATCATTCCCCCCTTGAAATAAAGCTTCACCCTCAAAGCTCAAACTCACACAACTGACTGATAATTCTAATAATCAATCAACCGATTCAAGCTGCCTTATACTAAGGTTTCAAACAAGTCACTAAGTGTAGTAAATTTGGGTATTGCAGTTTACCCCCCCCCCCCCAAATACGTTTTTGTAATTAATGGGGCAATTAACTCATACCTGACCAAAGAGATGAGGGTACTTCTTCTTCATCTCTTTTTTGGTCTCCCAAATGGATTCCTCTACCCCATGGTTTGACCAAAGAACTTTGACCATCTTTGTGGTCTTGGATTGAGTCTCTCGAGTCTTGGTATCTAAAATCTTAATAGGATACTCCTCATAAGTTAGGTTAGGGTCCATCTCTACCACTTATAGTTGAAGAACATGAGACAGGTCTGCCACATACTTCTTGAGCTGAGAAACATGGAACACATTGTGGATCTTCTCTATCTCCATAGGTAATGCCCTCTATATGCCATATCACCAACTTTGTCCAAGATATCATATGGACCAATAAACATCAAAGGCTTCCTGTTCAAACCAGCATAGGAATTTTTTCTATCTTGAGCTACTTTTATTCTCTATTGGATCATTCTGACCTGGTTCATCGTCTTTTCGATCAATTAAGGACCAAGAACAACAGTATAACTAATATCATTCCAACATAGAGGGGTTCTGCATTTCCTGCTATAGAGAGCCTCAAACGAAGCAACCTTAATGCTGGAGTGATAACTGTTGTTATAAGAGAACTAAATGAGATCCAACTTATCAACCCAAGATCCCTGGGAATCCATGACATAAGAGCTCGGTTTACCCAAATGTGGCTGGATGAGAGGCAGTGCTCAAATTCAACTCTGATCCCATGGCCTCCTAAAACTGATGCCAAAATCGAGACAAGAACCTTGACTATCTATCAGAGACTATGGTACAAGGAACACTATGGTATCTTACATCATTCTTTATATAAGCATCCACTAGCAGCTTCATAGACTAGGTATCCTTCATGGCAATGAAATGTGCAATTTTAGTGAGTATATCCACAACAACCATATCTGGTTCATCCCACCTTTAGTATGAGGGAAACCTACAATAAAATCCATAGAAATGGAGTCTCATTTCCACCATATAATCTCTAATGGATAGACTAAACCTCTCATTCGCTTGTGATCAAACTTCACCTTCTGGCACTTGAGACACTTAGCCACAAATTCAGCTACTTCTTTCTTCATTTTGAGCCACAAAAAGTACTTATTAAGGTCCTTATATAACTTATCTCCTCTCAGGTGGATGAAATAAGGAATGCTACGGGCCTCCCACATTAGCTTTTCTTTCGCTTCACCACACATGTGAGGCACACACAAACCTTTCTTGAATCTAAGACCTCCATCATCGTGGATTATGAAATTTTGTGCCTTACCTGCTTGCGTCTTTCCTTTGATTCTATCAAGTTTAACATCTCCAAGCCTGTTCTTGATGATATCTCCCTGAATATCTGATGTGGCCACAACACTATACAAATAAATTCAGCTTCGACTGCCCCAGACTCCATCATTTCTTAGTCCATTTAACGTATCTCACGAGCTAATTCATCTAGAAGAATTTGGATAGCATTCACTGAGTGACTCTTCTTTCTCCTCAGGGCATCAGCAACCACATTCGCCTTTCCCTCACAGTACTAGATCTACAAGTCATAATTTTTATCAGCTCTAGCCATCTTCTTTGTCTCATATTACGCTCCTTCTGAGTAAAGATGCACTTCAGGTTCTTGTGGTCAGTGTAGATCTCTCAACTAAATACATACAAGTAATGTCTTCAAATCTTTGATGCAAACACCACTGCCTTGCCTCATAATCCTTCAACTGTCTCAAGGAATAATGAAATACCCCAAACCTTAATAAGTTGTTTAAACATTAAATAATAAATTATTAAGACTAAAAAGAGTCTCCGAAACATTAGTAAACAATTTAATAAATAGTAAATACAATTAATTGCCTAAAAGGCAATAAGGACAAAGTATGCTCTAAGCTTGGGATAATTTTGATTAAGGCTTGATGAACTTACCAAGACCTTACTTATATATTAATGAGCCTATTAAATAAATTACCAAAGAAAACTGAGCTTGGAAACAAGTTAAAAACAAAATGTGCTTTAAGGAGCCTTAAAAAGCACGTTTTTGAGTAACTATCGTGTAAATGAGTTTTGAATGGCTAAATGCCCATCAATACTCTTTAATTAATATGTGTACTATTTAGTATCACATTTGGAAGTTTAAATCAATGGGAAATCGAAAATTCCATTTCAAAGTGCCTTGTTATTATGAATAGTGACTTTTATAAGCTAGTTTGTAACATATGTCAACATATGTAATTTAATTGAGCAATAAAGACTAATTAACCCCTTATGTTTAATGGGGGCCGGTTTTGCATGTGGTGAGTCGTCACCCTTGCTAGCTGATTGAACAAATAAGTGAGTAAATAAGAGAGAGTACTATTTGCTTTATGTAAACAATTAATATCTTCAAAGGCATTTGCAATCAGTGAATTCTCTTCATTCCTTCATTTCCTTTTGCTGTCTCACGTAGCCATCCCCTTCCCTGCTCTCTTTCACGATCGACCAGCACCAGCACCATATGCCATCTTCAAATCCATGTAACTCCTAGCTCACTTACCCAAATCGAAAACTAAGACCACCGATCTCTTAGTTTCATCAAGCTCTTCGACTTAATCCTTTCAAATCTTCAAGAGCTCCATTTTGGTGCCAAGAGGAATCTCCATGGAAGGAGCTTGAGTTCATCTTTTCATATATTATTGTTCTCCTTTGCTTCAAGGTAAGGAAACTCAAAGAAAAATGGTGTTTCCTCCATGTTTTATGTTAATCAAAATAGCTTAAAATTCCTTTGGAAAATGAACGTAGGTTGTCTTTTGAAACTATCTAAAGAGCCAATGGTAAATGACTTAGAAAAATATTCTCAAAGAGACTAGTAAAGGACATATGTGTTGCTGTGTGTATTTGCAGGTGAAAGGCAAATATATTGTGGGAAATTCAGTGTTTAAGATTTATGCATTTTAAGAGCCTAAGTGCTATGCAATTTAAATTGTGCACTATGTTGTTATGTGGTGTATATTTGGTGAAGTTTTGAGTATAAGAGTGTACTGGGAAGTTTATACATATGATGGGTGTAAAGAACTTATGCAGCAGGACTTGAAAAATGCAAGTACGTCAATTCTGTAGCTTCGGTCCGGGACTTGGGATTTGGATAACATCCCGGACCATGTATCAAAAAGGGTCGAGAGTTATACATAGATATAGGTCCGGGACTTGGGTCTTGTACAAGGACCCGGACCACCCTCCTTAAATCACCCGAGAGTTTTGTTGCCTAGACTGGTCCGGGACTTAGGACCTGTATGAAGTCCCGGACCACCCTGTTAAATGTGGCCGAGAGTGCAAGACTGTCTTGGTCCGGGACTTAGGGTGAGTACAAGGTCCCGGACCACCCTATCAAAACATGCCGTGAGTTTCTGTAAGTGTTGATCCGGGACTTAAGGTATGGACCAAGTCCCGGACCACTCTAAAGATGTTGTTTAAGGTATAAAAATGATGTGTAAAGATGGGGATTGATAAGTAATGATGTTGTAAGGATGTTAAGGACATGTTAGATGTGATATAAAGACAACCAAGTGGGTGGAAAGTTGTAATAAAATGTGAAAGTAAAACAAGTTAAAAATGTCAAGTTGTTTAACTAGTTAACGAGGGTAAGTTATGAGCATTAGACTTTAAACAAACATGTTACCCCGATGTTAATAAAAGTACATGTGATGTTGTCAGTTGTTCGAGAATTGCTCGAGGAATATAAATGGACATGATAAAGTGGACTCCGGTGACAGGTATGGTTTTCTTGCAACCTGTGTTCTACCGGATTACACCGGCTTGTATGCCAACGTGTTTTTCTGTGTGTTTGCCACCTTGTAAGATAAACATGTAATGAGTTTATAGTAATTCATATATGTGGCGCACCTGTTCCGATGCCATTTAACCTCGAAAGTGTTAAACCTTAGCTAACTGAGTCTAGGATCACATGAGAGTTTGGTATTCGGATTGAACGACCCGAACCATGGGACGTACTAACCACGGCTATGTGTGTGTTAATTGTGTGATATGTATATGTGAATGTAGGGGCCTCCCTTGTATTTTTAACCCAAGAGTAATACTGTATGGTGTGTAAGTACGATAGACTCCGTAGTGGAGTTCTAACGAAAAAAATTAAAAGTAAGTATGTACTAACAGTAGTGAGGAATCCGGTTGGGCCGGTCGCGCTTGTTTGGGAGTGGGTATCCTTTTTAGCTTTACCCTTCTCTCTGTTATGGTTGTTTCCCTCACGGGTTATGATCTCCCATTAGCTTATCCCAAAGCTTAGCTATTCTGACTTACGATCGGTTTAGGGGGAACATGTGTTTGTGTGGTGAGTTCGGGTCACTAAATCCGATCCATCTTTAGGTAAGTTACTCGTCCGACTATTAGGGCGGTAGTGAGTTTGGTTTTAACGAGCTTAACATGGGGTGATATCATTCTCTAGGCTCACCAGTGTATTAACTATGTTTGGGCTGGTTCCTAAGAGATCCGTACCCGTTATGTATGTGTTATTTGTGTGTTGCAAAGTTATTGTGATGTGTTGTTATGTGTGCTTAGAAGTGAAATATGAGGATCATGGATATGATTCCTAGTATGTAAAAGGGACGTTTGTGGAAACCCGATAGTGGGTAAATGTCGTCTATTAAGGTAATAGCTCCGTTAGAGGAGAAATACTATTGGGTTGAAGGACTCAAAGAGTGATTGGTTAAGTATAAATGAGTTGTATTTGTTAAGCCCATTGGGGTGAAATGTATCGTGTTGTGAGTTTATGTTTCACATGCTTAATTTAAATGTAATCAACTGCATGCTAAGACGACAAATAGTTGTGCGTGACCCGGTAGCATGTGGCCTGCGGGATTACCATACCAGCAAAGGTGCTGAGCCCCTGGGGGGCCACCCTTTCTTTCCTTTTCTATTTCAGGTACAAGGAGCTGGAGCCGTTCGAGAGTAGGACGGGGTAGTTGTTGCGTACGGGTAATTGATGTAATCACTTGTAACCTGTAGGTGTAGTAAGACCGAAATTGTTCTTGGCATTAATTGTAAATACTCGGTACAGTTGGAAGGTATTTGTATAATGAATGTTGGTGTTGATAAAGGGGACTGTAATGTGTAGTTGCTCGGGGATCTAGTCCATCAGACCGATACAGTTGTGTAAATGTTAGCCTTGTTAGCCACGTGGGTGGTTAACGGCGTGTAACACCGATGAGTTAAGTTATGTGATGATGTGTATTTTCCGCTGCAGTTTAATGTTAAGTATGTTGTTGTATGTTGGGGTGTTACAAATAAGCTATCACCTTGCCATGCTACATCAGTACACTATCGAGTCCAAATTTTGAAGCATCATTGAAAACTTCAAACCCTTTTGTACCGGATGGCAAGGTCAGTACAAGTGTTGTAGGCAACCTTTCCTTCACGGTCTGGAGCGTCTTTTCGCACTCATCACGCCACTGAAACTTAATCACCTTCTTCCTCAAGTTGGTGAGAGGCCTGGCAATCTTTGAGAAATCCTTCATAAACCTCATGTAATATCCGACTTGCCTAATAAAGCTTTGGATCTTAGTCACATTGGTTGGTCTAGGCCAGTCCTTCACAACTTGCACCTTAATATGATCTATAGAAATTTCTTCATTGGTCACAATATGGCGTAGCAAAGATACCTTGTCCAACCAAAACTCACATTTGGACAACTTTTCATACAACTTGTTATCCCTCAAGATCTGTAAAATCTTCCTCAAATGTTCTTCATGTTCCTTCATGACCTTAGAGTAGGCCAGAATGTCATCAATAAAGACTACAACAAACTGATCCAAGTATGAACCAAATATCATGTTCATTAACCACAAAAACTACAAGAGCATTAGTTAACCCGAAATGCATCACAGTAAATTTGAAATGCCTATACCGAGTTCTAAAAGTAATCTTTGAAATATCTTTCTTCACGATTCTCAACAGGTGATACCCCGATCTTAGGTCAATCTTTGGGAAAACTCCAGCACCACGCACCTCAAACAAGTCATCTATCCTTGGGAGTGGATACTTATTTTTCACAGTCACTAGATTTAACTCTGGTTAATCAATACAGAGCCTCAAGCTTCCATCCTTCTTCTTTACAAAAAAGGATTGGTGCTCCTCAAGGTGATACACTGGGATGGATACCCTTGGTCTAAAAGTTACTCCAATTGAGCTTTCATCTCCTTCATCTCTATTGGCGCCATCATGTAGGGTGCTTTAGAGATTGGTCCAGAACCACGCACTAGATCAATGCTGAATTCGACTTCCCTCTTTGGTGGCATGCCAGGAATTTTGTCAAGGAACATATTAGGATACTCGTTCATCACCTCAATATCATCAAGGAACACATCAGGATACTCGTTCATCACATAGAGATAAGCCTCATAGACCTTCTGAATTTCAGACAAGATAGACATGGCAGAGACTACCTTAATCTCAGGTTTCTTCTCAACATTGCTATATGATACCCTTTGACCCTTAGGATCCTTCATAGTCACTTTCTGCTTATAGCATTTAATGTCACCTCTATATCTTTGTAGCCAATCCATTCCAAAATAATATCATACTCCATGAGGTCAAACTGAATCAAATCAACCTCAAACTCAATTCCCTTAATATTAAGTTTTATATTCTCAAGCAAGTTAGAGCAATGGATCACTCTCTTAAATTGAATAGAAACAACCACAGAGATTGTAGTGCTAGTCACTAAATCAACTTCTTAAAAAAAGAAGTAGCCATAAAGAGTACGATACTCTAGTATAAAAAAACATGGGAATGGGTATTATGAATTAGAAAAGTACTAATGATCACATTGCTTAGAGCTTCTATCTCATCTCGGCTCAAAACATTCAAACGCCTTGGCTTCATGAAGTTGTTGTTGGCTTCTCCTGATTCACTACCACCAGCGGTCTGTTCAATCTTCTGGTTTGTCCCTCCAATGTTGTTTTGATTACCACTGGAGTTATAACTATCATTCCCCTTCTCCTGCCACCTCCTCTTGTATTCTTGAAGCACTGGGAAGCCTTGTGGCCTAACTTTCCACAATCATAGCACTTCCATAAGTTCTCATTGCAGTCATTTCTTGGATGGCTAGTCTTGTAGCACTTCTTACAAAAGAGATTACCTCCTTGGTTCCGATTATGATTCTAGTTTCAGTTCTAGTTGAAGTTTCTACTCCCCTGATAAACACGGAGTTCGGATAGTTGTTTGGCTTGAATTTCTTGTCATTGCTTTGATTAGTAGTTCTCCCAACACTCGAGAGTTCAATCTTCCTTTTGTTTTGCTTATTGACCTCCTTTTGGTTAGTGACCAGTTATGCATCTTGGCAGCCTTCACATATGCATCATTGAGGGTCGTCGACAGCTTACATCACCATTAGGAGGTTCCAGTTCAAACCTCAAATTAACTTCTCCACCTTAGCTTCCTCATCTGGAACAAGGTTCTGAGCAAACCTGGAGAGTTCTATAAACTTGAAGTAGTACTCCGGAATGGTCATCGACAACTACTTAAGATTAAGAAACTCCTTCTTCTTCTCACTCTTCACATGAGTGGGGTAAAAGCACCTCTGCAAAGCATTTTTCACCGCCTCCCAATTGAAGTTGGGAGTGGAAAGTAGAGCATCTTTCTCGGTGGTCTAGCATCGAGCTGCTTCACTCTTCAAGTAAAATATAGTTCAAGTCACCATTTGGTCAACAGGGCAATGCACTGTGTCCAAAACTTGCTCTATCTCATTAAGTCATTCCTTCAAGATCACCAGGTCTTCTTCACCTTTGTAGTGTTTGGCAATTAGATTAGCCACCTGCTTTGCATAACCCATCTCAAGACATTGTGCTTCAGTCTGCGCATGGGCTAGAGCTAGGGCCCGAGCTTGCACTTGGCCTAAGTTTGTGCCTAAACAAGGTTTCCTAAAGTCATCATCATCTAGCGCATCTCAGCTATTTGCTACTCAGGAGTTTGATTTGCGGCCATTCTAGTTAACCTAGCTCTCCTTCTAGTGTAGTAAAGGTGAGGGACTATTTGGTAAGGTTTTGAACTACTAGAACCCGCACTTGAGATCCCAACCATAGGACTATAGTTTATCAAATAGACTTCTCACAATTCCCAAGTAAATACTCACTAAAGAGTTCCAATCATCTATAATTCATCATAAATCTTTCAGTATAAGGAATTTTCTCTAAATCACAAAATTCATAACAAAATCACTTGAGCACTTTAGGCTCTCAACATATTCATAAATCTTACCAACTTTTACTTTTATTCATAAACATCACTTATGCCTGTATGGCAATATATACCTCATTCAATACTTCAACTCAAGCATAAAAAAATTAATTCACCCAATATACCAGAAAATGCATTAAACACAAAGAAAGCATCAGAAAATATTTCCCCCAGAAGATGGCTTGTCCAAATTTTGATCTTAAGACCATTTATTCCATATTCAATCTTTCTTAACCCATTTTCTAGTCCGTTCATCTCTGATACCACTTTGTAACACCCCGGAATTTCTAACCTATTATTAGGTCAACAATTTAACATTTCAAGTTTAATATTAATAAACAGTAGAATTAAATCCTAAATCCGGAGCATTATCGCCACACTCACAATAAACGAGTACTAAGGCTCAAACTATTACTCAAATAATCAAACTATTATTATTGATAAAAAGAAAATTCGACAATTTTATGATAGTCTCTTAAACAACAAAAAAGAGTCTGAAAGTCTAGAATAAAATTGGATGTAAGTACTTAATCTAGTGGAGACGATGTCCCACCCCATAAACTTCATGAGCACCTGTTACAAAAATTCACAATAAAATCATGAAATTAAGTAAGTTACCACATCACTCTGTAAAAACATATTATCTTTAGAAATCTCTCTTTTTTTACCAACAACAACACATAATGGGTAAATTGACATTCCAAAACACTCATGATTATTTCATTTTTGATTCTTGATAAAATTAATAACATAATAGTCAGTTTAATTAATTGTCTTCCTTGTCCCATCGTGCAGCCATAACAAAACAATATTTCTCACTTTTGGGCACAATACGCAATTGTACACTGGACCCCAACATGCAACCGAGATTCCAACATCACCACTAAATCCTTAAGTGTGCATTCCCCTAATAGTTCGAAATACTAAGTAGTAGATGTAAGGCTAACTATGTCCTAATGCGACTCACAGTATCTCAAACTCACGCGTCCTAATGCGGCCCACATTTATTATCTCATTCATGTGTATTAATACGACCCAAATGCACCGTGGCTTTCTGATCTTTACACTCTTTGGTGAACATTAATATTCTCCACGTAATTTCATCATAATCTATATGTTCAATCACAAATAAATCATGTAATAAATCATTATGGTAAAATAATTTAATTTTCACATAATAACTCACAACAATTTTCGTGATAAATCACTTTTACAATCAAATAACCTTATAACCATTGATCCAACAATAATATGGTCAATGCATTAATTCAACAATCATTCAGCTTTAACAACTACTATATACACAAATTTCACATACACTGTAAATATATTATTTTTACAGAGATTAAAATCTAGTGAACGCATTAACTTACCCGGTATTTGAGTAACAAGTCATCCACTATTAACCGTGAAATCAACTACTGTTCATCTATAAAATCAGAGCCTTTTTGTTTCTGTGTGCGGTCGAGAGCGAGGTGTCATCCTGTGTATTATACATTGTATGTTAGAATTCTTTCCTATTTGTAAGTTGATATTCTTAGGGGTGGTTCGGTAATTCATGAGGTCCTATGCTAAATAATTAAACAGGACCCTATATAAATTAAATTCTAGTATAAAGTAAAAGAAAATTTAAGCTATGCCACAACATAATTTTATATTAAGTAATGTAATGAGATAAAATATAAAAGACGACAATATAGTCAAACTAGCGGTGTCAAAATATAATTATACTGTAAATGCACTTTTAAATCTTTTCTCTTCATAAAATTAGTTATCTATTTGAAATTTTTTAAAATGATGTAGAGTAGCAGATTGTTCAAAAGGATTGACTTGAAATAGAACTGTAGAAGAGACAAACAGATGGGAGCTGAAGAAATTTCAGTTAATACTTATGGAATAGATAATATTAGTTAAGGAGGCCTTAACGCAGAAAAAGAAGGAAACCAATATCTCTGTATTTTTTTCTTTTATAAAAAATAGATAGTACTAGAATACAAATAGTTTCGATAACTTTATTTTTTTGCCTTTAAAAAATTTTAATAGTGTTAAATTCAATCAAATATTCTTTATTTGATATTCAATTTTTATTTTTTAAAATTTACTATAATATTTCTTTTTAAAACAAAACCTAAAATATGGAGCCCGAAATTTGGGGGCCTTGTTCAATGGAACACGTTGGATAACCCAAGAGTCACCCCTAAGAATTCTTTCTTATGTGTGACATTGATGCAAATGCTTAGCCTTGCTTTAAGACCTAACAAAGGGCATGATCCCAATCGTTGGCCCTTGGTAGATGAAGTGAGAAGATCCTTTTAGTGTAGGGTAGAGCTAATCAAACCCCACCCGACCTGGTGATCCGACCCGATCTGATAAAAAGTTTGAAAAATTGGATTTGAAAAAAAATTAAGGTGGATTTGGACAAAAAAATTAGGTCCGAATTTAAAAGGGACCTGGCATCGACAAAATGTTGACCTAAAAAAAATGCTCGGCCCGACCCGAATTTAAACACATATTATTTTGAAAACATATATAATATATATTTAAAATAATTTGTATATAATTTACATAAATTGTTGTTTAAAGTTTTTTTATTATTTAATATTTTATATAGTTTATTTAGAATTTTATTATTTATTTAAATTTATATTAATTATTTATAAAAAAAACCGGGATTGGACATTAAAAATAGACCCAACCGACCTAAAATTATTTCCACACCGGCTCGAACCTGACCCTCCACCCATTTGATCACCTACTCTAGAGATATGTGGGGAAGGAGTGCTGGCAATTGCTGTTGTTAGAACACATGTGGTCGCAAGGTTTTTTTGGTGGTCGCAAGGTTTTTTTGGTGAGGATGAAGAAAAGTTGGAGGCATGGTGTCGGTCCACCCTTTTGGCTCCTTATAAACGTAGAATAAGTCATATAAATTTTCGTGTTTTGCAATATTCATGAGGAGGATTCGTGGAAAATTTCCCGGGAACGGGTGTTTGGCCCCCTCATTTCCCATGCTAGAGCTTCTTCCATTGTAATTCCCGATTTCGGGTGTTTTTTTTTACCCGTTGTAAAGAAGCCGATAATTCATTTATCGGCTTCAATGATGCCGATAAATGGTTTATCGGCTTCTTTACAATTCGAAAATCGACCGTTGGAGCTTTACAGACAAGACGATAATTCATTTATCGGCTTCAGATGCCGATAATTCATTTATCGGCTTCAGATGCCGATAATTCATTTATCGGCTTCAGATGCCGATAAATGAATTATCGGCTTCTCTGTAAAGCCCTATATAACAATGCACCGCGCGGAGAAATGAGGGGAGAAGCCTCATTTTTTCCAAAACATCTCAATTCTCTCCAAATCCTCTCCTCTAAAATCCTTTGTTTGCATAGGAACTATAGTATGGCTGATCAATATGATATGGGTGAGCATGGTCCGGTGGAGTCGCAGCCGTTCAGTTTGCAGACGACACATATATCTGCTGCGTATGCCTCCAATGACCCGGTTAGTATTACTAATTAATGTATATTGTAATAATTTACATTTTAGTGTATTTAGATATTTGATATAGTGATAATCGATGCAATAATTATAGTATCTCTGTATTTAACTAGTATTAGTAATTTTATTATTGTTTGGTATTATTTTGATTGTAGTATCTGTCTGTGTAATCGTAATTCTTTTTAATTGTTAATTCAATATAATTACTTAGTTTGTAGATCGTATGAGTTAATTGTAGGTAACGTAGCATAACATTTTTTGTAAATTACATTCTAAATTATTATATATGGTTTAGTTAAATAACATTTACTATATCTAGTTGTTTAGTCTAATTATTATCTGTCTGTGTAACATTAATTCTGTTTAATTATTAATTCAATATAGCTGCTTAGTTTATAGACCGTATTAGTTAATTGTAGGTAACGTAGCATAACAATTTTTGTAAATTACATTCTAAATCATTATATATGGTTTAGTTAAATAACATTTACTATATCTAGTTGTTTAGCCTAATTATTATCTGTCCGTTCAACATTAATTCTGTTTAATTATTAATTCATTATAGTTGCTTAGTTTATAGACCGTTTTAGTTAATTGTAGGTAACGTAGCATAACAATTTTTGTAAATTACATTCTAAATCATTATATATGGTTTAGTTAAATAACATTTACTATATTTAGCTGTTTAGTCTAATTATTAACTGTCCGTGTAACATTAATTTTTAATTATATAATTTAATGTGTAGATGATTGTAATGTAGTTATTGTATTAATATTCGAACTTTTGTTATTTGTGCTCTATTAAATGGTAATTTGTATGGAATGTAGATGTATGCACAGTACCAAAATAGGAATTTGAAAACAAGATCCTGCTGGAAGGGTGCTACTACCCTACATGATGCTATACTTCCATACGTTGCTACAGCTGGTTTTTTTGGGCCAGCAAATATGAGATTGAATAACTGTACTGGCATCATCAGCGCTTTGATTGATAGAAGGCGTCCTGAGACTCACACATTCTTGATGCCATTCGGGGAGGTTACCATAACCTTAGAGGATGTTAGTGTGCTTTTTGGGTTGCCTATTGAGGGGGAACCTATCTGTTTCCCCACCAGTAATGTGGATGTTAATGCGGTGTGCCAGCGTCTTCTTGGTGATGTCCCCCCTACTCACAAGGGGAACCAGATACCCATTGCGTGGCTAGCTGAGAGGTTTGTGGAGACAGACGCTGACTTTGGTCAGCGTGACGCTATTGTTCATCAGCAGCACGCGAGAGCATATATTATGAGACTGATTGGAGGGTTTCTGTTTCCCAACTCTAATGGGGACAAGGTGGATGTCAGTTATCTGTTGCTGTTGGAGGATTTTGCCTATAGTGGGGGGCTTAGCTGGGGGTCCGCGCTCCTTGCACATTTCTATAGGGAGATGTGCAACGCCACCAAATTCGACACTAAGTATCTGAATGGCTGCAGTAAGTTGCTCACCGTCTGGGCATACGAGCGTATCCCTGCATTTAGGCCACGACTCACCCCAGATCGGATTAATCTTTCACCCCATCTTGCACTTGCTCATAGGTAACAAACTACACATTGTATGGTTGTTCAAATAATATTTTATTAAATTACTCTACAACCCTAATTTTATGTCATGTTGCAGATATAATGGCAAGGGAAATAGCATCAGCGCTTTCGCTGCGCGACAAACTCTGGACAATATGAGGATTCCACCGAGCGAGGGAGAGGTAATATAAAACTAAACCTTATTACAATACTAATTTATTTGTTATAATTTGTTTGCATATTTTTAATATTTATTTCAAAATATTCTATAGTGGATTTGGCAGCCGTACGGTGGCCGATCACCACATCCAGATAGGGTGCTGTAGTGGTTATTTTTAATCCACTACAACGTTGTAGAGGGTCACCAGCCGGACCGAGTACTGCGCCAGTTCGGGTATGATCAGCCTATTCCTGCTCCCCCACTCGACTGTGACATGCTCCATGTAATCACCAGAACCGGTAGGCCAGATGCGCGATGGTGGGAAATATTCCATGACCACATCCAGATGTGGAACAATAGGAGTCATTTCCGGGTGATTACACCACAGACGCCAAGGAGCATTCCACTGGACAGGAGGAGTGCATATATGGTTTGGTTCCTCCAGCATTCTGTTGCTTGGTTCACTGTTGAGAGCAGGAGGAATGTCATCGTGGTAAGCATTTATTTAAATTGTTTGTCAGCTGTTCCTCTAGTTTGATAATTGTATTGTTTTTTACCATTATATAACCCGTTGTTCTACCTGGTTGATCAGGCGTCTGCAGTGGAGCAGCTTCAGAGGATCCCTACTGATCCTAGTGTTCGGGGATATGCCACCAGACTTTCTCAGACTATTGATGTTGATCACTACCATCGGTCTGTGCCATTCCCCCAGGAGTTGTCACAGCAGGCGCCAGATAGGGTGGAGTTGCAGTACCCTGCTTATCAAATCAACGACAATCCTGGCCCCAGAGCTGCTAGAAGCCGGCCGTACAGTCAGAGACGAAGAGGGCCGTGACTACGCACCACCACCACCACCACCCCAGAACTACCCTTCATCTCAGACACAGCTTTCCATTGTCCCTGTTGCAGACACTGAGGAAGAGGGATATCGGCCATCCTTTGAGCCACCGCCACCTTGTCAGCCAGAGCAGACCACCTATGGCCAGGTACCCCCTGATTTTGGTGCACACTTTGATGCTGGTGCGGGTTCATCGAACCAGGTTGCCAACATGAGTACACAGGAGCTGGTCACTTTTTGTGAGCAGCTGATATATGATGACGCAGAATTAATTGGCGGATTTAACTGGACCAATTTAGCTGGTGGCGCACAGCAACAAACTCAGATGGCTGTTGCTCCTTCATATGATCCGTCATCTTTGCATCAGCCTGCTCCTTCAGGTACACCACAGCAAGCTCCTCCCGCACCATCTGCATCAGCAGATCCAAGTACACCTGCTGGGGAGCAGGAAAATGAGGAAGATCGGGGGATGTGGTTAAGGGGCACACACTCTAGGTTTAGGAATCGTAGAATTTTTAATCCAGATTTCACTAATCCTTAGTTTATGAACAATGTCTATGTAGTTTTGCATTGTTTTATCGCTTGTTCTTTTATTTTAAAGTTATTAGTTTAAGGATTTGTCATTGTCTTTAAATTTTTAAAAACGTTGATTTATTTGTCTACTTTGAGCATTCTTTTGGACCATTTGCGGAAATCGTATTGGTATAAATTTTTGGTACATTGATGTTTGTATGTACTACTGCATTCATACAAAATTTGGAGCACAACGGGAATCATTTGGTTGTCCAAACTGTAAGCGCAAAGTGGCACCGGAGTGCAGTTTTTTAATATGCATTTTTGTGTCGGTTCGCGACTTTGGTCATTCTTTTCAATAGGTTGCCGCTGTCCGTTGGCCACCAATTTTTGATACAATGAAGTGTGCATGTAGTACTACATTCATACAAATTTTGGAGCACAACGTGAATCATTTGGTGGTCCAAACTGTAAGCGCAAAGTGGCACCTGAGTGCAATTTTTTAATATGCATTTTTTGTGTCGGTTCGCGACTTTGGTCATTCTTTTCAATAGGTTGCCGCTGTCCGTTGGCCACCAATTTTTGATACAATGAAGTGTGCATGTAGTACTACATTCATACAAATTTTGGAGCACAACGTGAATCATTTGGTGGTCCAAACTGTAAGCGCAAAGTGGCACCTGAGTGCAGTTTTTTAATATGCATTTTTTGTGTCGGTTCGCGACTTTGGTCATTCTTTTCAATAGGTTGCCGCTGTCCGTTGGCCACCAATTTTTGATAAAATGAAGTGTGCATGTAGTACTACATTCATACAAATTTTGGAGCACAACGTGAATAATTTGGTGGTCCAAACTGTAAGCGCAAAGTGGCACCTGAGTGCAGTTTTTTAATATGCATTTTTTGTGTCGGTTCGCGACTTTGGTCATTCTTTTCAATAGGTTCCGCTGTCCGTTGGCCACCAATTTTGATACAATGAAGTGTGCATGTAGTACTACATTCATACAAATTTTGGAGCACAACGTGAATCATTTGGTGGTCCAAACTGTAAGCGCAAAGTGGCACCTGAGTGCAGTTTTTTAATATGCATTTTTTGTGTCGGTTCGCGACTTTGGTCATTCTTTTCAATAGGTTGCCGCTGTCCGTTGGCCACCAATTTTTGATACAATGAAGTGTGCATGTAGTACTACATTCATACAAATTTTGGAGCACAACGTGAATCATTTGGTGGTCCAAACTGTAAGCGCAAAGTTGCACCTGAGTGCAGTTTTTTAATATGCATTTTTGTGTCGGTTCGCGACTTTGGTCATTCTTTTCAATAGGTTGCCGCTGTCCGTTGGCCACCAATTTTTGATACAATGAAGTGTGCATGTAGTAATACATTCATACAAATTTTGGAGCACAACGTGAATCATTTGGTGGTCCAAACTGTAAGCGCAAAGTTGCACCTGAGTGCAGTTTTTTAATATGCATTTTTTGTGTCGGTTCGCGACTTTGGTCATTCTTTTCAATAGGTTCCGCTGTCCGTTGGCCACCAATTTTTGATATAATGAAGTGTGCATGTAGTACTACATTCATACAAATTTTGGAGCACAACGTGAATCATTTGGTGGTCCAAACTGTAAGCGCAAAGTGGCACCTGAGTGCAGTTTTTTAATATGCATTTTTTGTGTCGGTTCGCGACTTTGGTCATTCTTTTCAATAGGTTGCCGCTGTCCGTTGGCCACCATTTTTGATACAATGAAGTGTGCATGTAGTACTACATTCATACAAATTTTGGAACAACGTGAATCATTTGGTGGTCCAAACTGTAAGCGCAAAGTGGTGTTTTTTCTCCATCCGGGATTCTAACTATATTTTCTCCAGTTGAAGCAGACGACCACACCCTGATTACTAGATCTTTTGCCACAACACTCAGCAGACCACCAATGCACCTAGCTATGGTAAAAGGATACTAACGCATACAGCATGGATGGTCCTTTCTTCTCACTTCCCAAAATAGCTGTCACTTTTGTTATCGAGAATCTAGGGACACGAGACAGCCGTTTAACTACCCGTCAAACTAGCCGTTGAACTAGCCGTTGAGTTAACCGTTCAAGTAGCCGTAGAACTAGCCGTTGAGTTTAGCCGTGAACTAGCCATTGAGTTGTTTGTTTAACTAGCCGTTAAAGTAGCCGTTGAACTATCCGTTCAGTAACCGTTGCTCTAGTATTATAAAATATGGTATTGGCTTCGAACCCATTCAGTCCACACAACATTACACCAAAGCTCTGTAGTTCAGTAGTGAATCGTTCATATCTTACAAAAAACTCTCCTCTAAAAATCAAATGGAGTTTCCTTTTAGTCTGCACGTTAACTATGCTGCTACTTTCGGCCGTCATGGTGCACAGTTTGATCGAAGGATGGGGCATAGACGCATAGAAATAAATATGCCGTATCCTAATAATCTTAGTGATCTACATCGACAAGTCATCCGTGCTCTGCAGTCTATCCTTGGCAGAATAAACATAGCAACAATGGTGTATTTGGGGTTAGAAGGCGATTACGAGTGGAATTTTATACACGTACGCATGATGATGCATCTGTTCAACGAATGATGGAAAACTACATGGAGTACAATGATTTCATGGCACATATTCCACTACTAGTTATCTACGATCCTATTGAACCCGACGACGATGATTTCCAGATGCAAGAGTCAATGTACGAGATGCGACGTAACATAATAGCACAACAACTTGATAGACAGAGGTCAGGGAACAATTAGGTTTTACGTAATTGTTTTACAGCAATTTGTATCGGATAAGATTTCCCCAGTCCCCAATGGATGTCATAGAATGGATCTACACATTAATATCATATTCAAACGTTGTTTACATTCGCCACTTTGTCCATCTTTGTAAAACAAGGAACGAAATAGGAGTGCAGAACAAATACTATTCAAAATGATTGAATCGCTTTATGTATTTGGAATATTTCCTAAGCCAATAAAATGGTATATCAACTCAATCTTTAGTCTTGCTTATTTAACAAATGCAAATGTTAAGATAATTCATTACAACAGACAATGGGTAAATTACATTTTTTTGTTGTGCTGCTAAAGGCACGACCTGTCTGAGCAGGAGCATAACTAGCTAATGCAATAACATACAATGAAAGTGGGGAAAATTATAACTTGCATTCGGGTATGTCCTTACATGTCCTCGTTGGCGACATAGCCCACAATGTCTTGTTTCACGCTCATAATTCTCATCCATTTCATTATGAATACGGGAGAATGTGGGCCGCCCTCTAACGTTGCTCATTGTAGATCAGGAAACAATGCGAAGTCCGGCGTATATGGGCCACTTGCCTTGATTTCCTAGTGGCACAAACTTGTTCTGAGTAAGTAGTTGTATCATCGTTTCAAGTCTGTAAACTGGATGAATGTAGTTCCTCCAGTCCAGGGCGGTAGTACAACACACAGCCATGACATGTGAGCATGGATACTTAAACGCCTGCCATTCACCGCATTCACATTCCCTAGAGTTAATTCGCACTGCAAATTTGCCTTTGTCACGCCTTAAGTTCGGATCCCCATTGTCAACCACCTCAAACACCAAATCCATAGCATCGATAACAACCACACGGTGGTAGTTGGCAAGTGTTTGGTTCTCACCTACTTTCTCCAGTAGGTGTTTGGTGAAAAACAACCCACTATTCCTTTGTGCAGTGTAAGTTTCTAAGTTATCTCGAAAGTAATCAATTAACTTGTACAAAGTGCTTTCAACAATAGCTGTTACCGGTAAGAGCCGTACCCTCTTCAACACCCCATTCATGCACTCTACCAAGTTAGTAGTCATATGGCCCCACCTTTTGCCATCATCATACACACGTGACCACTTCTCAGGGGGCAGCTCATTGAAAAATGGAGGAATTGAGGGGTGTAGAGAAAGTAAGTGATTTAATCTGTCCTGAACTATATCCCTTCTGAAATAGTAGCCTGCACAAGAAATTTTATCAGATTAAGAGATACAAAAAGATGAAGACATACAAATCTCTCACAATTACCTGTGTTGATGAGATACTTCTTCCACTCCTTGTTTCCAAATCTTGTCTGAAAGTTTGAAGCAATATGAATAATACACAAGAAATGTTGGCATAAGGAGGAAGCCAGTACTGTTCTTCCCTCATTATTGACATTATAGCTGCGGCCCGATCCGTAATAACTGCCACATCGTTCCTAGCTCCAATGACTATGTTGCGAACACGGTCAAGAAAATATTTCCAATCGTCTCTAGATTCGCTAGCAACAATAGCAAAGGCCATTGGTATTATCTTGTTGTTACCATCTTGAGCCACAGCAACCAATAATTTTCCTTTGTACTTACCGTACAGGTGGGTGGCATCTATTTGAAGTAGAGGTTTCATATACTTGAAAGCAGTGAGGCATGGCCCAAATGCCCAAAAACAACGCTTAAACCGCCTAATAGAAGTGGTCTGAGTTTCATCTTCAAACACAACAGTTGACTCTAGGTCGACATACGAATTAGGTATAGTGTGTTGATGGTTATGATATACCTGGGTAATTCGGTAAATGACTGCTCCCAATCACCATAGACCCTTCTTATCGCTTCAGCACGGCCTAACCAAGCTTCTTGTAGCTAATCTTCCTTTTATATTCTGAGCGGATAAGTTGAATCACAGTCTTCACTTGTAGAGCAGGGTTCTCTTTGATCCTTGGTATCATGACTTCAGCTATGAAATTGTAAGTCAAAAAACGATCATTACTCTCGTCTAGGGCTGGAGCACATGTGTGAGGACTGAATTTCCGTATCCGCCATTCAAATGAATTCTTTAGCAGCGCAGCTCGAAATCTGAAAGTGCACCCTTGTCGGCACCTTAAGGTGTAAATTCTCCTGTTATTCTCGGGAGCAATGAAATCTACGTTTCTCTCCAAGTGATACTGTTTTACTGCAGTCACAAGAACATTTTTATCAGCAAATTCTTGCCCCACGACGAACTCTTGACCTGGCCTCCAGTATGGCAAACCGCGTCGATCAATGTCTGATGGTATCTGGCTTATGGCCTCTAAATCCACTTGCGATGAGAACGGGGCTGCAGGAGTCTTTTCAGGAGTGTCGGTGTGGAGGGCCCAGCTTCATCAACCATGTCGTCGTCGTCAGGTAAATCTTCGGCTCCATTCTACGAATCATCATCCGAAGTCTGTAGATTTTCATCTTCGGCTCTGTTGATGTGGGGAAAAATCATCATCGGTTTCATTGTTTCCTCCGGAGAAGGGGTAGTCACATGCTCGAACTAACTTGCACAGCCACGTTGTTCAGCAAGCTGATTCTTGATGAAGTTCGATATCATCAGCTTCACCCGGGAATCGCTTGGTATTTGAGGGGAAGTATGAGAAAGTGGCATATTTTTCTCCAACTTTCTGCAAACCATGTCGGTGATGACATAATCTCCCCCTAACTCCAAGGTCGACAAGATTTTGACGGTATCTTTGAAGGATTGATATGTGGAGACTGGGGAATTCAAATGGATAAATTTCGAACAATTGGATTTATATGAAAATAAATACCATATGGATGTATTTGAGCTTACATTAGATACGAGTGCATGGGATAGCCATATCAACATTGTAAGCCAAATGTTGAAAGGAGTGAGGAAATGTGTAAGAGAAGGAAAAATAGGAACGAGATAGCAATGAGCAGCAGAGAAGTTTGAAGAGCCATTCAGTCGTTTATATAAGCTCATACCAGAAATTCGACCGTTGGTGAAATACCCCAAACCTGGTTTGTTTGTAAACGTAAATAATTAAATTATAAGACTAAAAAGAGTCTTAGTAATATTGGTAAACAATTAAAAAGATAAGTAAATACAGTAAATGCCTTAAAGGCAATAAAGGGCGAAAATATGCTTAAACTTGGGATGGTCTTGATTAAGACTTAATAACTTACCAAGACACTTATTATTATGATGCCTATTAAATCAATTACCAAAGAAAAACCGAGCTTGAAAACAAGTTAAAACACAAAATGTGCTTAAGGAGTCATAAGCACGTTTTTGAAAAATTGTCTTGTAAATGAGTTTTGAATGGCTAAATGTCCATCATTACTCTTAATATAGGTGTACTATTAGTATCACATTTGAAGTTGTAAATTAATGGGGAAGTAAGAATTGCGTTTCTACGTGTCTAGTTAGTGAATAGTAACGAAAATAAGCTAGTTGTAACTTATGTCAATATATAAGAAATTTAATGATTAATAATGTGTAGTAACCCTTATATTAAATGGGGGCGGTTTTGCTTATGGTGAGCCGTCACCCTTGCTTGCTGATTGAACAAAAAATGAGTAAATAAGAGAGAGTACTATTTACTTTATGTAAACAAATAATATCCTTAAAAGCATTTGCAATCAGTGAGTTCTCTTCATTTTGCTCCTGCTGTCTCACGTAGCCAATTCCCTTCCTTTCTCTCTTTCACGATCGAACCAGCACACCACCAACATACAACTTCAAATCTTTGTAACTTCTAGCTCACTTGTCCAAATCAAAAACTAAGACCACCGATCTCTTAGTTTCATCAAGCTCTTCGACTTGGTCCTTTCAAATCTTCAAGAGCTCCACTTTGGTGCCAAGAGGAATCTCCAGGGAAGGAGCTTGAGTTCATCTTTTTACGTAGTATTGTTCTCCTTTGCTTCAAGGTAAGGAAACTCAAAGAAAAATGGTGTTTCCTCCATGTTTTATGTTAACCAAAGGTAGCTTAAAATTCCTTTGGAAAATGAACTTACGCTGTCTGTTGAAACTACCTAAAGAGCCAAAGGTAAATGACTTAGAAAATGTTCTCAAAGAGACTAGTAAAGGACATACGTATGGCTGTTTGTATTTGCAGGTGAAAGGCAAATATATTGTGGAAATTCAGTGTTTAAGATTTATGCAGTTTAATTTGTGCACTATGTTGTTATGTGGTGTATATTTGGTGAAGTTTTGAGTATAAGAGTGTACGTAAAATCATTTGGGAAGCTATACTTATGATGGGTGTAAAGAGCTTAAGCAGCAGGACTAGAAAAATTGCAGTACGTCGGTTCTGTAGGTTGGGTCCGGGACCTAGGTCATGGGTTATGTCCCGGACCATATGTCAAAAAATGCCGTGAGTTTTTCATAGTTTTAGGTCCGGGACTTGGGTCATGTACAAGGACCCGGACCAACCTTCTTAAATTACCGAGAGTTTGTTTGCCTAGAATGGTCCGGGACTTAGGACCTGGGTGAAGTCCCGGACCACCCCATTAAAACAGCCCGAGAATTTTGTTAAGTATAGGTCCGGGACCTTAGGTGGGAACCAAGTCCCGGACCACTTTTAAAGGTTAGTTTAAGGTATGAAAATGATGCCTAATGATGGGGATTGATGGATAATGATGTTATAAGGTTGTATAAGACATGTTAGGTGAGTTGTAATGACAATTTGGAGGGTGAAAAGTTAAGGTAAAATGGAAGAGTAAAACAAGTTAAAAATGTAAAGGTATTTAACTAACTAACGGAGTTAACTATAGTCATTTGACGTTACACAAACATGTTACCCCAATGTTAATGAAGGTAACTTTAATGTACCAGTTGTTCGAGAATTGTTCGAGGAACCTAAATGGACATGGTAGAGTGGACTCCGGCGACAGGTATGGTTTTCTTGCAACCTGTGTCCTACCGGATTACACCGGCTTGTATGCCAATGTGTTTTCTGTGTGTTTGCCACCTTGTAAGATAAAACATGAAATGAGTTTATAGTAATTCATTTATGTGGCGAATCTGGCCTCCGATACCGTTTAACCTCAAATAAGTGTTAAACCTTAACTAACCAGAACTAGGAACACATGAGAGATCGGTATTCGGTGTTAACGACCCAAACCTTGGGAACGTTCTAACCACGGCTATGCGTGAGTTAGTTGTGTATGGTTATTGTTTGTAGGTGTGTGAACCTCCCTTACATGCTTAACACGGTTGTGATACCGAATGGGTGTGGATGTGATAGGTTCCATAATGGAGCCTTAACTACTTAACTATAAGTATATGTGTACTAATGGGGGGTGAGGAGTCCGGTCATGTTCGGCCACGGTGTGATGGACGGGAGTCGATGTCATACCCGGTTCGACTCTCTTGGTGTATGTTAGGTTGTTTACTCATTGGGTTTCCAATCTTCCCTTTAGCTTAGCCAAAGCTATGTTACTGACTCACGTCGGTTTTCTGGGGCATACAATGGTTGTTCGGTGTGCTAGGTTTACTGTACCCGACGCACCTTAGTGTTAAGTTATCTGTTCATTTAAAGAAACGGTAGCAAGTTATGGAACGAGCTTATCATGAGTTTGGCAACATTCTCTAGGCTCTAAAGTGAACTAATTATGGTTGGGTTGGTTCCTTAAGAGAACCGTACCGTTGTATTATGTGTATGGATGTATTGCAATTCCTTCGGTGGTGGAAGTTATATGTGGTAAATGTGGATATGTGGATTATGGTTATGAATTCAGGTTTATAATAAGAAGCGTTTAAGGATAACCCGATTAATGGGTAAATGTCGTCTGTTAAGGGAGTAACTCCATTAAGAGGAGAGCCACTCTAGGGTTAAAGGAAACAATGTGATTTGTTATGTGTGGATGTGTGGATGTTGGGGTTGTTGAGCCCTATAGCTGGGCGTATGCATTGTGTTGTGTGTTATGGTTTACATGCAGGATTTAAATATAATCAACAGCATGCTAAGACGACAATTAGTTGTGCGTGGCCCGGTAGCATGCGGGCTGCGGGATTACCATACCAGCAAAGGTGCTGAGCCCCTTGGGGGCCACCCTTTTCTCCTTTTCTATTTCAGGTACAAGGAGCTGGAAGCCGTTCGAGAGTAGGACGGGGTAGATGTTTGTACATTGGTAGCCCTTAATGGTGTATGTATTATAGGTGTAGTAAGACCGAATTGTTATCGGCATTGGTTAATGAATACTCGGTACAGTGGGGGATGTATATGTAAATAATTGTTGGAAATGGGAATCAGGATTGTATGGTGTAGTTGCTCGGGGATCTAGTCCATCAGACCGATATAATATGTATGTATTAGCCTTGTTACACGTGGGTGGTTAACGGCGTGTAACACCAACGGATTAAGTAATGTGATGGTTTATGTTTCCGCTGCAGATGGTTATAAAGTGCGACGTTGTGGATGGGGTGTTACAAAAAGTGGTATCAGAGCGAAGTATCGCTCTGATGACTGAATTACCGAGCTTAGGAAGTACCGAGATAATTTTAGTACTTTGGGTTAGGGGTTGAGTGATAGCGTGAGAGTACGTCGTTAGGAACTACCAGTGAATACTGGAAACCTAATATCCTTCCCGCCCTCCACAGTCCCTATTTTATGACTTGGGAAGGAACGCCAGAGAGATGAAAGCCCTCTCTTACCCGGGAAGACCCGGTCTGGCTGTTATTAACTATCTTGTAAGTATGGGGAACCTGTCATACGGTAGATTCTGAAAATTAGAAATCCCGGAGACGGTTCCCAGGTGAACAACTGTAACCGCACTTGATAGCAAAGAATGGAGAATCTGGTGTAAGGAAGAATGAAATTTCCGGCAACCTGGGTCGACGTGCGAGCAGTCGAAAACTACCAGCTTGCAACAGGCAAGAAGTGAAATAATGAAACCCGAGACGAGAGTCTACGGGATGGCAAGTGTTAGGGATGGCACCAACGGTATACCAACCGACAAAGGACTACAACGTAGTACCCAAACAAGAGACAAGTCTCAGTAACACGACAAATGCGTGGAATGGGCTACGAAGAAGATACAATAATAAGTAAAAAGGGGTCTCCCAGAAGGGGAAAAACCCTAGTAAATGTTTATTAGAGGAGGACAATGAGAAGTTGTGCAGGAGATTAGTTACCAATTCGAGTATCCAAGTAAGGGCCCATAAGGCCACTGAATACGGTGCAGACAAAAACAGTACCGCAGCCGGTACAGTTGAACCGACAGCCAGTTAACAGGGCGCACTTGCCGTGGCAAGTGCAGCTATAACAGGGCTGTTCGAAGAAAAAAAAAATTGACAACTACAAACTACTTAGTAAAGTACCCAGAAATTAAATGTGATCATCGTAACCGTGGAAAGGCTTAACAGCCTAACCTTTGTAAATGGGAATATACCAGTCAGCAAGAAGCTAGACTTGGTTAAGGCAAAAAGGTGTGTGTGAAACCAGGAGAATTTTCTTTCAAACTCAGATTTATTTCAAACTCTTTTCTTTCAAAACCAAATTCTCTTTTAAACCAATACTTCTTTACCCTCCTTTCAAACCAGATTACCTTGAATAACCGGACGGAAACCGGTGAACCCGAGGGTAGCAACCCGACGGTATGGATGGAGTTCAGAATAAATAAACGATGGATAAACCTTCCCTGAATGAGTTCGGGAAGCACGGAAGTATATTGTCAGAGGACAATATAAGGGAGTTGACAACAGAATACTTCACTAGGCGTGTGACGGACACTACGATGTACCAACTGCGTTGTGGGACGACCGCACTCCGATAGGAGCATGTGGGCCTAACAGACCTACTTATGGGTTAGTCGGGTAAGTAGTAATGTATCAGTATGATACCCCATATATGTATACGAGAAGAGTCCGAAACACGGGAAGTAGTCGACCCATACTACTGTCAGCAGTAAAAGTCAAGTAAGAGCTAAGGATTACCACGAATGGTCGAAGTGAAGGAACCCAGTTGAGAAGACTAAAGGAATTGGTAAATTCGTCCAAGAGAATGTGTAGAGTCAAGAAGTGCGAAGAGCACGGATGGTTATGTAAAGACATCACGTATCTTAGGAAGTTGAAGGAATGAGACATGGTAGCTGGAACGAATACCCAGCTAAGGAAGTAAGAAGGCATAGTCTACTGAATGTACTCATAAGTGAAAGTTAAATGTAATGGCATACCTTAGTAACACCCAGGAGTAATCCTTGAAGGGTGTTTGGGATCAAACATTGTTGGATGGGGCAATGTAACAGAAACGTAAGAAGGGACCCACTTAACAGTAGGACCCTAAGTGCCAAAGAGACAACTGGAAGGAATCGAGATGTGACGACCTTGTTAAACCATGTAATGTCTACAGAAAGGTAAATGTGGATCAAGTTTAGGAAATATGTGGAGAATGGACCATGTTGTTATTACCCCAGGATGATTTGAATAAAATAATACGAAAGAAAGTGTTTGTAACAGTGGTGTAGACAGGAAGAGTACTAAGTCTGGTAGCAACCACCATAGGTGTGTGATGCTAAATGTGTAGCGAACAACGCTTAAGAAAATAAAGGCTCGAGAAATGGTGTATTCAGAAATCAGCCAAAAGGTGGCCAAACCCAGTGTAACGGCGGAAGCTAATAATAACGGATGCAGTGTAAGTTGATGTTGTATAATGAAAGAGGATACGGTGTGTACTAAGCGACCGTTGTATAAATATTATTAAGGGATGGTATGGACAATAAGCAGAGTTGTGAGTTAAACCCAGTGGGGAATACAACAGTAAGTTATAACGAATAAGCTGGACAGTAAACCAGTAACCGGTATTATGAGATAAGAATCTCAGTAAAACACAGTGTGAATTCCTATTGCAATCGCATGAGAGATTTACTGCCAAGAGTTACGCCTCTGCACTCTGTATGACTGAGTGTTTTGGTATTGCGTTTGCGCAATAACGATCGAGTGGGATAGCTAGGATTTGGAAGATGATAATTGTGGAAGGCGAACAAAGAGAATTATAACACTATAAGACCGAGGCATATGAAATGCAAGGTCATATCAATGAAATGATACTGGTACAGAACTAAATATGGAAGCAGGACTGGCAATAAGTGACTACAGTAGCACTAAGTATCAAATATCGGTATGAAATATACCTCAGGTGTAGGAAATAACTGAGAGAGCACTACACGTTAGGTAGTAGCTCAACCTCAACCGGCAGTAAGTCGAAAGGAATTGAGGCAATAATTGAGAAATACATAGCAGTATACACTGTAAATTGTCATGGAGGTAGATGAAAGGTTTGTAACTCACCGAATTCGCTCACGGTAAGAGATACCACGCTTCGGTTGAGAAACCATGGTTACCAGGATAAGGGTAATACATAAGAGATGTACAGTACAGTAACAGTAAAGAGTGGGGAAAACTAGCTCTATGAGTACCAGAGTTGTGCAACAGAGGCCAGCGAGCCCATGCATCGAATAATGAATATACTTTGTGAATATGAATAAGTGGCTAGTAATCAATGCCTAGAAGCCTTATAGGCCAGGAACGAAACCGGTAATGAGTTAGATAAACTCCAATGAGAATCCTTGGTTTAGGAACTAAACCGCTAATATGGTCAAGATCCTTTAACGGACCGCGTGGAAGTTAAAACACTTCACGACGGTAGAACATTTTTAACACTATGTTCAGTGGTTGATTACGTGGGCGTAATCTCTTTTAAGGGGGGTAGAGCGTAAAACCGCTTAGTGTGTTTTACCGTACAAGTGTACGTGAACTATGTTGTGCATAGCACAAAAATAAATTGTTATGATGGTTGGCATGATTAATAATTTGTTATGGTGGTTGGCATGGTTAAATGGTGGTAATTGCGCACAGAAGATGCGAAATACTATTGTGGTAGGTGTGACTACCTTGGTAATGGTTGTGGGTAAGTACAAGTACTAAGGAGTAAATAAACTCCTGGGGAACTAAAGCCCCAATGGTGTGTGTTCGCATAATACCAAATGTAACATGTATTGTATTTTGATTAAAAACATGTATATATATAGTGTGGTGATTTACGAAGGGTATGAAACTGACATGGAACTTAGTAAGAATTAGATTCCCTAGGTAACTTGATTAAAAGAGAATGGAGGTAATTGATAGACTAAGTTCTATCCCTGGGAGATGTAATGATTATGACTAGAAGGATCAAAAGATAGAAAGTGGAATATGCTTGAATTAATTGTTGGTTGAAAATGAAGTGGGAGGTGGAACTTGATTTGCATGCGATCAAGGGAAGCCGAACACAAATTGGGGTGGAAGGATAGTTCAACACTGATGCTGATCACATCAGGGTTGGATGACTCTTGAAGCTCCCTATAAGTGGTCACAAATAACACCATTAAGAAAGGATGCAAAGAGCATAAGTTGGACTTGGAGTTGTATTGAATTTTCAAAAGGGTTTTCAATAGGTATTTCCAAAACAGTGGATTGATATTTTGAATAAAGGATTCTCCTGTTTACTTAACCTGGTAAAGGATATTTTTGTAGTACTTGCTCACGAGCTGAGGACGTATGAGCCTTTGTCTTCGGACCGGTGACATGAGAAGTACATATGTTAACAATTAAGTGAATGTTTTGATCTCCCAAAGGAACGGGGACCAGCAGGTGTCCATCGCGACCGGGTTCTGTGGGGATCACAGTGTATATGTACTCAACGTGGGACTCGAGCCCATGAAGAGATGGAAAAGGTATTTCTATTTGTTATACGTTCTAAGGCATGTTGTGTGGTATGTGTAATAAATGTTACTTTGACCATGAGTCTTGATGTGGTTCAGTTCTGAATTGATTATGTTACTTGGGCCTATGAGTCCAAAGGTGGTCATGTTACCCAGACCTGAGAGTCTGAGGGTTGTTATGTGAGTACAATACTATTAAGGTACCCGGACCATTGAGTCCGAGGTAATCATGTGAGAATGATACGTTATGGATGGATGTGTATGTGAACCCGGACCTTCAAGTCCGAGGTTGTGGTGTAAGGTGTGTTGGTTATGGAAGTGTTTTATATAAGTAATTCCCGTATTCTAAACCAATGATATGTGGGAAGTGTGAACTTCGGGGACGAAGTTCTTTTAAGGGGGGTAGACTGAAATACCCCAAACCTTGGTATGTTGTTTAAACGTTAAATAATAAATTATTAAGACTAAAAAGAGTCTTAGTAATATTGGTAAACAATTTAAAAGATAAGTAAATACAGTTAAATGCCTTAAAGGCAATAAAGGGCGAAATATGCTCTAAACTTGGGATGGTCTTGATTAAGACTTAATAAACTTACCAAGACCTTACTTATTTATTAATGAGCCTATTAAATCAATTACCAAAGAAAACCGAGCTTGAAAACAAGTTAAAACACAAAATGTGCTTAAAGGAGTCATAAAGCACGTTTTTGAAAAATTGTCTTGTAAATGAGTTTTGAATGGCTAAATGTCCATCATTACTCTTTAATTAATATGTGTACTATTTAGTATCACATTTGGAAGTTTAAATTAATGGGGAAGTAAGAATTGCGTTTCTACGTGTCTTGTTTTAGTGAATAGTAACTAAAATAAGCTAGTTTGTAACTTATGTCAATATAAGAATTTAATTGATTAATAATGTGTAGGTAACCCCTTATATTTAAATGGGGGCGGTTTTGCTTATGGTGAGTCGTCACCCTTGCTTGCTGATTGAACAAATAAATGAGTAAATAAGAGAGAGTACTATTTGCTTTATGTAAACAAATAATATCCTTAAAAGCATTTGCAATCAGGAGTTCTCTTCATTTGCTCTTGCTGTCTCACGTAGCCACCTCCCTTCCTTTCTCTCTTTCACGATCGCACCCACACCAACATACAACTTCAAATCTGTAACTTCTAGCTCACTTGTCCAAATCAAAACTAAGACCACCGATCTCTTAGTTTCATCAAGCTCTTCGACTTGGTCCTTTCAAATCTTCAAGAGCTCCACTTTGGTGCCAAGAGGAATCTCCATGGAAGGAGCTTGAGTTCATCTTTTTACGTAGTATTGTTCTCCTTTGCTTCAAGGTAAGGAAACTCAAAGAAAAAGGTGTTTCCTCCATGTTTTATGTTAACCAAAATAGCTTAAATTCCTTGGAAAATGAACGTACGTGTCTGTGAAACTACCTAAAGAGCCAAAGGTAATGACTTAGAAAATGTTCTCAAAAGACTAGTAAAGGACATACGTATTGCTGTTTGTATTTGCAGGTGAAAGGCAAATATATTGTGGAAATTCAGTGTTTAAGATTTATGCAGTTTAATTGTGCACTATGTTGTTATGTGGTGTATATTTGGTGAAGTTTTGAGTATAAGAGTGTACGTAAAATCATTTGGGAAGCTATACTTATGATGGGTGTAAAGAGCTTAAGCAGCAGGACTAGAAAAATTGCAGTACGTCTTCTGTAGGTTGGGTCCGGGACCTAGGTCATGGGTTATGTCCCGGACCATATGTCAAAAAAGCCGTGAGTTTTTCATAGTTTTAGGTCCGGGACTTGGGTCATGTACAAGGACCCGGACCAACCTTCTTAAATTACCGAGAGTTTGTTTGCCTAGAATGGTCCGGGACTTAGGACCTGGGTGAAGTCCCGGACCACCCCATTTTAAAAGCCGAGAGTAGCATGGTCCGGGTCTTAGGATGGGACAAGGTCCCGGACCATTAAAGGTTTTAAGGTATGAAAATGATGCCTAATGATGGGGATTGATGGATAATGATGTTATAAGGTTGTATAAGACATGTTAGGTGAGTTGTAATGACAATTTGGAGGGTGAAAAGTTAAGGTAAAATGGAAGAGTAAAACAAGTTTAAAATGCAAAGGTATTTAACTAGCTAACGGAGTTAACTATAGTCATTCGACGTTACACAAACATGTTACCCCAATGTTAATGAAGGTAACTTTAATGTACCAGTTGTTCGAGAATTGTTCGAGGAACCTAAATGGACATGGTAGAGTGGACTCCGGCGACAGGTATGGTTTTCTTGCAACCTGTGTCCTACCGGATTACACCGGCTTGTATGCCAATGTGTTTTTCTGTGTGTTTGCCACCTTGTAAGATAAAACATGAAATGAGTTTATAGTAATTCATTTATGTGGCGAATCTGGCCTCCGATACCGTTTAACCTCAAATAAGTGTTAAACCTTAACTAACCAGAACTAGGAACACATGAGAGATCGGTATTCGGTGTTAACGACCCAAACCTTGGGAACGTTCTAACCACGGCTATGCGTGAGTTAGTTGTGTATGGTTATTGTTTGTAGGTGTGTGAACCTCCCTTACATGCTTAACACGGTTGTGATACCGAATGGTGTGTGGATGTGATAGGTTCCATAATGGAGCCTTAACTACTTAACTATAAGTATATGTGTACTAATGGGGGGTGAGGAGTCCGGTCATGTTCCGGCCACGCGTGTGATGGACGGGAGTCGATGTCATACCCGGTTCGACTCTCTTGGTGTATGTTAGGTTGTTTACTCATTGGGTTTCCAATCTTCCCTTTAGCTTAGCCAAAGCTATGTTACTGACTCACGTCGGTTTTCTGGGGCATACAATGGTTGTTCGGTGTGCTAGGTTTACTGTACCCGACGCACCTTAGTGTTAAGTTATCTGTTCATTTAAAGAAACGGTAGCAAGTTATGGAACGAGCTTATCATGAGTTTGGCAACATTCTCTAGGCTCTAAAGTGAACTAATTATGGTTGGGTTGGTTCCTTAAGAGAACCGTACCCGTTGTATTATGTGTTATGGATGTATTGCAATTCCTTTCGGTGTGAAGTTATATGTGGTAAATTGTGGATATGTGGATTATGGTTATGAATTCAGGTTTATAATAAGAAGCGTTTAAGGATAACCCGATTAATGGGTAAATGTCGTCTGTTAAGGGAGTAACTCCATTAAGAGGAGAGCCACTCTAGGGTTAAAGGAAACAATGTTGATTTGTTATGTGTGGATGTGTGGATGTGTTGGATGTTTGTTGAGCCCTATAGCTGGGCGTATGCATTGTGTTGTGTGTTTATGGTTTACATGCAGGATTTAAATATAATCAACAGCATGCTAAGACGACAATTAGTTGTGCGTGGCCCGGTAGCGCGGGCTGCGGGATTACCATACCAGCAAAGGTGCTGAGCCCCTTGGGGGCCACCCTTTTCTCCTTTTTCTATTTCAGGTACAAGGAGCTGGAAGCCGTTCGAGAGTAGGACGGGGTAGATGTTTGTACATTGGTAGCCCTTTAATGGTGTATGTATATAGTGTAGTAAGACCGAATTTGTTATCGGCATTGGTTAATGAATACTCGGTACAGTGGGGGATGTATATGTAAATAATTGTTGGAAATGGAATCAGGATTGTATGGTGTAGTTGCTCGGGGATCTAGTCCATCAGACCGATATAATATGTATGTATTAGCCTTGTTAGCCACGTGGGTGGTTAACGGCGTGTAACACCAACGGATTAAGTAATGTGATGGTTTATGTTTCCGCTGCAGATGGTTATAAAGTGCGACGTTGTGGATGGGGTGTTACAGTTGGGGCTTTGTAAAGAAGCCGATAATTCATTTATCGGCTTCAGTGATGCCGATAAATGAATTATCGGCTTCTTTACAAAGCCTCAACGGTCGAATTTGGCATTGTAAAGAAGCCGATAATTCATTTATCGGCATCACTGAAGCCGATAAATGAATTATCGGCTTCTTTACAACGGGTAAAAAAAAAACCCGAAATCGGGAATTACAATGGAAGAAGCTCTTGCATGGGAAATGAGGGGGCCAAACACCCGTTCCCGGGAAATTTTCCGAGGATTGGTTTCATTACAATTTATACTGATTGTGTCATTGAAAATTTTACCACCCCGATATGTAGGGACTGAGCCAGATCTTAGTTTTTTTGGGGGCCACTTATAAAACATTAGAGGACCTCATCATTCAAAATAGCTAATTATTTGTTGATTTTTGGTGATTTTGATTTCTTGGGGTTATTGCTGCATTCCATAATGTCCTTGCCCTACTATTTGGGACTTTGACATGTACTCATTTTAGAACGGTAATTAGTGTATTATTTGGCTACCGTTCTAACGCAATCCAAGTTTGCTAGGAAAATACAACACATTGATATTGATCAGCTTGCGAGAAAGACTTATGCAGAGAAAATATTAGAAATACAGAACCATTTATGCTGTGTATGTGTCCCAATCATCGGTTTGACAAGGACAGCCCAACTCAACATCGCATAACCAATATACTCGGTAATTGCTTACACCTACCTGTAGCCAACTTGGCTACATCTGAAGGGTATTTCAGTCATATTAAAACACTTTTTTTCATTTTTTTTGTAAAGGCTCGCGTCGGAGTTTTAGTTTTTTCTTTTTTTTCTTCTTTAAATATTTTTCTTTTATTTACTTTTTATTATCAAACTTTAATTATTGTAACATTAAATATATAGATCCAAATGAAAAAAAAATTATATCATTGTTTATATAAGTTCAAGCTCTTCAAAACAAGACCAGTCATTGATATGTTTTGATAACTTTTTTTTAAAAAATATTTTTACATGTATATGATGATACACTAAAATGATAATATGATTCATTAAGTTTGTATTATGATTTATTAAAATTGATATTATGATTCATTAAGTAATAAGTGGTGAATTTGATATTTTTATACTTTAATGTGATGATGTACATGTTCTAATGTGAGAATGTACATGTTTTAATGTGACAATGTACATGTTCTAATGTGAGAATGTACATGTTCTAATGTGAGAATGTTCATGTTCTTTAATGAACATCTGTACATGTTTGTATGACTGTCTGTACAAGTGTTCTTCCTTATATGTACAGGTTTTAATCTAAGAATGTACATATTTAATGATTCGTACAGGTTTATATGACTATCTATATGTTTTTAATGCGATGATGTACATGTCTTTACATGAGGATGTACATGTTTTAGTGAACATTTATACAGGTTTGTATGACCATCTGTACAAGTTTTCTTTTATATTCTATTCTCCATACATGTAAAAATAATTTTTTTAAAGATGTCAAAATATATCCATGACTGATCTTGTTTTGAAGAGTTTGAATTTAGATGAACAATGATATAATTTTTTTTTCATTTTAGACTTATATATTAAAAGTTACAACAATTTAAAATTTTTATAATAAAAAAAATTAAAAAAAAAAAACATAAGCGCAGGGTGTTGAAAAAAAAAACGCAAGGTAGGGGTGGATGTAGCCAGTTGGCTACATTCACTAGTAACCAAGACTGGCCCAAGAGTCTAATCCTCTTCTTCTGACTTCCCAAGCCCACAGCCTAAAACGTCTACTTCACATCTCTTGTTTGGAGCATTTAATTCCAGAATTATAGCTTACATGGGGCAGAAGCACTTCTATTAGATCTAGTACGAATCGAGCCCCATAACATGAACCTAAACTTTTCACCACACTATTCAAGGTACACGGAACACTCCCATCCTTACACCCGGTAATCACTAAGCATACACTGACCTCACTGAGCAACACTAAAATTTAACCCAAACCCTCTATTCGATCCCACAAAGGCAAATCATTCATTCCCCAAACCTAAAATACAAATCAAGCTATATCCTCGTCCCTAAGATGAGCCTTTTGGGCAAATAAGATGAGTTTAAAATTTGTTGAAGAAGTCAAGAATATGAGCAGTGACTTCATCAGCCCTCTCCTGTTGAATGAAGTGAGCAGCTCCAGGGATAACCACAACTTCATCAAGAAGTGGGACGTCCCTCTTGAATCCTCCATTGTGTATGTACTCCTTAGCGTTTGGAAAGCTGTAGGTGATGTCCAGATCTCCCACTATGAACTTTGCAGGAACTTTCACTTGGACTCCCGTCCATGGAGCTGTCAGCTCCCAGTTCCTGATTAATCAATCATTTACCAAATTAATTGACGGATAGATGATAATGTGATGCCATAACAAATATACTGGGTGCTTCAGTTTATCTAAACAAGTTTTTATGTGTGTGCAAATGCATACAAATTCAGGGCTCTGTAGTAGTTCAGTGGACCAGTGAGTCCCCGCTGCTTGATCTTTTCTGCGTAGCACTTGATGTCTTCCTCAGAGAGCCAAGAAGGTAAGGGAATCGGACCATTTGATAAACCACCAAAGCAACCTTTGGGGATGCAAGTGGGTTTTGGATCCCTGGATGTTATCGCCTTCTTTAACCATCTTTCAAGCTCAATGCTTGCCAATTCTTCCTCCATGCCAGGATCCTAGAAGTATACGAAAATAGACATCAATTAATACAGTGAATTGAGATTGTTGAAACCAATATCTGTTGAATGCAAATGTATAGTGGTTCACAGAGGTGAGTGTAGGATATATATATATGTTCTTTTTATCTGAAACAGGATATGTATGTTCAGTTTGTCTGGAGACGGGAAGATTGAAGCCAACAGAGGTGAACAATTTAATGTAGCTGAAAAAAATCACAACCAAGAGGGCCAAGACCCACCTTCCATTACCAGAAGAATTTAGAATAGTATGCACGCATGGACACAAAATAGAGAATACAAAAAACAGAGTTGGGCAAGGAGGACGAGAAATCCTAGCAGCAAACAAATGACAACAAATGTAGTTCATTAAATCTGCCCAACACGAAATAGCTAGCTCGTTTCGATTTTATACCCAAAATACCCCGCCCCATAAATTGGAACCACTACAAACCTGCTATTAATTCTCACCAGTTCAATTAATTCACAACTTGCCATCCCATGAATCTTTCGAATCTTGCGGATACCTTAAAACCCCACATTAGATCTTTTGATTTCTATTTATTGCAACAATTCATCTGAAGGTTTTTACCAAAAAAAAAAAAGCAGAGTCATATATGTTCCAACTCCAAAACCTAATATTCAGAACACTTTTCAACCCAGTTTCCATAAACAGGGAAAACGCCAACTCAGAAAATAAAACAAAAAGGTAATAAATTAAAACCGTTATCCACCAACCATATCACAATCCAACAACACCACATTAATTCCCCATAACCATCTTACAATTCAAACTCACCTGAAACCGGCAGATATAGAAATCATCACCAAACGCCATCCTCAACCCATCAACAGGCTTATACCTGGGATTCCTAGGATTATACGCGACACTCAAATTCACCATCGCCTTAACCTTGTCAGGACGGATCAATGCGAGATACCAACCCATAATCGCACCCCAATCATGCCCTACAACGAAGACCTCACCCAAACCTAGCTGGTCCAGTAACGCCACCAGGTCACCCACGACGTGGAACACGGTGTAGCTGTTCACAGACGGTGGTGCGTCGGTATCGCCGAATCCGCGAAGGTCGGGTGCGATTGCACGATAGCCGGCGGAGGAGAGGGCGGGAAGTTGGTAGCGCCAAGTGTACCAAAATTCAGGGAAGCCGTGGAGGAGGAGGATTGGGGGTTTGGAGTTGTTGTCGGTGGTGGGGAATAGCTCGGCTATGTGCATGTTGATTCCGTTTACTGAGAGTGTTCTGTGCTGGATTTTCTCCATGTTTTTGGGTCGGGGGAGGATACACTATTAGTTGTGGGGGGCGAAGTTTGCGGGATTGAGAGGGGGAGATGGGTTTATATGAAAAAAGCTGGCTGCTTCGGTTGGTAAGTGGGATTGATTGCTATGGACATGGGAGGATCCTAGGGGAGGACGACGTAATAAATGAGAGTAAAGAAAGACACGATAAAGATGAAGAAAGTAGTAGGCTGAGTCGGAGAAAAGGTGGGAGGGAAGGAGGAAAGGAAGCTAGCTAGCAGCTACGCGGAATGATCACAACGTGGTGCCTGATTGGGGGCGCAGATTATGTGACGGAGCACAAATCTCCAGCCAGAATATAAAATCTATTAAGGCCCCGTTCTCATTTTGTAGATGCAGATTATATGTCAGTGGGACCCACAATTAAAATAACAAAAACGCTGTGTACCGTTAGTGAAGTAGAGTTTTGTATGCACAAAACGCTAGTATAGTCAGCATTCCAAGGGGTAGATTTTGTAATCTACCTTGATAATCTATGTTCAGAACGAAGCCTAAGGCTCCGTTCTCAATGGAGATGAAGTGGGTAGATGAAGCTTAATTATAAATTGTGGGACCCTCTATTTAAATCCTCACCATCCACCTTTCATCTTCACTGGTAGATTATAAGCAAACGTTGCCCACACCAGCATTTTGATTTCATCTACCTCTATTCATCTCCCACTCAGAACGAGACCTAAGGACTAAGAAATGTCCCAGTACCATTCTGGATCTAATTGTAGCCATTAGATTAGGGAAAATATTAATGGAGGGTCTAGCTTTTATCTAGTAGTAATTTTGGTATTTATCGCTTCAGTACATATTTTGTGGGTTATAGGGTCCGTTTGGTAGGCACCTTAATGCTGCCTTTATTTTAAAAGAGTAGATTTATGATAAAGGTATCACATGTGTCTTAATACTATTGGTTCAGAATATTAGCGAGGCCCACGAAATTTAACTTGAGTACACTTGTCAGTTTACTATTAGTTAACCCCACTTCAAAAAAGTAACCAAAGGCACATTTATTGCACTTTTATCATAAATGTTGTAATTTACCGAACGGAACCATAGGTTTATATTTGTCGTTTTATCCCTCCTCCACCCACGTTTCTCTACCCACGTTCCCTGGCCTTCCTCAACCTCATCTCAAATATACGCTATTCCCCAGGCTTCTTCCACCGTCAACCTTTGATGATCTCCACCGACAACCTTTCCATCTCTGTTCATTCTCTTCCCATCTATGCGCCTCTATAGGTAAACTATAGTCTTGACGTTTGAAGAAAAGAACGTGAACGTCTCCATCGATCGATTCTTCCAAAACCTCTGCTTGTTTTCTTACCAACAACCTGCGATGAATGTTCGGTTCTTTTTTTTTTGCTAATCAGATTGATGGATGATCGTAAATGTTCGGTTCTTTTCTTTTTTTTTACGGTAAAACAGAATTTGGGGCTCTTCATTGCTTCTTTAATCGACACTATCAGTCATACCCAGCATTTTGTATCAATTCACTATAATTGTTTACGACTTTAGATCTAATTTCAGAATGATGGTGATTGTAATTTTAGTAGTATTTGTTTTTCGAAGGATATTAGTGGTTGTGTAAGCCTAACTTAATTTCTTTTTCTTTTGCAATGTATATAGAGCAATTGAACTTTTGTTCAGTTCATCAGTGGAACTTTGTTTGCTTAATGCTGGTACTTGATTTTAAAAATAAAAGGTACTTGTTTTAAAAATACTGGTGCTTTCTCTGTCTACGGTTGGTACTTGTTTTTCAAAAAGTTACTACTTGTTTTTAAAATGCTGGTACTTTCAATGTCTATAGCTGGTATTTGTTTTCCAAAAGCTGGTAATTTTTTCTCCCTTGAAATACCCCAAACCTTGATATGTTGTTTAAATATTAAACTATGGTATATTAAGGCTAAAAAGTGCCTTAGAAACATTAGTACCATAAAGACAATTTGAGCAAGAACATGCTCTAAGCTTGGGATAACCTTGGTTAAGACTCAAAGAGCTTACCAAGACTTTATTAACATGCTAATGGACATGTTAAACCAATTACTAAAGAAAACCAAGCTTAAAACAAGTTAAAACACAAATTGTGCTTTAAGGAATCTTAAAGCACATTTTTGAAAAATTGTCTTGGAAATGGGTTTTGAGTGGCTAAATGCCCATCATTACACCTTAATCAATATGTGTACTACTTAGTATCACATTAGGAAGTCTAAATCAATGGGAAATAAAAAATTTCACAAATTTGTGCACTAATTTGTGAATAGTTCTTAAATAGTGCTAGTTTAGACTTAAGTCAACTTAGCTTAATTAAGTGGTCAACAAAGACCATAAAATATCCCATGAAGTGAAGGGGGCCGGTTTTAAGGTGGGGAGTCATCCCACTTGTTAGCCAATAAGAAAGAATAAGAAGAAAATAAAGTAAAGACTATTTACCTTTATTAACTTAAATATCTTACAAACACCTTCTCTCACCTCATTCTCTTCATTCCCTCTTGTTCCCACCGTATTCTTCATCTTCTCCCAGCTCCAAAATCGTTTTTGCTACAACACCTCTCCATTCTTCAACTTCCTTTGCTTGTAACTTCTAGCTCCATGCTCCAAATTTAATTCCAAGACTACCTTTGTCTTAGTTAGAGTAAGCTCTACATTCCTATCTTTTTAAATCTTCAAGAACTCCAATTCGGTGCCATGGAGAATCTCCATTGAAGGAGGAAAAACTCATATTTTTACACCTTGTCATTCTCCTTTGCTTCAAGGTAAGGAAAACCAAAGAAAAATTACATTTCCTCTCATTTTTATGTGTGGCCGAAAATCATCTTTTGATGATGCCTTGTTTTGCTCTTTTAGTAGCTTGATTCAATATTCAAAGGACTAGGTGGAGTCCAATCTTACTTCTTAATCAAGCACTCTTTCGAATTCCAAGAAGGTTGACAAGTGAACAAGTCCTTGCTGATTTTCAATCAAAGAAAACAAGAAATAAATCTTGAAGAGGAGGAGGTAACTAACCTATCCTAATGTAGTTATGTGCCTTAGGAAATTGAGCTTTAATTTCTTAATAAACAACCTAAATAGCCAATGGGAAATGAGTTAGAAAGATATCCACAAGGTGGACTATAAGGACATGGGAGCTTTGTTGTGTGTTTTTGCAGGTTGAAGGCATTTATATGTGGAAGTTCAATGTTTAAGGTTATTGAAATTTAAGGGCCTAAGATACATGTCATTTAACGGCCTAAGTGCCAAGCAATTTAAGTTTATGCACTATATTGTGATGTAGTGTACTTTGGGTGTAGTTTGTGTGTAAAGAACTTTCATAGTGGATTTGAATGTCTTTGATTGTTTAAGAATGAAAAACTATGTGTTTGTGTGTAAGAATGTGCTAGAGAAGCTATGGCAAAATTTAGTTGATAAACAAAGAGTTTTAAGTATTTTAAGGTGATTTTATGACCTAGGGAGTACTAGGAATCATTAAAGGTTATATTGGTGAAAGAAAGTGAATTAAGGTGTTCTTGAGTGTTAAAATGACTTAGGAATTGTCTTGGAGGATTTAGAGTTCAAATGGGTGTCTAAGACACACCAAAGTTATGATAAGAGTGTTGTTAAGACTTGTGCAAAACTTGGTAAACGAAAGAAGTATAATGCCTTGTGAAGGATTGAATGTGAACTTGTGTAAAAGACCTTAAGGAGTGTGGGTGAAGGAGATGATGATGATGCATAATAATGTTTAGGAGTGGTTATCATGGTTGTGATGAAACATTTTGGTTAGTTGAAGTCTTAGGCAAAATTACAAGTTATAAGTGTAAGGAATTAAGTTCTAAGTGTTAAGGACTTAGTAAGGATTTGAGTAAATGTTTAAGGAGTTTATTGGATGATTTGAGAGGGTATTAGTGTGCCAAAAGGATGTTAAAACATGTGGAATAATTAGGAAAAGATTGGGGTGAATTTGGAGTTCAAAATGAGTAGAAAAGCACTTTGAAAAATGGCTTTTGTTGTGGACCGCCCCTAGGGACCGCCCCTGTGGGGAGGTCCAGTTGAATTCTGCAGGATGAGTGGCTTCTGTTGTGGACCGCCCCTGGGGACCTCCCCAGGGTAGGGGCGGTCCAGTATAGAGAATTTTTTTTAAAAAAAATTTAAGAAAGGAAATGTGGCCTTAGTAGTAAACCCTAGTTGGTATAATGAGGATAATCAAGTGTAGGTTTAAGTGTAAAAACATGTCATGTAATCATGTAAAACACTTAGTTAATTGGAAGCTAAATAAGGTAATTAACCGACGTTATTAATTATGTATAGGAGCTGCATTCGGTGGAACTCGAACGCAGCAAGGACCAAGGTATGGTTTTCTTGCAGTCTGTTTGCTACCGGTTTACACCGGCTTGTGTTTGTTTGTTTTCTGAATGTTTATGACTTTGTAAGACTTAAATCATGAAATGAGTTTACAGTCATTGTTATTATTGTGGCGTGTGTGTACCGGTACCGCTAACCTCGAATACGTGCTAACCCGTTAGTTAACCAAACTAGGATACGTAAGAGAGCGGTACTCGGTTTTAACGTTTCAACTTAAGGAACGTTCTAACTACGGCTATATATGAGTTAGTTGTGGTTTGTGTTGTTAAAGTGTATCCCATCTCCCTTGTGTGCCTAACTGGACTTAAACACATATGGTGTGAATTGATGTGTTAAGTTCCAACAATGGAACTACTAACAAGTGAATAACCGAGGGGTGAGGAATCTGGTAGTTCCAGTCGCGCGTGTATGTACGAGGGTCGATATCTGAATCAGATTCGACTCTCTCCTTATGGTATGATTGTTTTCCTTCTTGGCTTACAATCACCCGCAAGCTTAATCAATGGCTTACCTACCTGACTTTTGATCGGGCTAGGGGGATTATATGTACGGTGTGTTTGGATCACTATATATGTCACATCTTTGGGTTAAGTTAATCGTTCGACAAACAGAATGGTAACAGGTTATGTAACAAGCTTAACATGAGATTGAAATCATTCTCTAGGCTTACCAAGTTGGCTAACTAATGTTTGGTTCGTTTCCTAAAGTGAAACGTCCCTGTTATGTTGTGTGTTGTTGTTGCTATGCAATGCTTATTGCTATGCTTATGTATGTTGTATGTTAAATTAATGCCATGTTATCATGACAATTAGTTGCATGTATTTCGGTAGCCGACGGGCTGCACATTAATCATACCAGCCAAGGGTTGCTGAGCCCCTTTGGGGCACCATATTTCATTTTGCAGGATGAGTATCGAAGAAGCGGAGTGGCTTTAGTTCCTAGGTGAAATGAGTACTTTTTTCGTTTTGGATATTGGCCCCGGGATGCACCTGTGCTCCCGTGGTTGTATATTTTGGTAGCATCAGAATGGTTATGATGGGTTGTATGTATATATTCACACTCGGTATTGTTGGTTGTAATTTTGGATGTTAGTAACTATGCTCGGGAGTCTGTGCATCAGACCGATACAATTGTACGTATTCAGCCTTGTTAGCCGCGTGGGTGGCTAACGGCATGTAACACCGACCCGTTTTGGTTAAATGTTTAAGTTATGAATTTCCGCTGCGATTACTGTTTATTGTTAAGTTTTAAGTTGGGGTGTTACAAAAAGTGGTATCAGAGCGAAGTATCGCTCTGATGATCGGAATACCGAGCTTAGAAACATACTGAGTTAGGAAATCTAACCATAGTTATGTAAGTGAGCGGTTATGGAAAGGTTAACCACTAACTAAGTGTGGAAATACCTTGTTATCGGAAAGGTGTAACAATCATTGGAACCGATAAGTTTGTAAGCACAATGATAATGTACGTTCATTTGAATTCAGATGTCAGGTAGACCACGAGGAAGAGGCCGCGGGCGCCGTATTGGAGACCCGGGGGAGAACCCTACGACACAAGTAATGGCCGACGCAGTGGCGGCCGCCGTAGCCCAGATGGTTCCACAGCTAGTTGCTGCGATGCAACAAGGGCAGCAGCAGCAGGACGGCCAGGACCAGCAAGGTCCACAACCACAACCACAGCCGCGCGAGACCAACTGGGTGAAAGCGTTAGCAGATCTGAGACCCCCGTTGTTCAAAGGGGAAACCGACCCGAGTAAGCTGGAGGCATACATATCCGAGTTGGAGACCGCCTACGAGACCTTGGATGTACCTGCTGGTGCCAAGGTCCGTCTTGCCACTTACTATCTGAAGGGTTCGGCAAGGAGTTGGTGGAAGCTGGTGCGGGAAGATAAAGTTGATGATCCTGCATTCGGCTGGAGGGAGTACACGGATCTGCTGTGAGCCAAGTACTACCTTGTGCATGTGCAAGAGGCCAAGTGCCTAGAGCTGGATAGTCTGATGTCGGTTGATGACTACTACACCACCTTCACCGACCTTATCCACCTGTTGCCAGGCATGGGTTACTCAAACCGGGTTCTGGTGAACAGTTTCTACAGTGGACTCAGCCACCGCCTACGCTACGGGATGGGGCCAGATGAATATACTACCTTGCAGGTAATTAAAATACCGCTTGATGTGAATAAGTGTATACAATGAGTAAGTGAGAATGTGTGTATGATTTGCGGGGCATGACTAACACCCTAAACTTCAGGAGTGCTATCATGCCGCTGCTAAGGTTGAAATCACCGTCCGACTGAGGGACGAGGAGCAAGCGCAAGGCTTTGAGTGAGGGCCAAAACACGCAAGGGTACGGGGGAGGAAAGAAGAAGAAACCTTACCCCCAGTCCCAGAAAGGCCAGCAACAGGGCGGCAAGGGTCAAGCCCAGACCACCACTGCCGAGGAGCCGCTGCAGCTCACCTATGCCTATGCGGCTAAGCCCTTACGCTCTCATCCACCCAAGGGTAACTACTTTATTCCCGAGTACCAAATCTGAGTGTGTGCTGTCGAATTGTAAAGTGAGTATTAACTGTGTAATGTGATAGCAGCCAGTGCGGGCTCTGAACCGGAGCGCCACTACTACTACAAGTGGTGCAACGGTGACCACCCCGGTAAGGACTGCAAGGGAAATGATGTGCAGTGCCGCTACTGCAAGAAGCTGGGGCATCGAGACTTCGAGTGCTTCCAGAACCCCAACGGCAGAAACTACAGGCCTAAGGGGCACTGGAAGGGAAAGGCTGCCGCGACCACTGAAGGCCCGAAGGCGACTAGTAAGCCATCCTCGGATCAGGGGAACCCTAACTCCCAAAAGGGGAAAGGGTCGGAGCTGGCAAGGCCACCCTGAATGTGGTAGATCGGTCAGAGGCAGTTGGAACCTCTTATAGACCAGGTACTACTTAAACCGTTGAGTAAAATAATTGATTGCTTACCGCATTTCATGCATGAGTGTTAGCAAGTCTAAATATACAACTACATAAACAATGGGTTAAAGTATAATGTATAATTTACCTAAGTTAGATAATTCTAAACCTTAGGAACCTTCAATATTTGTTATCCAATCCCTCCCACACCAACCCCCGAAGAGATCACCATCGACATCACCGAGTTCCCGATGGAGCAATGTCAGGTTATCCAACCAGGTATGATATTATTAAATGGATACCTGACACCCGAAGCGCAAATCCATATAATCCACCGATGCGACGAACTAGGAGCAGCACCTGGAGGTTTCTACACACCCGAATACTCGAGTGGATCGAAAATGAAGTTGAAGATGATGTGCATAGGTAAGGACTGGAATCCCTACACCAAGACATATCAAAACACGCGAGCGGAAGATGAGCAACAGTATCGAGGATACCTGAGGAGTTCCTTGCGGTCGTTAACCACGCCGTGGGAATTGCTCAGCGAGTTGAATCAGTTCCAAATCCGAGTGTTGAAGCAGATTTGTGTATTGTTAACTTCTACCCGAAAGGTGGACGATTGGGTTTACACCAAGATAAGGACGAAACACCCAAGTCTCTGTGTAAGGGAGTACCCGTGGTGTCTTGGTCCATTGGCGATACCGCAGTGTTTGTGTATGGCGAGCAGAAGCGTGCTGATCTCGTAAAGAAATTGGTGTTAAAGTCAGGAGATGTGTTAATCATGGGTGGACAGTCGAGGATGCTATATCACGGTATCAAGAAGATCAAACTTAATACGGCACCTCCGACAGTAATCAATGCCACACACATGAAACCTGGATGTTTGAATTTGACCTTTAGGCATTTCTGAAGCCTTGTGTAACCATGTAATGTATGAAACCAGTTGTATGTTAAGGATGCTATGTATTTAGCTATGTCGACACAATGTAAACCGACTTATGGTGTAAAGAGTGTGTTAATGAATAAAACGGTGTTGTTTTGGCTATATCAACCGTGTTTTTACCGTTGTACTTACAAAGTTTGTGAAATAAATTAGGTTTTGCACTCGGAACGGAAGGTACACTGAGTGTGTGTACTGAGGCAGAAGCCGGCAAGAGCGGCACTATCCTCACCGGTACCTTCCCAGTTAATGGCGTGGACGCATCGATCTTGTTCGACTCTGGAGCCTCACACACGTTTATCTCGCTTTCATTTGCGAGGAGGCTGGGGTTAGACGGTGAAGAGATGCCTGACTTTCTAGTCACTCTCCCGTCGAAAGAGCGGATCAAGTGTACCCATTACTACCGAGATGCCACTGTCCGAATTAAAGATGAAGAGTTTCCAATCGACATGATAGAGTTCGAGGGGCTCGGATTTGATGTGATTATGGGGATGAACTGGTTGGAGCGGTACAAGGGTCGAATCCTATGTGTCGAGCATCGTCTGCTTCTTCGGAGTCCGACTGGGGTTACCATTTCATACTGCCAGAGACCCAGGGAGCCTTCGAATTGGATCATCACCGCCATGGCTATGTATTGTGAACTATGACGAAAGAATGATGTGTACCTCTGCTATGTTGAAGACATAGAGAGAGATCCGGAGTTTAGCTCAGATGTACCGGTAGTGTCGGAGTTTCCTGATGTCTTTCCTAAGGAACTGCCGGGTATGCCGCCAGCACGGGCAGTGGAGTTTGAGATTGAATTGGTGCCGGGTACCAGACCAATAGCGAAAGCGCCCTACCGTATGGCTCCAACTGAGATGACAGAGCTCAAAGAGCAGCTGCGAAACCTACTCGACAAAGGATTCATACGCCCGAGCGTTTCACCATGTGGAGCGTCGGTCCTCTTCGTGAAGAAGAAGGACGGTAGTCTCCGCCTCTGCATCGATTAAAGAGAGCTGAATGCTGTTACGGTGAAGAACCGTTATCCTTTACCACGTATCGATGATCTGTTCGACCAATTAAAAGGAGCATCTGTATTCTCCAAGATCGACTTGCGATCGGGTTACCACCAGATTGCTATTCGAGAGGGTGACATTGAGAAGACCGCATTCCGAACCAGATACGGTCACTAAGAGTTCACGGTTATGCCGTTTGGTCTATCCAATGCACCGACTAAGTTTATAGACTTAATGAACTGCTTGTTCCGAGATCAGTTGGACAAGTATGTGGTAGTCTTCATCGACGATATTCTTGTATATTCAAAGTCTAGGGGTGAGCATGAAAGCCACCTGAGAAGTGTGTTGCAAACGTTAAGGGGGAACCAGCTGTATGCAAAATTCTCCAAGTGTGAATTCTGGTTGAACCAAGTTTCTTTTCTTGGTCACGTTATTTCCGAGGCTGGGATCGCTGTAGATCCGGCCAAGATAGATGTTGTCCGCACCTGGCCTAGGCCGAAGACGGTTACCGACATCCGGAGCTTTCTCGGTCTGGCAGGATATTATAGGAGATTTGTGAAGAACTTCTCCAGTGTCTCGAAGCCGATGACTTCCTTGATGAAGAAGGATGCACCATTCGAGTGGACAGACGACTGCGAGAGTTCTTTCCAAAGTCTCAAGGATGCTCTGACCTCTGCACCAGTGCTGACAATACCAGACGGTACAGATGGTTTTGAGGTCTACTGCGATGCATCAGGCAAAGGTATGGGTTGTGTGTTGATGCAACACGGGAAGGTCGTGGCATACGCCTCTCGACAGCTGAAGAAGCATGAAGAAAACTACCCTACCCACGATTTAGAATTGGGTTCCATCGTCTTCGCCTTGAAGATATGGCAACATCATTTGTATGGGGTAAGCGTGACAATCTATTCGGATCATAAAAGTTTGAAGTATTTGTTCACTCAGAAAGAGTTGAACATGAGGCAAAGAAGGTGGGTCAAGTTTCTAAACGACTACGACATCAACCTTCAGTACAAGGAAGGTAAAGCAAATGTGGTAGCTGACGCATTGAGTCGCCGAGCACACTCTCTCCATTTACTAGTTTCTCACTCTAGCTTGGTTGAAGAGGTGCGGAGTGCTCAGATGTCGGATCAGTACATGCAAGAGATCAGGTAGAAGCTGATTGATGGCACATTCGAGAGTTAGAAGTACGACTTCTGACTTCATGATGATGACCTGATTAGGCTGAATGGCTGACTGTGTATTCCGAGAAGTAGCGCTGAATCCCATTGTTCTACTACTTCGATTCACCCCGGAGCTTCAAAGATGTATAAGAGTATGAAGAGATATTTTTGGTGGACTGGAATGAAAAAGGATGTGAATGACTATGTTGTAAGGTGTCTCACTTGTCAGAAAGTCAAGTTTGAGCACCGACGACCTAACGGTATGGTGCAGCCAATGCCAGTGCCAGAGTGGAAGTTCCATGACATTTCCATGGACTTCGTAGTAGGGCTTCCGCCTACAAGGGGAGGTCTGAATATGATTTGGGTCGTTGTTGACCGACTGACCAAGGTGGCCCGATTCATTCCGATGAAGGACACTTGGAAAGTGGCAAAGCTAGCAGAGCTCTTTGACCGGGAGATTATACGGCATCATGGGGTACCGAAGACTATCGTGTCTGATAGGGATACCAGATTCCTCTCAAGGTACTGGAGATCTACACGGGAAGCGCTTGGTACCGAGCTGAAGCTGAGTACAGCATTCCACCCTCAGACAGATGGTCAGAGTGAGCGCACTATCCAGAAGCTCGAAGATATGTTACGTGCATGTGCACTCGACTTTCAGACCAGCTGGATTGATAAGTTGCACTTGATCGAGTTTAGCTACAATAACAGTTACCATGCTTCGATCAAGATGTCTCCCTTCCAGGCTTTGTACGGTAGACCATGCTGCATGCCATTATGTTGGGATGAGTCGAGTGAGGTGGTCATTATAGGGCCCGAATATCTGGAGCAAGTACAAGTAGAAGTACGCCAGATACGAGCTAACATGAAGGCAGCTCAAGATAGGCAGAAATCATATGCCGATGTGCGCCAACGTGACCTGGTGTTCGCCGTGGGCGACTAGGTATTTCTAAGAGTTTCCCCATTAAGGGTGTGTTTCATTTTGGCCAGAAGGACAAGTTGAGCCCAAAATATGTGGGGCCTTATGTTGTGACGGAGCGGATAGGCCTGATAGCTTACAGGCTAGATCTGCCTGCTGAGCTGGGCAAGGTACATGCTGTATATCATGTATCGCAGTTGAAGAAGTATATGTCTCATCCGTCTCATGTACTTCAGCCCGAAAGGCTAACATTAGAGCCGACCATGCGATCAGTGGAGACTCCCGTACGGATTCTAGACACTAAGACTCGAGACACTTGCCATAAGTCTGTTAGACTAGTGAAGGTTCTCTAGTCTAACCAGGAAGTCGAGGAGGCCACTTGGGAGCTGGAGGATAGAATGAGGGCGAAGTACCCGTCGTTGTTTACTCTCTAGTTTTCTTATGTATAGGGTACGGGGCGTACCCCTTTTAAGGGGGGTAGAGCCGTTTCGTTATGTATGTACGGCATGTATTGAAATACATTGTCTATGTTATTATGTTACAGACCTTTGAGTCTGAATGAAGTTATGTTACTGTTATACCCAAAATTTTAACCCCCCCCCCAGGGGAGTCCTTTGAGGTTTTGGTGCAAAAAGGGTAGTTTGGTCAAACAGCAAGAATTCCCGGTTCGATCAGCGCATTCCGGGGCATCAAGGGCAGCTTAGTCACCTTCGGGTATTTTCGTGATTTTTCAAGGCTCCTAAGCCCCCCATGAGCTTTCTCTCTCCTCCAAAAGTGGCTCAAATCAACTATAAATACTTTGAAATTTTAACCCATAATGGAGGATGATATTTTAAGCATAATGGCGTTGGAATTTTGATTTTTCGAATTTCCAATAATTTTCTAGCAATTTCTGACTGAATCTGACGAGAAATTGAATTTAAAAATATTCCAACATTTAAAAAATTCGATTCCACTTCATAAAAATTATAATTTCCATCCTTGACACGTGGTTAAAATTTCACAGCAAAATTCCTTTGGGAAGTCACTTAACTAAAATACCAAAAAATCTTACTTTTACTAGATTTTCTTTATCTTTAAGAAAGTCTATATAAAGGGATAGGTTTTTTTTGATAAAGAGATAATCTCATAAGCTCAAGAACCCTAGGAAGTCAGAAAGCATAGCCTCCTCTCTCTCTCTCACGTTTTTCAACACCCGGCCACCCGAATCATACCGAAAATCCCCCGAAAACACCACCTAAACTCGTTTTCCAATCCCCCAAGCACCAATAATCATCAAAACCCACATAAACACCACCAAAACGTGAGGAACAGCAAGAATAACCAACAACCAGAAGCTTGGTTCGAAAATCTTTCGGGTCTGCCATCAACGGGGCACTTGACGAATCCCGGTGTGAAGAATCATTGTAAATCCGGAGGTAAAACAGGTAGAAATTCCACTTTCCTAACTCCTTACAACTTTATCAGTTTTCAGTCAAATTTTGGGCTCGAACTAACCTTTTTACGCTTCTGTATTGCTAATTGCTTTTGCTTCTGCCTTGTTTCTTGTTCGTCAAGTTTCGTGCATATTTAAACTTCAAACTGCAATCTTTCAATTACTAACGTATTGTATACCTTTCAGGCTACACGTGTATAATTTTTTAGCCGAAGACACCTTCGGGAACCACCAGAAAACCCTTGTCCGTGGGTGGTCTGTGACCTCGGACCCCTGGTCCGGGACCACGGACGGGTTGTCCGTGGCCACGGACACCCACGGACGGCGGCGAGATTTTAAATTTTTAAAAATTTAGGTTTTGCTAAACTATGTCCGGGCTTACGGACATCCTGTCTGTGGCCCCGGACTTTGCAAGTTTGCGTTTTTATTTTTGTTCTGTTTTTGAAATCATTTAATTCAACAGGGGTCCGTGGTCTCGGACATTAGGTCCGTGGCTACGGACGTGATTAAATTTTGACCTAATTCTGCCTCCGAAACCCTAGTTTAGGTAGCTTTAATTTCACTTTAATTTTTTGTCAAAAAATGCTAAAAAATAAACAAAAAGAAGCGCACACTTAGGTTAAAAACGACTTTGTAGTAAGCCGTAGATAAACCAAGTAGAGGAAAAACAACCTAGGAAGGGTAATGAAAGTAATTTGAACCCTAAATAAGTTGTATACCAAGCCCCCGAACCCGAACTCTCCTTTCCTAATTTGATCTAGGTAAAAATTAGGTGGCGACTCATAATAGGTTCCAGTGAGCTAGCTTAGGTTTTAATAATTAATGTTATATGACATAGTTATAAAACTTAGTTTATAAGTGGACCTAAAACCCGGTTAGATCCTAAACAGCTTTAATCAACATGGGAAAGGGTTTAAAATCGAGGCTCACAGACTGGCGACTCTGCTGGGGACAAACTCTTAATATTAACTTGTTTAATTTTAAGATAGAGGGCTTAACTCGAAAATGTTTATTTATGGCTTTTATTACATTGTTTGTTTACCTTTGTGCGCACTTTAATTCCTGCACCTTTGCATCATATGAGAGCGAGGGTCCACGCAAACCGATTTCACCCCGGGACCCGTTTGAGGGTCCCCTGTCAGGGACTCACACCTTTTAGGTGATGTCAATAAGCGGGGGAAAAGAGGAGGATGTCGTCTAACCGCATCCCCTTAATACCTGGGCCCTAGCCCTAAGCGTTTTCCTGGCAGTGCCCTTACCTAGCCCATTGTTTGGTCAGTCAAAGACCCGACCGTAGGCGCACACCTTCAGGTGATGTGAAAAGAGTGGGGAAGCCCAAAGAGAATAGCGTGCAAGCCCTATTCCTTTGTGGTGACCTGGGCCCATGCCCCAAGCACCTCTCCGGATCGATCCATACCTGGTTTGATTTAAACATCTAGTGAGGACATGTTGAATCTGTGTGGGCCTTGTTTGCTTGTGTGATTGGCCCACTACCCAGCCTAGAAACTGATAGGAATTTCTCCTACATCAACCTAGCCCAACCCGAATGTCAGTTCTATTTGTTTGCAGTCCAAAGGCTCTATTTGGTTTAACATGTGAGTTATGTGGGCTTCAGCCCAAAAGTTTAGACTTAGGTGGTTTCTTTTTCAGCCCAATTTGGTTTATTCATTTAGTTCTAGGCCCATAAAAGTCCACCTAAAAGTAATCCATGAGACATGTAAACCAACCAAGCCTTCCACTGAAATTCTTTCGACCCAAGGCCTATTCTAGTATAGGAAAACTATTCACTTGGGCTTTAGCCCAAAATCCTAGATCTAGGCATCATCTTTCAGGTTCAATCAATACTACTCATTCAGGTTTCAGTCCAAATTCCAACCTAGGGTTTTGTTCAGCAATCATTCTGGCCCAAATACCATACTCATGACTCATTCTATTTGGGGCCCATACACCAATTCATAGTTTTGGCCCATAAGCTTCGCTCTCAATCCAGAAGTTCGGCCCATAGCACAAAACAGTTGAATCCAAGATAGGTTGCATAACTCATTCATTCCAGTTTCTAGCGTCAAGGCCTGACAAGAACATCAAACTAATCTCAGACTTCAAGGCTTTCCCTCTCGGCCCAGAGGCCCATTCACGGTTCGTGTGGCCTCCTTCAGCCCGTTTGCTTCACTTTTAGATTAAGGGTATTCAGGCCCGCAAATCTATTCTATCCTAGGAGTCACTCTAGCTCATGCACTTCACTCGCAGCTTGGAAAAGATTCAAACCCGGGTTCCTCCTACATAACCCATAGGCATTCCTAGTTCAAACATTTTACGAGGCCTATTCGAAGTTCAGAAGGAAGACAATCACGGTCATCTCAATGGCGTCCCGACGGCCCAGAGCTCGAGTCTTCAGTATGTTGGCATCAGACAGCCCAACATCACTATTTTAAAAGTTTTCTCGTTCCAACTTTTATGGTAGCTAGCTTCCTTTATCATTTTAGGTAGTTTTCTTAAGATTACAATTTTTGATGTTGTCTTTCCATTCATGAATTAGAGCATAGCTCCATTTTCATTATTTTTTGTGCATTTATTCACAAAACCAGAACACCAAAAAATAAATAAGTCATCACGTCATTTCACCCACATCCACTACCTTCATCACATACATCCCATGTGTCTCACCACATGAAACTCATTATTGCGCAAGGAATATCTCACCACCTTGTTGGCTTCCACCACTCATCACCTCTCAATGGAAAATTTCACCGTACACTGAAAGCATCCCACTGCCATGTTTTACTTTCATCACTACATCACTCCACCAAAACAGCAAGACTTCATCGCCATGTACCACCACACATACAGCCACCTCCAACAAATAACCTGGATATTCAAAAGGCTTGTCAAAAGACCTCAAAACAATACTGGGGGCAATCTGAGTTAAGGGTCGATAACGTTTATTTCATTGGTTTAAAGCGCGCGAACAAGTCTCTGAGTGAACATTTCGCGAGGGTGCCTTGAGCGGTAAAACCATGAGTGAAAGAGCATGTCATTTTTACACGACTCCAGAGAGATCACATTCAAAGGTGAGGTAAATGGCATAACTCCGACCGAAGGAGATAATTTGTAAATTTACGCTTAAACCTATGAAAAGTAATAAAGAGCGGATACACAACTATTAGGGATGACGAACCACCTAGGTACAGCACCACACAGCCAAAAAGCTTGTGAACCCTGACATTACACCCTAGGCACCACCGCTGAGCTTTTCGCATACGTCCTCTTTTACAACACTACAAACTCCACAAAACAAGCCAGCCAATGATGAATAACCGAACCGGTGACCAAAGGAAGCAAGGAGCCCAACTTTCGAACATCAACTTCACAGGTCCAAAGAAGCAAAACTGCTACCAGCATGACGAAGCGATCCGCAAATGGGCCCAAAGTGGCACAAGATCCAAATGAGCTAACATAAAAAATGGCTCTCAAAGTTCAAAACTGGGAAACACAAGAACCCCGAGGGAAAGGAAATTCAAAGAAAGGCAAACCTGAGAAGCCTCGAAGAAATCCAAATTTGGAAGAAAGAAAGAAGGTGTAAGGAGCACCCAAAAGGTCCTAAGCGAAGTCATCACGAAGTAGCCAAACGACTTCAAGACAAAGAAGACAAGTCCGAGAGAAGGTGCAAGTTGCAGCTTTGGTCACCCTTATAGCTCCACATATCCTAAACATTCCTCCATCATCCCATTGTCTTTCATCACACCTCATAGCCACGTTATAAACTTAAAAGACTTCCGACATAGTAGTTGTGTATCCAATCATGTGAAAGTAACAGGTTGAACACGTAAATCCATCAAATGTCAAATTCAATGGTTGAGATGTTTTGACCGAAAGGGGAGCACGAGTGCAAGCATTAAACACTTTGAGTGTAGGACAGAAAGCACCACATCAAGATAAACCCTGACCTTGTGAGAATGAGACTTGTTTTTGCGCAATTAATCAAAGAAAATACTGGGGGCAATCGATCGTTCCGATCAATTGCCATAAAGTCCTGAAAACTTAGATCGCCTCAAGGAAAAATACTGGGGGCAATTGTTGGTCCCAACAATTGCAACAACGACACCGATGGAGGCCCAAAAACCCGAAACCCAAAGGTTTTAAAACCCTCTCATATCACTCAGGCCCGTCCTAAGCCCTTCCTTCACATTCAAACATCTACAGGCCCGTCCTAAGCCCTGCCTCCACATCAAATTCCCTCAGGCCCGTCCTAAGCCCTTCCTCCACATTCAAACATCTACAGGCCCATCCTAAGCCCTGCCTCCACATCAAATTCCCTCAGGCCCGTCCTAAGCCCTTCCTTCACATTCAAACATCTACAGGCCCGCCGTAAGCCCTACCTCCACATTCAAACATCCACAGGCCCGACCTAAACCCTTCCTTCGTATTCAAACATCTACAGGCCCGTCCTAAGCCCTACCTCCACATTCAAACATCCATAGGCCCGACCTAAGCCCTTCCTTCACATTTAAACACCCACAGGCCCGTCTTGAGCCCTACCATCTCCAGGTTTGACATAAGCCCTAATCCTTCTACATTCATCATACACCCAACACATTTTCACTTAGAACTACCTTTAGGCTCGTCATAAGACCTAGATCCATCTTTAGGCTCGTCATAAGACCTAGATCCAACCTTTTGGCTCGTCATAAGACCTAGATCCAATCTTTAGGCTCGTCATAAGACCTAGATCTAATCTTTAGGCTCGTCATAAGACCTAGATCCCATCTTTAGGCTCGTCATAAGACCTAGATCCCATCTTTAGGCTCGTCATAAGACCTAGATCCAATCTTTAGGCTCGTCATAAGACCTAGAACCATCCTTTAGGCTCGTCATAAGACCTAGTTGCATTCCTTTAGGCCCGTAATAAGACCCTTTATCTTACCCACTCTCATCAAACACACTGCATTCATATCATTCATATAGGCTCATTATAAGACCTAGTTGCATTATCCAGGCGCGTCACAAGACCTGGCGACAGAAAAGTTGGCGAGGTGATGGCAATAAATCCTCCTGTGTTATATCAGCTTACTTTGGGATCAACGAATGGTGGGCAAAGATAATAAGTCCCCAGGGTTTTTACCAGGAGTTATCCTTGCACACCGGCTTGGGGGGCAATGGCAATAAGTCCACATTAGGTCCATTCAGGAGCATTGGCACGGGTTTCGGTCCCCAGAAGCATCCGATCATCGGCATCATCAGCATCATCAACATCATCAACATCATCAGCATCATCAACATCATCAGCATCATCGACACTATTAGCACCATTAGTATTCCAACATTCTTGTATTTGTATACCACCCAGTTTTCCCAACTTAGGTTGTCAACGCCTTAGAATCGCTTGACATTACTTCATTTCACTTTACTTATAGGTAGTCAGCACCTTAGAATAGCTCGACAACATTTCATTCATCATAGGTAGTCAACGCCTTAGAATAGCTTGACATCATATTATCATTATAGGTAGTCGGCGCCTTAGAATAGTCCAACATTACTTCATTTTTACCGTTAGGTGGTCGATGCCTTAGAATCGCTCGACATCCTTCCACTTTACTCATAGGTAGTCAGCGCCTTAGAACAGCTCAACACAACTTGTCGGATTTCAATTGTGTGTGGGGTCTTCTAAGATTCAAAATTTTGGGGTATCATTCAAGCATCAACTAGCCTTTTCATATTCATTACAAAGTCTAGTTGAGGGGGGGCAATCTGTTATACCCAAAATTTTAACACCCCCAGGGGAGTCCTTTGAGGTTTTGGTGCAAAAAGGGTAGTTTGGTAAAACATCAAGAATTCCTGGTTTGATCAGCGCATTCCGGGGCATCAAGGGCAGCTTAGTCACCTTCGGGTTATTTTCGTGATTTTCCAAGGCTCCTAAGCCCCACATCAGCTTTCTCTCTCCTCCAAAAGAGGCTCAAATCAACTCCAAATACTTTGAAATTTTAACCCATGATAGAGGATGATATTTTAAGCATAATGGCGTTGGAATTTTGATTTTTCTAATTTCCAATAATTTTCTAGCAATTTCTGTCTGAATCTGACGAGCAATTGAATTTAAAAATATTTCAACATTTAAAAAATTCGATTCCACTTCAGAAAAATCATAATTGCCATCCTTGACACGTGGTTAAAATTTCACAGCAAAATTCCTTTGGGAAGTCACTTAACTAAAATACCAAAAAATCTTACTTTATTAGATTTTCTTTATCTTTAAGAAAGTCTATATAAAGGGATAGGTTTTTATGATAAATAGAGAATCTCATAAGCTCAATAACCCTAGGAATTCAGAAAGCATAGCCTCCTCTCTCCCTCTCTCACATTTTTCAACACCCGGCCACCCGAATCATACCAAAAATCCCCCGAAAACACCATCTAAATTCGTTTTCCAATCCCCCAAGCACCAATAATCATCAAAACCCCACATAAACACCACCAAAACGTGAGGAACAGCAAGAACAACCAACAACCAGAAGGTTGGTTCGAAAATATTTCGGGTCTGCCATCAACGGGGCATTTGACGAATCCCGGTGTGAAGAATCTTTGTAAATCCGGAGGTAAAATAGGTAGAAATTCCACTTTCCTAACTCCTTACAACTTTATCAGTTTTCAGTCAAATTTTGGGCTCGAACTAACCTTTTACGCTTCTGTATTGCTAATTGCTTTTGCTTTTGCCTTGTTTCTTGTTCGTCAAGTTTCGTGCATATTTAAACTTCAAACTGCAATCTTTCAATTACTAACGTATTGTATACCTTTCAGGCTACACGTGCATAATTTTTTAGCCGAAAACACCTTCAGGAACCACAAGAAAACCCTTGTCCGTGGGTGGTCAGTGACCTCGGACCCCCGGACTTTTCAAGTTTGCATTTTTATTTTAGTTCTGTTTTCTAAATCATTTAATTCAACTGGGGTCCGTGGTCTCGGACATTAGGTTCGTGGCTACGGACGTGATTAAATTTTGACCTAATTCTGCCTCCGAAGCCCTAGTTTAGGTAGCTTTTAATTCACTTCAATTTTCTGTCAAAAAATGCTAAAAAAAAAAATAGAAGCGCGCACTTAGGTTAAAAACGACTTTGTAGTAAGCCGTAGATAAACCAAGTAGAGGAAAAACGACCTAGGAAGGGTAATGAAAGTAATTTGAACCCTAAATAAGTTGTATACCAAGCCCCCGAACCTGAACTCTCCTTTCCTAATTTGATCTAGGTAAAAATTAGGTGGCGACTCATAATAGGTTTCAGTGAGCTTGCTTAGGTTTTAATAATTAATGTTATATGGCATAGTTATTAAACTTAGGTTATAAGTGGACCTAAAACCCGGTTAGATCCTAAACAGCTTTAATCAACATGGGAAAGGGTTTAAAATCGAGGCTCACAGTTACCCGGACCTTGAGTCCAAGGGTTGTTATGTAAAGTACGTTTGTTATGGAAATATTGTCTTGTAAGTAATCCCAGTGTTCTAATTTAAATGATGTGTGGGAAATGTGAACTTTGGGGACAAAGTTCTTTTAAGGGGGTAGATTGAAATACCCCAAACCATAATATGTTGTTTAAATATTAAACTATGGTATATTAAGGCTAAAAACTGCCTTAGAAACATTAGTGAACAATTTAAACCATAGAAAACACAATAAAGTACCATAAAGACAATTTGAGCAAGAACATGCTCTAAGCTTGGGATAACCTTGGTTAAGACTCAAAGAGCTTACCAAGACTTTATTAACATGCTAATGGACATGTTAAACCAATTACTAAAGAAAACCAAGCTTAAAAACAAGTTAAAACACAAATTGTGCTTTAAGGAATCTTAAAGCACATTTTTGAAAAATTGTCTTGGAAATGGGTTTTAGTGGCTAAATGCCCATCATTACACCTTAATCAATATGTGTACTACTTAGTATCGCATTAGGAAGTCTATATCAATGGGAAATCAAAATTTTCATAAATTTGTGCACTAATTTGTGAATAGTGCTCAAATAGTGCTAGTTTAGACTTAAGTCAACTTAGCTTAATTAAATGGTCAACAAAGACCATAAAATACCCATGAAGTGAAGGGGGCCAGTTTTAAGGTGGGGAGTCATCCCACTTATTAGCCAATAAGAAAGAAGAAGAAAATAAAGTAAAGAATATTTACCTTTATTAACTTAAATATCTTACAAACACCTTCTCTCACCTCATTCTCTTCATTCCCTCTTGTTCCCACCGTATTCTTCATCTTCTCCCAGCTCCAAAATCGTTTTTGCTACAGCACCTCTCCATTCTTCAACTTCCTTTGCTTGTAACTTCTAGCTCCATGCTCCAAATTTAATTCCAAGACTACCTTTGTCTTAGTTAGAGTAAGCTCTACATTCCTATCTTCTCAAATCTTCAAGAACTCCAATTCGGTGCCATTGAGAATCTCCGTTGAAGGAGGAAAAACTCATATTTTTACACCTTGTCATTCTCCTTTGCTTCAAGGTAAGGAAAGCCAAAGAAAAATTACATTTCCTCTCATATGTGAGGCAGAAAATCATCTTTTGATGATGCCTTGTTTTGCTCGCTTGATTCAATATTCAAAGGACTAGGTGGAGTCCAATCTTACTTCTTAATCAAGCTCTCTTTCAAATTCCAAGAAGGTTGTCAAGTGAACAAGTCCTTGCTGATTTTCAATCAAAGAAAACAAGAAAGAAATCTTGAAGAGGAGGAGGTAAATAACCTATCCTAATGTAGTTATGTGCCTTAGGTAATTGAGCTTTAATTGCTTAATAAACAACCTAAAGAGCCAATGGGAAATGAGTTCAAAAGATATCCATAAGGTGGACTATAAGGACATGGGAGCATTTGTTGTGTGTATTTACAGGTTGAAGGCATTTATATGTGGAAATTCAGTGTTTAAGGTTATTGCAATTTAAGGGCCTAAGAGCCATGTCATTTAAGGGCCTAAGTGCCAAGCAATTTAAGTTTATGCACTATATTGTGATGTAGTGTAGTTTGGGTGTAGTTTGTGTGTAAAGAACTTTCATAGTGGATTTGAATGTCTTTGATTGTTTAAGAATGAAAAACTATGTGTTTGTGTGTAAGAATGTGCTAGAGAAGCTATGGCAAAGTTTAGTTGATAAACAAAGAGTTTTAAGTATTTTAAGGTGATTTTATGACCTAGAGAGTACTAGGAATCATTAAAGGTTATATTGGTGAAAGAAAGTGAATTAAGGTGTTCTTGAGTGTTAAAATGACTTAGGAATTGTCCTGGAGGATTTAGAGTTCAAATGGGTGTCTAAGACACACCAAATTATGATAGAGTGTTGTTAGACTTGTGCAAAACTTGGTAAACGAAAGAAGTATAATGCCTTGTGAAGGATTGAATGTGAACTTGTGGAAAAGACCATAAGGAGTGTGGGTGAAGGAGATGATGATGATGCATAATAATTCTTAGGAGTGGTTATCATAGTTGTGATGAAACATTTTGGTTAGTTGAAGTCTTAGGCAAAATTACAAGTTATAAGTGTAAGGAATTAAGTACTAAGTGTTCAGGACTTAGTAAGGATATGAGTAAATGTTTAAGGAGTTTGTTGGATGATTTGAGAGGGTATTAGTGTGCCAAAAGGATGTTAAAACATGTGGAATGATTAGGAAAAGATTGGGGTGAATTTGAAGTTCAAAATGAGTAGAAAAGCACTTTGAAAAATGGGTTCTGTTGTGGACCGCCCCTAGGGACCGCCCCTGTGGGGAGGTCCGGTTGAGTTCTGTAGGACGAGTGGCTTCTGTTGTGGACCGCCCCTAGGGACCTCCCCAGGGTAGGGGCGGTCCAGTACATTGAATTTTTTTTTTTTAACAAAAAATTTAAGAAAGGAAATGTGGCCTTAGTAGTGAACCCTAGTTGGTATAATGAGGATAATCAAGTGTAGGTTTAAGTGTAAAAACATGTCATGTAATCATGTAAAACACTTAGTAAATCGGAAGCTAAATAAGGTAATTAACCGACGCTATTAATTATGTATAGGAGCTGCATTCGGTGGAACTCGAACGCAGCAAGGACCAAGGTATGGTTTTCTTGCAGTCTGTTTGCTACCGGTTTACACCGGCTTGTGTGTTTGTTTGTTTTCTGAATGTTTATGACTTTGTAAGACTTAAATCATGAAATGGGTTTATAGTCATTGTTATTATTGTGGCGTATGTGTACCGGTACCGCTAACCTCGAATACGTGCTAACCCGTTAGTTAACCAAACTAGGATACATAAGAGAGCGGTACTCGGTTTTAACGTTTCTACTTAAGGAACGTTCTAACTATGGCTATATATGAGTTAGTTGTGGTTTGTGTTGTTAAAGTGTATCCCATCTCCCTTGTGTGCTTAACTGGGCTTAAACACCTATGGTGTGAATTGATGTGTTAAGTTCCAACAATGGAACTACTAACGTGTGAATAACCGGGGGTGAGGAATCTGGTAGTTCCGGTCGCGCGTGTATGTACGGGGGTCGTTTTCTGAATCAGATTCGACTCTCTCCTTATGGTATGGTTGTTCTCCTTCTTGGCTTACAATCACCCGCAAGCCTAATCAATGGCATACCTACCTGACTTTTGATCGGACTAGGGGGATTATATGTACGGTGTGCTTGGATCACTATATCCGACACATCTTTGAGTTAAGTTAATTGTTCGACAAACAGAACGGTAACAAGTTATGTAACAAGCTTAACATGAGATTAAAATCATTCTCTAGGCTTACCAAGTTGGCTAACTAATGTTTGGTTCATTTCCTAAAGTGAATATCATTCCTGTTATGTTATGTGATGTTGTTGCTATGCAGTGTTTATTGCTATGCTTATGTACGTTGTATGTTAAATTAATGCCATGTTATCATGACAATTAGTTGCGTGTATCCCGGTAGCCAACGGGCTGCACGTTAATCATACCAGCCAAGGGTTGCTGAGCCCCTTTGGGGCACTATATTTCATTTTGCAGGATGAGGATCAAAGAAGCGGAGTGGCTTTAGTTCCTAGGTGAAATGAGTACTTTTGTTGTTTTGGATATTGGCCCCGGGATGCGTCTGTGGTCCCATGGTTGTATATTTTGGTAGCATCAGAATGGTTATGATGGGTTGTATGTATATATTCACACTCGGTATTGTTGGTTGTAATTTTGGATGTTAGTAACTATGCTCGGGAGTCTGTGCATCAGACCGATACAACTGTACGTATTCAGCCTTGTTAGCCACGTGGGTGGCTAACGGCGTGTAACACCAACCCGTTTTGGTTAAATGTTTAAGTTATGAATTTCCGCTGCGATTACTGTTTATTCTTAAGTTTTAAGTTGGGGTGCTACATCCCTATAGATGGTTTTTGTTTTTCAAAAGGCTAGTACTTGATTTTTCAAAATGCTGATACTTTCTCTAGCTGGTATTTGTTTTCCAAATTGCTGGTACTTGTTTTCCAAATTGTTGGTACTTTCTCTATTTACGTTTATTATTTGTTTTCTTACAGGTTGGTACAAAATGCTATTACTTTCTCTGCCTATGAGTGATACTTGTTTTCCAAAAGATTGATACTTGTCTACACGTATGGCCATAAGATAACAAATGTGACCGTAATTAGTAAATAACAAAGTACCAGAAGACTTAATAAATAACATACGTTGATGAAATACCAGATGAATTTAAACAAAGTACCAGTTCACTGACAATCAAATACAAATGCAAATTCTACAAAGTACCAGAAGAATAAGCTTAACCAGTTAATAATTGACAGCATAAAAAAAGATTACACTAACCATCACATTATAATATCTCTCATTGCAAAGAAAAATACCAACTCATTGCACTATAAATTCTTTGACCGATTTTTAAAATCACCATTGTCAAATAGTAATTATTAGCAACATATGTTGTTGTCATACCAAATATATATGAAAAAAATACCAAGTTATACGATCTATATAATACTAGTGCAAACAGAATAAAGTACCAGTTTCAAGCAGGTTATTTCCCACTGCACCCCTGAATGTTGAAGATGAAGAAGATATATTTCATATAATAATAATAATTATTATAATTCATTATTAGTAATCCAAAAATAAATAATGAGAATAAAAACAACTCACAAATATAGGAGAAATCTATTTCAAAAACTACCCCACAAAAATATAAAAACTATTTCAAAAACTGCACCGCCATCCCAAATCAGACTTATTTTCAATAAAATAAAAAACTGCAATGATCTGAACCCTCAATTAATATAATCTATAATCTATGAGCTATAATTACATCCAGAACAATTCTGGGACTCCTTATATGTCCAAGAGTGAATCCACAGCCATACATATAGCCAGCGTACTACTCTTAAAAATTTAATCGGTCAATTCAAAACTTAGACATTACATTTCTTTTTTTTCACACCATTATTCTTCATCAAACAGCCTAACGAGTAAAAAAGCATACAGATGTAGTATACGGTCATATATAAATATATACGATTATTAAATAAAATTTTATCTCCTACAATATTATTGATATAAATATAAAAAATAAGTATATAGTAAAATATAATTAGCTAAACGGCATGATTGCCTCCATAAAGTAGAGATTGAGTTTTAAAAAAAAAAAACCTACACCACACACCGTATAAAAGCTAAAACGTCAAAGGGTTAATTTAAAGGTTTGTAGTGAAGGTTTATATAAACTCGTGGACACATTTAAATAAAAAGGTGGAAACGTTTATATGAACTTGTGGACACCTTTATGTTTACCTGTGGAAATGTTATATAATTGTGGCGTGGAAAAATTCATATATAATTATAAACAATGTTTATATGTAAACATGTCGTGGAAACGTTTATATGTAATCGTGGGGTGGAAACGTTATAGAAAATAAGAGAATCCTAGAAACACAGAAACATTAATATATAAAAACGTGGAAACATATATATAAAAATGTGGAAATATTAAAATAAAAAGGTGGAAACATTCATATGAATTTGTGGACACCTTTATGTATAACAGTGAAAATATTTTATATAATTGTGGCGTGGAAAAATTCATATATAATTATAAACAGTGTTTATATGTAAACATGTCGTGGAAAGGTTTATATGTAATCGTGGCGTGGAAACGTTATAGAAAATAAGAGAATCCTAGAAACGCGGAAACATTAATATAAAAACGTGGAAACACATATATAAAAATGTGGAAACATTTAAATAAAAAAGGGGAAACGTTTATATGAATTTGTGGACACCTTTATGTATAACAGTGGAAACATTATATATAATTGTGACGTGGAAATCTATCGAGTCAGTGACAATAATATAAAGTATAGAACGACTTCAAAATAAATTACGTTACTTCGAAGTCAGCTAATGAGCATTAGGAAGGGAGCAGATAATGTTAGTGATGACATTATAGCATTTAGTGTTCTCTTTTCTATTATTGTGATGGAAACGATTATATAAGGTTGTGCTAATATTTCTAATCATCATAAGAAATGTTTATAAATTATCGTAGATACATAAAAACCAAGTTTAGTGAATATGTAAAATCGAATCCAACAATTCAGTTTATTGTTTCCAAACGTTTATAGCCTTCATGTTTATCAATCAGTCAAGCTCCGTAAATTGATAAATACTAAGAAAATATTCTTATATACTATTTTTCGATAAGAAAACCCAAATTATCAACATTATCTTACTTATAAGTTTTATTGTCATTTTTAAACAAATGTTAATAGATCATGATACTAAATCTAATATGTTATATATATATATTGTATCGGTGATCAGTTATATAACACAATGATTAACTTAACCGTAAGAAGCAATATATAATTGAAGAAGTGATACACCTTTAAAAAATCAAAGTTGAAGAAGTAATAAAACAACATACTCTTCTTGCCACTAAAATTGGATGGCTCAAATTCATTTCTCGTCTCAAACCAAAAAAAATGATCTGTCTCCAAACTCTCACCGTCTTAAAGATGATAGTTTAATTTTTATTTTAAACCAACTTTAATAGTTCATAAATTAAAAGAAGAATTTAAAAATAAAAACATATTAAAAAACAAAGAAATATTAAATTTTGTTCTATTTATTTATTTTAAGAAAGAAAAAAGAAATTGATATGCCCTCCTCCTTCCTATAATAAGTTGGGAACTACGTCTTTCCGCTTCCTGAGATCAAAATGAAAACATGACATCTACATTCACCATTTACATATATAAAAATCTTACGGTTCAGATCAAAAGAAACTAAAATATCAATGGGTAGAATTACATCCGTCACTGACGGAAATATGGCTTCCGTCACCGAATCCCCCGCGGCCTGGTTGAGTATTTTGAGATTTTTCTTATCCGTGGTGTTATTTTTTTAATTCTTTGTCAGTATATTTTTTATTAATTTATAAAATGTCATTAAAAAAGTTAAGCTAAAAAATGTTATCACTATTTTGTAAAAGTTTAAGAAATATCACTCAGTGTTAATAGTTGTTAGTATTTTGTTAAAAGGTTAATAAAATAACTGTTTTGTCCTCAAACGGTCAGGTTTCTGTTCAACAGCTATATTTTGACTTCAACGACTACTTTTTACAAATAAGAGTAAAGTTCATGAAATACCATTTTGATGAAGTTTCTGAAATGAACATGTTACAAAAAAAATGTCTATTTTTTTGTTTCTAAAAGCTAGTTGTTCATTCATGTTTTTTTTTTTTTGCTATAAGAACTCATTATCAGCTATAAAATTGCTATTTCTCGGCTCTATCACATTAGTCATGTATCCCCCATTTACATAATCACAATCGATGAAAATTTTAAAACAATATATTACAAGTTCATCATATCGATTTGGAATGTTTAGAGAATTTCGTAGCCACTGCTCCATATACTTTTGAGTTTAAAGTACTATATATAAATCATATTGAATTATAGAGGAAACAGTTATAAGATTGAAACCAAAGTGACGCACACAAAGGTAAACCAAACATTTTAAAGAAGGCTCGCCTATCCTAACTCGCATTATCAGTTAAAACTATTTGGAGAATACTTTACCATCAGGGCCTAATTTTCATACCTCAAACATCATTAGTATTAAAGATAGCTATAATACAGACACATAAGTCTTATTTTGGTAGTTTTAAACAATTTGTAAGGGAATAAATATTGAGTCTAGAACTACACAATGAATACAGCAAGAATGCAAACCGACAAAGTTTCAATTATGACGAAATCCAACACGCTAGGCAGAGGAAGAAGAAAGAGGAAAAGAAGGTTGCTGATTGGTTAACCGGGAAATGAAAAGCTAAAAGGTTGAATTGCAATGTATTGTTTGAAAAATTTCATCGATTGTGGTTGTGTAAGTGGAGGAATACATGACTAATGTGCTACGGGTGAGAAGAGCTGAGAAATGGTCATTTTATTTGCTGATAATCTTATATCACCAAAAGACATCTTAATGCACAACTAGTTGTTAGAAGCAAAAAATAGCATTTTTTTTGTTACAGGCATTTCATGAACTTTGACAAAATGACATATCATGAACTTTTCACTAATTTGTGAAAAGTAATCACTGAAGTCAAAATATAGCAATTGAATAGTAACCTGACCCTTTGGGGGCAAAATAGTAATTTTTTTCGGCCTTTTAACAGGATACTAACATCCAGCAGTGCGGAGTGACATTTTATGGACTTTCACAAAAAATATAGTGACATTTTGTGACTTTCTTTTTTTAGTGGCATTACATGAATTAGCAAAAAATATTGTGGCATTTCATGAAATGTCCCTTGTTTTTTTTTTACAACCTTTGTTGGGGGTTTCCTCCGTATTACATGGAACATTGCAGGAGTGGCCACATATTGCTTTTATTTGATTGATATTTTGATAGTATATGTGATAGATAAGAGAACCTAAAAATTGCGTGTGGTCGGGTTTTAGGTTGGGATAGTTAGAAAATGATTATTTCACTTTCATTTAAAATTAGAATATAAATTTAAAAGTTATAGTAGACTAGGAAGAATATACGAAGATTATTATAAAAAGACGGATAAACAATAAAGTGTTGTAAATGAGATGAAGAGAAATTGCAAATAGACACAAGATAGGGGGCAACTGATATTCTTATTAAGATATAAGTATACAAGACCTCTATTTATAGAGAGTACATGGGGAAAACCCTAATTACAGATGTGGAGTCCACTATAAAATATATCTATTTATAACACTCCCCCTTGGACGAAACATCTTGTTATATGCTGCCTCGTTAAAAACCTTGCCTGGTAAAACCCTGTGGGATAAAAACCTCGGGCAAAGGAAAATAGTACAGTCTTACAATAGCTCTACATAGCTATGACAATCAATCATAGATATTCTCACTTGGAATTTACATACAATTAATCCATTTAATGATTTTCATCGATTGCCTCGTTAAAACCTTACCTGGAGAAAACCCAATGGGAAAAACACCATGGTGAAGGAAAAAGAGTACAATCATTATTGCTCCCCCTGATGAAAACATCATTTTATTACTTTGATTATATGCATCCCCAATCTTTAATTGGTTCTGCACCCAGTTACTTGGGAAGCACTTGGTTGAATACATGCATCCATCACTTTTGCACTTTAGCATATTTGCTCTATATTAATATCGACGACTCTTTTATAAGTAGAACTTTTGGTGGTATGCATTTTCTAATCAGTATAGATGTAATCATCTATATCATCTGGGTATTAAGCCTCATATTCAATTAAACACACCCTCAATTAATCTCTTGGATGGTGGGGGTTATTCATATGTGTTTATCTATAGATACCATAATCTATTAATCATTCTGCTGCAATAGCATTAAGTATGGAACTTCATGATCATTGATTCAATGACCATCAGGAGACTCGTAAGGAGTTCCAATTATACTCTTACACTACTACTATAGCAACATGAATTATCCAATAAAATTGGACTCATCTCAGAGATACCTTTTCAATAGTTTTCACTAAGGTTATCGTTGAGGTTCATGATAAGATTTAGTAACATGGTCACAGGGGCATTCCCTTTCAGAATTCACTAAACTCCTCCAAGAGTTAATCTCTTTCGAATCTTATATAAACGCACTATCAAAGTGATCTAGCTGTATACGGTATAACCATACAAATTAATCATAATTTCAACCATACATATATCTTCAAAATAATCAACTGCTGGGGATAAAGCCTTTTGTAATCAATAGTAGGGCTTTTGAAAAATCTGTATACACCAATACAGGTTGTATATTAAAAGAATTTTAAACCACACATTTACATTTTCATACAGACACTTGTTTGTATCCAGCTGGATTCACATCATTATGTGGACATCAAGTTTGCAACATTCACAACTTGAATGTGTTGAAATTCTGATTCTCATTTGCGTCTTTCAAGTACTTTTGACAAATCAATTCAATGTCCTCGTCATCATTGTGACATGTAGCGCTACATACATTTGCATGCATATACATATATATAATCAACGTTGATTTCATATCGGTTCCATTATATTATTGACATGACATAATATCTCGAGATCTTTATTATCATCAGGTACCTGATTACCTTATATACTGATAATTTGTCATGTCTGACAGCTCATCTAGAGCTATACCCTTTGTAGTATGTCCATTTTAATTCTATGCTCCTTTTAAGGGCTTTGTCATTGGAACCACATAGTCTACCATGCTTCAGGTTAGACTTATTTGCACTTGTCCTTCGGGACATTATAATACAGGAGCATTAGACGTTGGCGCATATTTTTCATTCAACATCAAGCAATTGGGTTGCCAACTTTTTGGAGATGAATAGTACTTTGAACTTAAAAGTTCTTACGGACGAGGATGACGTAATTATATATTTCATATCATATCATCTCACCTTCCAATTGCTTCTTTTCTCCCCCTTTAAGGTGTACAAATTCTGTGTAAATGGATAAATCTCATTCAGAACATACGCCTTCCCGGACATATGTCTTACATGACCCCTTTTAGGGTGTACAAATTGTTTTTAAATGAATAAATCTCATAAATGTAAACGAACATACGTATATATTATAAACAATCAACAATAATAACATAGAATATATAGAAACATAGAATAATATTTAGAAATTTAAATTTGTCATCCTCAACATAACTTCTTATTAAAAAATCTGCATAGCTTCAATGTTTGAGCTAGCTTTGAAATAAGTCGAGTTATGTCCACAAAGACCTTGAAAGTCTTGCAATCATAATAACATCCAACCATGATAATTATTGTACTTTATGTGATGTCAATAACTGCTCATCATCTCTCACAATCTGGTCATGACTTTTGAGTATTCATGAAAAACATGGAATAAAAATGATCCAACAAGAACCATTCGATATTTGTCATGCCAAGTGTTTTCTTTCATAGATGAACAATATTTGGATGATTCACCAGAGTCACTCATTTTGTGATTAAGCACTATCTCAATGAAGATGAACTTATGATTCATTGAGAATCATTTGTAAAATCACATTCAAACTGAATTATTTGTATGACATTATGCATATACCATCATCATAGAGGTCAAACTTGACATATGAATATTCAACATCATCGTATATCACTTGCGTAGTTTTCCAAGAATTACTTCAAACGATTTTCACAAATTTCTCCTGGTGCAATACCATCATTGATTTTTCACGAATCGTCAAATAACGTTCATCTTATACATAAAAATAGATACTTCGGATGAATTCGCCAGGTGTTATACCATTTTTTAGATCAATGATATGATCAATACATTTATTTTTCAAAATATTGTCAATAATCTAGCTCAATGCTAATACCATATCATATTAAGTTCAAAAGTTTTCGGCACAATGCCAATTTCTTTGCTCATACTGTATAAACGTAATTTAAAAAAAATCTGGCACCGCTCTTTATATTGATCATATTAACACTTACAAGTGTGATGCCTTTTTATAACATAGGCAACTAAACTTTCAGGCATAATGCCCTTTTTAGCATATTGATGTCAAAATTTCAGGCGCAATGCCCTTCTTAGTATATTGATGTCAGAATTTCAGGCGTGATGCCCTTCTTAGTGATGTCCAAGGCGGTAAGCTCAAGTTCGGCAATATTGGATATTGTTTATGATATATCAAAATCAAAAACTTTCAGGCGCAGTTCCATTATTTCTTCAAATAATATTAAAATTAATTTTGTCAGGCGTAATGCCATATATATTGGGGTAAACATTATAAATAGCAATCATAAAAAAATGAAGTATATTATATATCGCAACAAAATAAATCATATAACACATAATAAAAGTAGTGCAATAAATAAAATCTGGCACAATGCCTCAAATGATATTTATATCTGGCACAATGCCTTAAATGAAAATTTATATCTGGCACGATGCCTTACGTGATACGAATATCGGGCACAATGCCTCACGTGATATTTATAATTAAATAAATAAATAAATAAATAAGTGAAAATGGATAAAGAAAATGACACAGAATAAATAAAATAATTAACATGAAACAAGATCTGGCACGATGCCTTTCATGTGATATTGAATTCTGGCACGAAAATAATTTTGGCCATGATTTAGTTGAGCATCATGCTCAAAAATAATTTTGGGCACCTTCCCCTCGTTGGTCAGCCGGGCACCCTTTTTGATAGGGGTGAGTATCCGGTTATAACCGAAATTATTTCAGTTTTTTTAACTGAAATTTTTGAAAATATTTTTTTTTAAATTGGTTATTTGGTTAAAATTGAAATATAATTCAGTTTGGTTTTTGGTTCCAAGGTTGGTTATTCGGTTTTACCTGAATAACCGATCAACATATATGTCTAAACTTTACATTTTGGCTTTTACAACCCTAATACAGTTCTTTTTATAATTCATTTCTTTTCTATTATTCGGGTCTTTTTTATAATTAGGTTCTAATTGAAAACCGAATTAAAAATCTCATTTTTGGTTTAGTTCTCGATTCTAGCCTTAAAAAGATTTCAATTATTTTGGTTCACATATTGAAATTTAGTTATTCTGTTATAACCAAACAAAAATAAAAAATTGAACTATTATTACTAATTTAGTTTTAGGTTGAATCGAATAACCAAATGGTCACTCATACTTTTATGGGCGCTGGTCGCCCGTCTTTCAGTGTGAGTGCCAGCCGTCGGCCTTTTATTATGGGGGCGGTCGTCGGCTCTTCTAAGTGTGCGACCGTCGTTGAGTTTTTAAGATTTTTTTACTGAATTATGATATTTTTCTGTTATAAGGGACCACGTACTCACGTAGGCCGCTCACTTCGACCAAAAGAAGATAAGCTACCACATCTAACCATTGAACATTTTTCTTCCATGTCCATCCATCGTTAATTTGTTTCATCCTAATCACAATTGTTTATATATAACTGATCATTTAAGTTATAATACTAAATTATGCCTAAATAGTTTTAAACTCTTTCAGAAGTACAAAATTTAGTCAAAATCGATAAAAATTAGCTAAACTAGGTTTGAACTGGTAAAATAATATCAAAATAGGTTGAGGCTTTGTTTGTGTTGAAATTTTGTGGCATATTCAATGACACTTTTACAACATAAAGAGGTGCTCCCTAGACCTGGCAGTTCGGGTCACTCGGTTCTGGTTCGGTTCGGTCAGTTCGGGTCAATTTGTAGATATTTACTATTTGATTCGTTTCAGATTGGGTAGGGTTCATCTAGTTTAAATTAGATTCAGGTGAAATCGGTTTGTTTGAGTTCGGGTTTAGGTGCTTTCAATTCCGGTCAGCCTCTGTGCCATTCTATTTTTTCGGGTTATAGGTCAAATTTGAGTGATTTATCCAGGTTAGGTTTGAGTGACAAAATTTTAATGTATAAATTTTAAGCAACCTTTGTAACTTGTATTGATTTTCATATGCGGCTCCAAATTCTTTTAATATAGTGTTACTCTTGATCAAGACTGCTATTGTGTATTGGTTGGACAAAATCAAATTGGATGACAAATTTTGTATATGAAATTGTACCTATATATTTTAATTGTATCGACCAAGTATAAATTAAAATTTTGTGAATTAGTGGTTAATATTCGATACTTGACGCCCAGTCTACCCCGCCCACATCCGACATCATGTCTTTCGGCATCCCGCACTCGTCACACCCCGCGCTTATCACCTCGCGCAAGCGTCGCGCGCCTGCACCTATCCATCACTGCCTCACGCAAGTGTCACGCGCCCACGCTCATCCATCAACATTCAAACCATCCCCAAGTCCTAAACATAAAGAAACCTAAGTTTATAAAAATAGAGAGTAATATAAAATAGTAATGATTTACATAACTTTGTCTTATAAAACATTTTAGGTTATGTTATCAAGATAAATAAAATAATCTGGTGGAGACTCTTCATCCTCCAAGATGCTAGTCTATCCCACGCTTCACAATAATCTACCATTGAGAATATTTATTTTCCTCATTTTATTACGTAATTTTCTTTAGGCATATACTCATCAATCTTGGTTAGTGTATGTCTCAACTGAAAAGTTTAGGTTTTATAATTAAACTTCATCAACATTTAAACCATTTCCAAGTTTCATGTCCTAAACATAAAAAACTAACTTTATTAAAATCAAAATTAGTTAAGTATTATAAAATAGTACACATTAATTGTATTATAAAACATTTATAAGCAAAAGATCTATAGTTAGTAGCAAAACATCTATGTGTGGGAAGGGTAACAATATAGTTTATGAATGTTTTAATACAACAAGGCTTGAGATGCTTGAAGATCGAAGATGTCTAATATTATATATATCATTTGTGAGCTATGAACACTTATTGGATGTCTAAATCTTCATTATGTGTTTTTGGTTTCAAGATTATTTTTACAGTTAGAACAACTATAGTAGATTTATATTTAACAAAGCATTCGGGCAGATTCGGTTCGGGTGAATTCGGTTCAGGTGAATTCGGTTCGGATAAATTCGGTTCGGGTGAATTCGTTTCAAGTGGATTCAGATTGTACCATATTTCGGTTAGATTCAGTTTTTGTTTGGTTCGTTTTGGAATTTCGAGTCACATTTCGGGTCACGCTTAATGGTGGCCACGGTTTCGGTTCTGCCGGTTCCGGTTCCAGGATATGTGTATTCGGGTTCGGAACCGGTCAGGGGCGGTTCTGGGACGGTTCCGGTTTTGAAGGTTGTATTCGCTTCTGATTCGCTCAAAAATCCGGTTTCGGCCGGTTCAGGAGCAGTTCCGGTTCCGCTTCCAGTTCTGGTCGGTTCTAAAGCGGTTTTGGCCGGTTCCTAAGCGGTTCCGGAGCGATTCTGGTCGAATTCGGCCGGTTCGGACCAAAACGAAGTCGTTTGCCCATTGACCAATAGTTAGTGTCACTGGTTCCTGGGCGGTTCTGGTTCTGCGGTTGTGAATCCAAGGGTGGTTCCAGACGGTTCCAGGCGGTTCCGGGCGCGGTTCGGTCCCGAATCCCAAAACCTGTATTCGTATTCACTTCGGACAGCCGCGGTTTCGGTTTCAAACCGGTTCCAGACCGGTTCCAACCAGTTCTAATCGATTCCGGTTCTATTCAACGGTTCCGGTTCTATTCGGTACCAATGGCCAGCGTCACGCTTAGTGGTGCCCACGGTTCCGGTTTCAGGATATATGTATTTGGGTTTGGAACCGGTTAGGGGCGGTTCCGGGGTGGTTCCGGTTCCGAAGGTTGTATTCGCTTAAAAGACCAATTCGGCCGGTTCCGAAGCAGTTCTGGTTCTGGTTTCGGTTCTGGTCAGTTTCGGAGCGGTTCCGACCGGTTCCTGAGCGGTTTCGGCCGAATCCAGCCAGTTTGGACCAAAACGACGTCATTTTGCCCATTGACCAACGACTAGTTTGACCGGTTCCTGGGCGGTTCCGATTCCGGTTGTGCGGTCCGAATCCAAAGGCGGTTCCACACGGTTCCAGTTGGTTCCGATTCTAGTTCGGTCATAAATCCCAAAACCTATATTCGTATTCGTTTCGGCCAGTCGCGGTTCTGGTTTAGATTGGTTTCGGCTCTATTCGGCGGTTCCGGTTCTATTCGGAACCGATGACCTCGTTAGTCATGCTATTCAGTTTACAATCGAGTTTGGATCGGGTTGGATCAATTCAGTTTTTCTGGTCCAGGTCACCTTTGCCAGGTCTAGTGGTCCATGCATGGGTCCTGCCTGTGTCCCACGTGGGTTCTACGTTCTCCTTCAGTAACATACTATCACATATAAAACAACCAAAACCTAAACAACTACAAAAATACTATACCAAACAGAGCCCTGGTAAAAAATGGTATAAAGCGGACAAACTAGACCGGACCGGCCGGTCGATACCAGTGTCCAGTCTTTTGCGCTCGTGCTTGCCGCGCGCATTGGTGCCTTGCACCCATTGTTCTTGCGCGCCCGCGCCATGATGCCTGTCATTAGTCATTCAATGTGGGTGTTCATTGCCCACGAGAAAGTTTTTCTCGGCGACGATCATCTGAAACTAGCAACCTCTCCAGATACGTCCTTGACCTGTCGTGGACGTGTCGTTTGTGCTGAATAAACGACTTGATAGTTTAGGGAAGAACGTGATAAACTCAAACTGGAACTTTCTTTTCGATTGAGAATTTACACACAGAAATTCACTCAATCTTCCTTCGCCCTGCCTACTGTGGGACAGTTGTTATACCCAAAATTTTGATCCCCGGGTGTAAGGTTTCTAAGACTTTAGTGTTGCAAGGGATACTTTGGTCAAATGATGAGGAATCCTGGTTCGATCGGCACGTTCCTGAGTATTAGTGACAGCTTAGTCATCTTCAGGGGCATTTTCGTAATTTTCAAGGCTCCTAAGATCTCCTATAAGCTTTCTCTCTCCTTCGAAAACAACTCAAATCAACTTGGAATATATTGAAATTTTAATACATGATAGAGGATGACATTTTGAGCATAATGGTTTTGGAATTTAGATTTTTTGAATTTCAAATAATTTTCTAACAATTTCTTATTGAATCTGATAAGAAATTGGATTTTAAAAAATTCCAATATCCAAAAATTCCGATTTCACCTCAGAAAAAAACTATATCTTCCTTTACATATGGTTAAAATTTCATAGTCAAATTCCTTTTGGAAAGCCTTTGAGCTAAGACATTAGTAAATCTCGGTTGTTACCGAATTTTTCTATCTTCAGTGAAGCCTACTTAAGGAACCTTAACTCTTGATCAAAGAACAAGCAACAGAACCCTAGATCATCAAAGAAGCCATCCGTCTCACTCTCCCCACGTTTTGAACTCCCGAGTCACAATCAAACACCAAAATCTCACCAAAATCAACACCAAAACACATTTTCCAACCCCATCACATCCACAATCTTCAAACCACCATCAAACACCACCAAAACGTGAAGAACACCACCAATTCACAAGGGTTAGAAGCTTAGGTCGAACTCAATCTGGAATCGGCTTCAACGGAGCACTGAAAGATTTTCGACGTGAAGAGTCTCACCAATCTCGAAGGTAAAACAGGTTAGAACCTTATTCTTTAGATTCCCCACAACTTCATTAACCTTTTGTTAAATTTTTAGTGCAAACTAACCTTTTATTGCTTCCGAGTTGCTATTTGTTTGAGCTTTGTCCAATTACTTGTTTGTTAAGTTTCGCATTAAATTTGACTTCAAATTGAATTCTTTCAATTACTAACGTGCTTAGAATATTTCAGGCTACACGCCCATAAAATTTGAGTCAAAAACACCATCGGGAACAGCCTCAACGCCGCCGTTTGGGGGCGGTCCGTACCCACGGACGCCATGTCCGGGGTCCCTGACGCCCTGTCCGTAAGCATGGATGCTCTCGGACGGTGGCGGGATTTTAAAATTTTCAAAAATTTGGGTTTTATAAAACATGTCCAGGCCCACGGACGCCCTGTCCGTGGCCCCGGACTTTTCAAAATTGTGTTTTCTGTTTTATTCGACTTTTATTTTCACTTAGGTTAACTAGGGTCCGTGGGTTCAGACAGTAGGTCCGTGGCCACGGACGGAAACAAAATTTGACCTAATTCTGCCTCTGAAACCCTAGTTTAGGTAATTTTAATTCACCTTATTTTTTTGTCAAAAAATGATAAAAAGATAAAAGAAATTAGAAGTTCGCGCACTTAGGTTAAAACGACTCGTAATAAGCCTTAAATAAACTAAGTAGAAGAAAAATGACTTCAAAGGGTAGTGAAAGTAACTCGAACCCCGAAAAGTCGAATACCAAGCCCCCAAATTCGAACTCACCTTTCCTAATTTACCCTAGGTCAAAATTAGGTGGTGACTCCTAATAGGTTCTAGTGAGCTAACTAAAGTTTTAATAATTATAGTTATATGACTTAGTTATTAAACTTAAGTTATAAGTGGACCTAGAACCCGACCAGACCCTGATCAACCCGAATCAACAAAGGGTAGAGGTTCAAAAATCGAGGCTCACAGAATGGCGACTCTGCTGGGATCAAACTCTTAATTTTAACTTGTTTAATTTTAAGAAAGAGGGCTTAACTCGAAAATTTTTATTTACTGCTTTTATGTTGTTTGTTTACTTTCGTGCACAATTTAAATTTCTGTACATGTGCATCATATGAGAACGAGGGTCCACACAAGCCGATTTCACCCCGGGACCCGCCTTAGGCGTCCCTTGTCAGGACTCACAAATTTTAAGCTGATGTGAATAAGTGAGGGAAAAGAGGAGGGTGTCGTCTAACCACATCCCCTTGATACCTGGGCTTTAGCCCCAAGCATTTTCCTGGCAGCGCCCTTACCTAGCTCATTGTTTGGTCAATCAAAGACCCGACCGTAGACGCACACCTTTAGGTGATGTGAAAAGAGTAGGGAAACCCAAAGAGAATAGCGTGCAAACCTTATTCCTTTGCGGTGACCTGGGCCCACGCCCCTTGTACCTCTCCGGATCGATCCTAGCCAGGTTCGCTAAAGCGTCTAGTGAGGATATGTTGAACTTGTGTGAAACCTTGCTTGCTTGTATGACCGGTCCATTACCAAGCCTAAAAATTGATAGGAGCTTCTTCTACATCAACTCAGGCCAACCCGAAATTGCAGCTTTATTGTTTGCGGCCCAAAGGCCCTATTTGGTTTAATATGTGAGTCATTTGGGCTTTGGCCCAAAAGTTTAGATTTAAGTGATTTTTCTTCCAGCCCAATTTGAATTATCAATTTAGTTCTAAGCCCATGAAAAAACAAGTCCACTTAAAGTATTCCATAAGACATGAAAATCAATCAGGCCTTTCCATCTCGGCCCAAGGCCCATTTTAGTCTAGGTGAACTTTTCATTCGGGCTTTGGCCCAAAATCCTACGTATAGGTGTCATATCTTTTAGGCCTAATCAGAATCGCTTGTTTAGGTTTCAGCCCATTCAAATTCAAGATAGTTTGCGTAACTCATTCATTCTAGTTTCTGACCTCAAGGCCCAATAAGAACATCAAACGAATCTTGGACTTCAAAGTTTCTCTCTCGGCCCAGTGGCCCATTCACAGTCCATGTAGCTTCCTTCAACCCGTTTGCTTCACTTCTAGATCAAGGGTATTCAGGCCCACACATTCGTTCTAGTCTAGGAATCACTCTAGTCCATGCACCCCACTCTCAGTTTGGAAAAGATTCAGGCCAGGTACCTCGTACATAACCCATAGGCATTTCTAGCTCAAACGTTTCGCGGAGCCTACTCAAAGTTCAGAAGGAAGACGATCACGGTCATCTCAATGGCGTCCCGACGGTCGAGAGCTTGAGACTTCAGTAGTTGGTATCAGAAAGTTCAGCATCATTAAAAATTGTTATCTTAAGAGTTCTCAATTAAGTAGTTTTCTTTTCTCGATTAGCCGTTCTTCTAACTTCTATGGTAGCTAGTTTCCTTTATCATTTTAGGTAGTTTTCCCGAGATCATAATGAATAAGAGCATAGTTCCATTTTCATAATTTTTATGCATTCATTCAACCAAACAAAAAAAAGGATAAAAAAAGGAAAAAGAAAAGAAAAAATGTCATTTCATAGAACACACCTGCAAACATCATAAAACAAAACCATTGCTTTCACAAGTTCTCCTGTACAAAGCCATCATTCCACATACATTCACCACAATCCTCACATATGTCTTATCACTCCGTCATTCCACCACAACACCACCTCACCAAAAAAAACTAAAAAAAAATTTCACAAATCATCCATTCACCCTCCTCACACACAATCACCCCTCCACAAAAACAACACATCACCCCCACATACAAAAGGGCATTCAAGAGGTTTGTTGAAAACCCCAAAACAATATTGGGGGCAATATGAGTTTAGGACCGATAATGTTTATTTCTTTTGTCTAAATACGTGAACAAGTCTCCAAGTGAAAGTTTCGCGAGAGTGTCTTGAGCAGTAAACCAAGAGAGGATGAGCATGTCATTTTTACATGACTCCAGTGAGGCTACATTCAAAAGTAAGGCAAACGACATAACTTCGATCGAAGGAGATCATTTGTAAACTTACTCTCAGACCTGTGAAAAGTAACAAAGAACGGATACACAACTATTAGGGATGACGAAGCACTTGGGTTCAGCACCACATAGCCAAAAGCTTGTGCATCCTGACATTTACCCTAGGCACCCCCGCTGAGCTTTTCATATATTTTCTCTTTTCGATACATTTAAAGCAACACAAAACGAGCCAACCATTGATGAATAACTGACCTGGTGACCAAAGGAAGCAAGGAGCCTGACTTCCAAATAGCAACTTTGCAAGTCCAAAGAAGTAAGACAACCACCGACATGATGAAATGATCCGCATATGGTCCCAAAGCAACACAGGATCCAAGGAGCTCACATCAAAAACAGCTCTCAGAATTCAAAAGGGAACCACAAGAACCCCGAAAGGAAAGATGACACAAGGCAAATCTGAAAGGCCCGAAAGAAGTCCAAATACAAAACAAAAAAGAGGGGAGAATGATGAGAAGGACAACTCAAAAGTCCAAAGTTCCAAGCTCACCAGCAAAGTCATCACAAAGTGGCCAAACAACTTCAAGACAAGAAGAGGCGAATCTGAAGGAAGGAGTAAGTTGCAACTTTGGTCAACGTTATAGCTCCACATATTCCAAACATACCTCCATGGTCTCATTGTCATTCATCACACCCCATGGCCACGTTGTAAGCTTTAAAGACTTCTGACTTAGTAGTTGTGTATCCAATCAAGTGAAAGTAACAGATCGAAGGTGTAAGTCAAACAAATATCAAATTCAATGATCAAGATGTTATAACCAGAAAAAAATGAGTGTGAGTATTAGACATATCGAGTAGAAAGCACCACAACAAATGAAACCTTAATCCTGTGAGAGCGAGACTTGTTTCACGCAGTTAATCAAAGAAAATACCGGGGCAATCGATCGTCCCGATCGATTGCCATAAACTCTATAACTCAGGTTGCCTTAAGGAAAAATACTGAGGGCAATTGTTGGTTCCAACAATTGCAATAGCAACACCGATAGAAGCCCCAGAGCTTTAAGCCTAAGAACATAAAGCCAAGAAGTTCAAAGCCCCCCACGAACTTCTAACACCTCCACATTATACATCATCGGGCTCGTCCTAAGCCCTACCTCCACACTAAACATCCTCAGGTTTGTCACAAGCCCTAGCCCCTCTCCATATTCACTTAGGCTCATCATAAGACCTAGAATCATCCTTAGGCTCGTAATAAGACCTAGTAGCACCCTTAGGCTCGTCATAAGACCTAGTATCATCCTTAGGCTCGTCATAAGACCTAGTATCATCCTTAGGCTCGTCATAAGACCTAGTATCATCCTTAGGTTCGTCATAAGACCTAGTATCATCCTTAGGCTCATCATAAGACCTAGTATCATCCTTAGGCTCGTTATAAGACCTAGTATCATCCTTAGGCTTGTAGTAAGACCCGGAACCATCCTTAGGCTCGTGATAAGACCTAGAACCATCCTTAGGCTCGTCATAAGACCTAGTATCATCCTTAGGCTCGTCATAAGACCTAGTATCATCCTTTGGCTCGTCGTAAGACCTAGTATCATCCTTAGGCTCGTCATAAGACCTAGTATCATCCTTAGACTCGTAATAAGACCTGGAACTACCCTTAGGCTTGTCACAAGACCTAGCACCATCCTTAGGCTCGTCATAAGACCTAGAGTCATCCTTAGGCTCGTAATAAGACCTAGACTCATCTTTAGGCCCATAATAAGACCTAACATCACTCTTTTAGGATTCATCATACGACTTATCTACTATCATCAAACACATTGAATCATAAAGAATTCATCTCATTCATATAGGCACGTCATAAGACCTATCTACATTATCCAGGCGCGTCACAAGACCTGGCGATGAAGAAGTTGGCGAGGTGATGACAATAAATCCTCTTGTGTTATGTCAACTTATTTTGGGATCAACGAATGGTGGGAGATGGAAATACGTTCCCAAGGTTATCACCAAGAGTTATCCCTGTACACCGGCTTGGGGACAATGGCAATAAGTCCACAATGGGTCTAGCCAGGAGCAACGACACATGTTTCGCTCCCCAGAAGCATTCGAGCATCATCAGCATCATCAGCATCGTTAGCATATCGACATCGTTAGCATTATTCCCACATATGAATATCATCTTATCTTTGCTTTTAGGTAGTCGACACCTTAGAATAGTCCGACATCACTTCATTTCACTTTTTAGGTAGTCGACGCCATGGATAGTCCGACATCACTTCATTTCACTTTTAGGTAGTTGACACCTTAGAATAGTCCGACATCACTTCATTTCACTTTTAGGTAATCGACGCCTTAGAATAGTCTGACATCACTTCATTTCACTTTAGGTAGTCGACGCCTTAGAATAGTCCGACATCACTTCATTTTTACTTTTAGGTAGTCGACGCCTTAGAATAGATTGACATTGTTTTCCTTTTACGGCATATGTAGTCAGCGCCTTAAAATAGCTTGACACAAACCATCGTGCAGGGTTCTTAGGATTCAAAATTTTGGGATATCACTCAAGCATCAACTAGACTCTTCATATCCATTCCAGAGTCAAGATGACGGGGACAATCTATTATACCCAAAATTTTGACCCCCCGGTGTAAGGTTTCTAAGACTTTAGTGTTGCAAGGGGTACTTTGGTCAAATTATGAAGAATCCTGGTTCGATCGGCACATTCCAGAGCATTAGTGACATCTTAGACATCTTCAGGGGCATTTTCGTAATTTTCAAGGCTCCTAAGATCTCCTATAAGTTTTCTCTCTCCTTCGAAAATGACTCAAATCAACTCGGAATGTTTTGAAATTTTAATACATGATAGAGGATGACATTTTGAGAATAATACCTTTGGAATTTTGATTTTTTAAATTTCCATTAATTTTCTAGCAATTTCTGATTGAATCTGACGAGAAATTGGATTTAAAAATATTCCAATATCCAAAAATTCCGATTCCACCTCAAAAAAAATCATAAATATCTTCCTTTACATATGGTTAAAATTTCATAGTCAAATTCCTTTCAGAAATCCTTTAAGCTAAGACATTAGTAAATCTCGGTTTTTACCGGATTTTTCTATCGTTAGTGAGGCCTACTTAAGGAACCTGAACTCTTGATCAAAGAACAAGCAACAGAACCCTAGATCATCAAAGAAACCAGCCGTCTCACTCTCCCCACGTTTTGAACTCCCGAGTCTCAATCAAACACCAAAATCTCACCAAAATCAACACCAAAACACATTTTCTAGTTCCCATCACATCCACAATCATCAAACCACCATCAAATACCACCAAAACGTGAAGATTACCATCAATTCACAAGGGTCAGAAGCTTGGGTCAAACTCAATCCAGAATCGGCTTCAACGGAGCACCAAAACATTACCGACATGAAGAGTCTCGCCAATCTCGAAGGTAAAACAGGTTAGAAACTTATTCTTTTGATTCCCCACGACTTCATTAACCTTCTGTTAAAATTTTAGTGCAAGCTAACCTTTTATTGCTTCCTAGTTGCTATTTGTTTGAGCTTCTATCTAATTACTTGTTTGTTAAGTTTTGCAATAAATTTGACTTCAAAATGAATTCTTTCAATTACTAACGTGGTTAGAATATCTCAGGCTACACACCCATAAAATTTGAGCCAAAACACCGTCTGGAACAGCCACAACGCTGTCGTTCGAGGGCGGTCCGCACCCACAGACGCCATGTCCGGGGTCCCAAACGTCCTATCCATAAGCACAGACGCTCTCGGACGGTGGCGGGATTTTGAAATTTTCAAAAATTAGGGTTTTATAAAACATGTCCGGGCCCACGGACGCCCTGTCCATGGACCCGGACTTTTCAAAATTGTGTTATCTGTTTAATTCGACTTTTATTTTCACTTAGGTTAACTAGGGTCCATGGGTTCAGACATTAGGTACGTGGCCACGGACGAAAATAAAATTTGACCTAATTCTGCCTTCGAAACCCTAGTTTAGGTAATTTAATTTCACACTTATTTTTCTGTCAAAAAAATGATAAATAAAAAACCAAGAAATCAGAAGTTCACGCATTAGATTATTAAAACAACTGCTAATAAGCCGTAAATAAACTAATTAGAGGAAAAACGACTTCGAAGGGTAGTGAAAGTAACTTGAACCCCAAAAAGTCGAATACCAAGCCCCCGAACCCGAACTCTCCTTTCCTAATTTACCCTAGGACAAAATTAGGTGGTGTCTCCTAATAGGTTCCAGTGAGCTAACTTAGGTTATAATAATTATAGTTGTATGACTTAGTTATTAAACTTAAGTTATAAGTGGTCCTAGAACCCGACCAGACCCTGATCATCCCGAATCAACAAAGGGTAGAGGTTCAAAAATCGAGGCTCACAATAGTTTGGGACTTTATCACCAAAGTCCTCTACCCTCTTCCGACTGTAGGCGTACGGTTCCACAATCGTTCCGCGACTAGTCAGTCTACCAAATACTCACATTATTAACTTAACAGCCCAGTTCTACTAAGCTTACCAACTTCATATTCCTTACACACACTCAGATACTGTAGCAGAAATATGTGACTATCTCTACCTAGGCAGTGTACCTATCGTTTTACGGATTAGTGAATTAAGTGGGGGTTTTCGATCTCAGGGACCTCGTTCAATTAATTGATAATTTATTAACTAACTGAGAAACTAAACTAAGAAAACAGACGTTACTTTTTCAGGTTTAACTTAATTTAATGTAACGAATGACTCAATAAACATATGTAAAATAATAAAACTATCAAAATAAACTAAGTAAATAAATAAAGATTAAAACTGTAAATAAAAAGAATCACCCCGGATTGTTCTACAAACCTTCACTTTCTAATCTATTAGTAAACTATTCCCTAATTCTGTAATAAACTCAGAAACTATAATTAATTCGTCAACGGCTAAGTCTAACGAATCCTAACTAGTTCCTAGAACTAGAAGCAGACTAATGCTCTATTCCGGACACAACTAATTGCATAAAGAACAGTTTCTATTGGAGACCGATTAACCTATAGGCGGGATCATGCTTCTAGTCGTTAATCAGGTCTAACTTCCTATGTTTTGTTATCTATCTTAGCACTCGTGTGTTGATTAGAAAACTACAAAGATCACTTTAATAATTAGCTAGAGAATTAATGCGCATGAGGAACTGGAATTAAACTACATCATTAATGAATTAGTAAAGAGATTACAAATAAATATAAAGATCCGGTTTGCTACCCCAATCCGAGGAGTTAATCTAACTACTCAAACATAAATATTAAAGTAACTAAAACAAAATAGAATGATGTTAACATGTAGCAACAATAATATGTGTGAGTGGTGGTGGTATAGTGATGGTGAAGCGTGACAGTGGTGGTGTGTGGCTGATGGAAGAGTACGATGGTGATGATGGTGATAATGGAGATGGCGTAATGGTGGTGATGGTGTTACTGTGGTGGTGGTGTATGTAACAGAGGCACAAGGCCCCTGTAATGGGACGTGAGAGCATGAAACCCTCCTCCTCAATTTATAGCAGCGTCGAATCGATTGAGATATGAAAAAGTTTTATCTTCTAATTTTGATAAAAATCATCATGAGAGCCGCCTGATTTGCCGCGTCCGGATGAGCAAGTCCGGACGTCTCTGTGTGTGTCACGCGAGACTTTCCTCTCTAACGCGTCCGGATGAGCGTCCGACTCTGTGGTCCAGACGCATTTGTTAGTGTTATCCGACCCAACTCGTCCGGACGTAAGTCCGGACGTTTTTGTATTTCGCCCACACTAGATTTCTCGACTCATGCCCGGACTTACATGTCATGTCCGGACATGAGTTGGAAATCTCTCGGAACTTGTCCGACCTTGCAAGCTTGGACAGAAGTCCGAACATAACTTCGACGGGGGCTAGATTCTTCGTTTTAGCTCCGTTGCGCTCCCCGTTTGTTGCGTTGAAATCCTCATGAAGAATTCTATGCATTTCCTAGACTTTTAACTGCATTACAAACATAAAATGCATAAGTTCACATCAAAACATAAATGTAAGGAATAACATATGATAAGTGAGAAATACGACATGAATTGTTATGAAAATAGGGATAATTAAAGCCTTAAAAATAGATGTATTTAACACTTACCAGATACACTCAGTTTGACTGACACTTGCTCTTAGTTATCTATCTTCATATATGTGACCTCCGTTCATTGCATGTAACATTATACATCATATTTATACACATAAGTTCGTTAGACTTAACAACCGATCTACATCTTTGCTAGACTCTAGGAGTTGATTGTCACTTTGTCTTCAGTAGAGTACCTAAGCTTGTACATAGGCTGATTCTTAAATTACTTTAGTTGGTACAGTCAAGACACGTGTCGTCCTGTGGTTGGACACGTTGGAGGCAAGGGCTCAGGTGGTCAGTTACCACTTGTGCTCTCTACTTGCCTAATCTTGATGGCTTCATTAATGCTGCCCAAAGCTTCATTAATGCTGCGTAATGAGTGCCTCTTAATATCCCTGACCCTATCTTGTTATCTTGTTTATTAATGAGCAAGACTTTTTCGTGAGCTATGTTGCTTGTGTGGATGCATGATCTTGTCGATTCACTTAGTGTATTTTGTCCTTCTATTGCGTCTTATGCATGAGTGAAACACCCCAACCGTTAATCCTACTATTACCGTCTAATCATTCTGTTAATCCTATCAGTTCGCAGCGGAAATACTACTACTTACTACGGCGGGTGAAACAATGCCGCTAACCGCCCATACGGCTAGCTAGGCTACTAATACTTACAGTGACGGTCTGATGAACATAATATACCGAGCTACTATATTGCATACCGAATACAAAAGATAACATTCCTACATTACCGAATTACCGAGTATTTAAGTATGTTCATTTACATCCTTTACCAAACTTCCCAAAATAATGAGTTTCTACCAACTACTTATCTATACCAATTCTCCATCTGTTTGTATATCCAAAAAGGTGTACCCCATGGTACACCGGCTAATCAAAAAGCTACAGCCATGTACTACTTAGTACACCCATCACAATTCATCAATTACAATCCAAAAAGAAGATAAAGAAATAGAGCTAAGTCTTCAGCATCTTCATCCTTCACGAGTACCTGCGTGTAGTAAAAACATCGCCCCAAGGGGCTCAGCAAAAGCTGCACATGAACTCCGCATATACCGCGTGCTAGCTAGGGCACGCCGACTATTTGATGTCCACTATACATGTAGTTCATTAATTGCATACATACATGCTTTACACACATCATACAACATGCTCAATACATTACATATACAAGGAAACAATACAGTAGCACACATCATACTTACCTTCACAAGGGTTAGCCAAATTACGCATCCGGGTTAATCGGAATGCTTTTACTCTTTTACTCATCACACATTACTTACTTTTACTTACACTTACTTACATTCATTCACTTTACTTACTCATTCTTACTTACTTACTTATACTCAAGTTAAGTCGTCGGGACCTCCGGCCCTAGGGACTACTCCGTCCCACCTCTGGGATTTACTTGACTCACCAATCCGGGATGCTACCCACTTAAGGGATTTGGGCCGCGGACCAGTTTAAGAGTCAGGAATCGGATCCAACCTCTTGTGTCTCCTCATCCTCACGCGTGGCCGAAACTATATCGGACTTCTACTCATTCCAATTTAATTACCAATTTAAGTTAGGATGGTTAGCTTGTTAGGAATAAGTTAGAAGTCCATTCACATCAATAATCGGTCACAACACAATACTACATACATACACACATTCATATTCATCCATACATTTCATGAATTATACAAACTAAGATTTAAAGAAAATATTAACAACATACAACACTACATATTCACAAGTAAGCATAATAACTCCGATTCATGCATTTTTCTTATTTGGTAATCAATTAGCACACAACACATAAATCAGAGTAACCAAGATAGCATACGGGGCATGAGGAATTCATACCGTTCACCGTTGTACGTGTTTCCAAACGTTCCTCCGGTGTCACAAATCAAATCCTATGATATACATACAATTGAATGATTAAATCTGACTATCATTAACTTGACTCATACTTACTATGTCCTTATACTTCTTACACTTACACATTACCTACTTATTTTTCATTACCTTAAGTTTTATTTTCTTACTTAAGATTGACATGCTTACATACAGGTACATATATATATATATATATATATATATATATATGTGGGTATACATATATAATATGTATAATTATTATTTAATTTAAAATATTTTCTTTTTGACTGGACCGAACTTGCGACCGACCTTGCAAGTCCGGTCCATTCCAGTAGCTATCAGTACCGGAAATTTTCTGGCTCGACCGAACTTGCAAGTCCGGTCGCAAGTTCGGTCCATTCCAGTAGCTTGCATTACGGGAATTTTTTTGGCCGACCGAACTTGCAAGTCCGGGGTATTTCTTACTACACTTATGATTATTTATACTTAATTAAGCTTCTAAATTACTTATTAGCCTAATTAATCACTATTTCTAATTACGGGGTATTTCAATCTACCCCCTTAAGAAACTTTGCCCTCAAAGTTGCTCAAGGTTAATAGTTTTATAATTCTACTCATTATGCAAACCAATTGCCATAATGCATCTTACTACACTTATGAGGTGTTTACTTCATTCCACATTGCAAGCATAGACAGTTCAAGCATCATACGCAATTCACATACACAATCCAACATTTCCATATATACCATTCCACATCCGCATTACACAGATACATTACACATTACACATACAAGTCCATACACTACGCATTACACATGCATACATACGCCTACCAAATTCACTTGCACTACATGTGCCATACAAAAAGTCTATTACAATACCTACACACTAAGCAATGCTTACCCCGAAGCAATGCAAAGCAAAAGGGCTCTACCCCCCTTAAAAGGGATACGACCCGTACCCGTATTGCTAAATGCTAGACTCTCTAGTCTATGAACAACTGTGGGTACTTAGCCTTCATGGCATCTTCCAACTCCCATGTCGCTTCTTCGACATCATGGTTTGACCATAGGACCTTCACCATTCGTATAGACTTATGGCGAGTGTCTCTGGTCTTCCTATCAAGGATTCTCACTGGGGTTTCAACATACCTCATGTTCGGCTCGATGGATAATCTCTCCGGCTCTAGCACATGAGAAGGATCAGCAATGTACTTCTTGAGTTGTGACACATGAAATACATCATGGACACGTCCCAAGTCCTCAGGTAATGCTAACCTGTAGGCTACCGATCCAACTCTTTCGGTGATAGTGTACGGCCCTACAAACTTTGGGCTCAGCTTGCCCTTCTGGCTAAATCGGAAGACACCCTTCATAGGTGAAACACGCAAGAACACTTGGTCGCCTACGGCGAACTCAAGGTCGTGTCGTCGCACATCCGCATAGGATTTCTGTCTATCTTGGGCTGCCTTCATATTAGCTCGAATCTGCTGAACTTCAGCTTGCACTTGCTCAAGATACTCCGGTCCTATGATGACCGCTTCACTTGACTCATCCCAACATAAGGGTGTACGGCAAGGTCTACCGTATAGGGCTTGGAAAGGCGACATCTTAATCGAGGCGTGATAACTATTATTATACGAGAACTCGATAAGGTGAAGCTTATCTAACCAACTCCCCTGAAAGTCTAAGGCACATGCCCGAAGCATGTCCTCCAATGTCTGGATGGTCCTTTCCGTCTGACCGTCGGTCTGATGATGGAAGGCGGTACTCAACTTCAATTCTGTACCCAGCGCTTCCCGTGTAGCTCTCCAGTATCTCCAAAGAAATCTGGTGTCGCGGTCAGATACTACGGTTTTCGGGACTCCGTGATGTCTGATAATCTCCTTGTCGAAAAGCTCAGCTAGCTTCACTACCTTCCAGGTGTCCTTCATCGGTATGAATCTAGCGACCTTGGTAAGGCGATCAACTACAACCCAGATCATGTTGAGTCCTCCCCTGGCAGGTGGGAGTCCTACAACAAAATCCATGGAGATATCATGAAATTTCCACTCCGGAACTGGCATCGATTGTACCATTCCGCCCGGTCTACGATGTTCAAACTTTACTTTCTGGCATGTTAAGCATCTCAATACAAATTCTGTCACATCTGATTTCATTCCAGACCACCAGAAGTACCTCTTCATGTCTTTGTATATCTTGGAGGCTCCTGGATGGACTGATAATGTGGAACTATGTGACTCTCGCAGGATGCGATCCCTTAGCTCAGCATTGCTTCGGGGGACGCATAGCCTGCCATTCAACCGAATCAAACCATCTTCATGTAGCTTAAAGTCATACTTCTTCTTCTCAAATGTACCATTCTCAATCTTTTGTCTGATTTCGGTTAGGTAAGGGTCGCTCAACTGAGCGTCTCGCACCTCGTCAACCAAGCTAGAAGAAGCGAGTAGCTAATGGAGCGAGTGTGCTCGACGGCTCAGGGCGTCGGCTACGATGTTTGCCTTCCCTTCCTTATACTGCAAGTTGATGTCATAATCTGAAAGAAATTCCATCCATCTTCTCTGTCTCAAATTCAGTTCTTTCTACGTGAATACATACTGTAAGCTCTTGTGGTCGGAGTAGATGGTGATGCTTACCCCATAGAGATAGTGTCGCCATATCTTCAAGGCGAAGACAATGGCTCCTAACTCTAAGTCGTGTGTCGGGTAATTCTCCTCATGCTTTTTCAGCTGGCGGGAGGCATAAGCAACAACCTTGCCATGCTGCATGAGTACGCATCCCATTCCTTTGCCTGATGCATCACAATACACCTCAAATCCCTCTGTGCCCTCTGGAAGAGTAAGGACGGGCGCTGAGGTCAATGAGTCTTTTAGTTTCTGAAATGATAACTCGCACTCGTGTGTCCATACAAACGGTGCATCTTTCTTCATCAATGTAGTCATGGGCTTAGGGACTTTCGAGAAGTCCTTCACAAATCTCCGGTAGTAACCGGCTAGACCAAGAAAGCTCCGAATGTCGGTAACAGTCTTAGGTCTAGGCCATGATCGTACAGCTTCTATCTTAGAAGGGTCCACTGAGATACCTGCGCTCGAGATGACATGTCCAAGGAATGATACCTGATCAAGCCAGAACTCGCATTTGGAGAACTTCGCATACAGCTGGTTCTCGCGCAGTGTCTCAAGCACTTTCCTCAAATGGGTTTCATGTTCCTCTGCTGATTTGGAATATACAAGGATGTCGTCGATGAAGACCGCAACCGAAGTGTCCAACTGCTCACTGAATAGTCGGTTCATAAGATCCATGAATTTAGCTGGTGCATTTGACAAACCGAATGGCATCACCGTGAATTCATAGTGGCCATATCTGGTACGGAATGCCGTTTTCTCAATGTCTTGTTCCTTGATAGCAATCTGATGATACCCATAACGGAGGTCGATCTTGGAGAAGACTGATGCTCCTTTCAGCTGGTCGAACAGGTCGTCGATGCGTGGTAATGGGTATTTATTCTTGACTGTGACCGCATTCAGCTCGCGGTAGTCAATACAAAGGCGGAGACTACCGTCCTTCTTCTTCACGAAGAGGACCAGTGCTCCTAGGGTGATACGCTCGGGCGTATAAACCCTTTGTCGAGTAAGTCACGTAACTGCTCTTTCAGTTCGGTCATTTCAGCAGGTGCCATGCGGTACGGTGCCCTAGCAATGGGACCGGTACCTCGCAAAAGGTCAATCTCAAATTCCACTGCTCTCGGTGGTGGCATGCCGGGTAGCTCCTTAGGGAATACATCATGAAATTTGGATACAATGGGTACTTCATCACTGAACTCTGGATCTCTCTCCAGGTCTTGCACATAGCATAGATACACTTCATGGCCCCTTTTGAGCTCTCGGTACATAGCCATGGCAGATATGAGGGTGGTCGAAGGCTCTCTCGGTTTCTGGTGGTAAGATACTGTAACCCCAGAAGGACTCCTGAGCAGCAATCGGTGCTCGGCGCAGAGGATTCTACCCTTGTGCCGCTCCAACCAATTCATTCCGATGATTAAGTCGAATCCCAATCCGTTGAATTCGATGAAGGAAATGGGAAACGCTTCGTTTTTGATTTCGATGGTGGCTGATTGATAATATTTGGTGCACTTTACTCGCTCCTTCGATGGGAGAGTAACCATAAAATTCGGTAGCTCATCCGCATCTAGCTTCAACCTCTTCATGAAACACGGTGATACGAAGGTGTGAGAGGCGCCGGAGTCGAATAACATATTGGCATCAATGCCGTTCACTGGGAATGTTCCCGTTAATATGGTGCCGCTTCTGCCGGCTTGTGCTTCGGTGAGGATGCTCAGGATACCTTCGGTACCGAGTCCACAACCTATTGGATTCACAATTGGATAAGTATTGACGGTGGACACAAGTGGAATTAAATCAACACTGTTCTTTATTGATAAACCAACCCTCATACATATCACGTCTCTAATACACGTTACTAATAGATTACATGATACTATGAATTTAATACTTCCTAAAGGTAAGGTTCAGATGTTCTGGTTTCATGTGTGTGGCATTGATTATTGCCAGTGGTGTCGTATTCAGCTTGATCTTGTTGATCCCGTGATACAGCATCCTAGAGTTTCCACCCATGATTAGGACATCTCCTGATCTCAATACCAGTTTCTGTACGAGGTCCACACGCTTCTGCTCGCTATACAGGAATACGGCGTCATCACCAATGGACCAAGACACTACGGGCACTCCCTGTTCGAGAGATTCCGCTGTCTCGTCCTTGTCTTGGTGTAACCCAAGTCGTCCTTCTTTCTCGTAGAAGTTGACAATACAGATGTCCGCTTCAAGTGCGGGGATCGGTTCACGTTCGCATTGTTGTGCAAGTTCTACTGCTTGTGTGACAAGTGTCTGAAAGTCTGGAGGTATTGTCGGTGGCGTCGCTCCGTCTTGCGTTCGTGTCTCTCGGTATGTCTTGGTATAAGGATTCCAGTCCTCTCCCAAGCACATCATCTTTAGCTTCATCTTCGCTCCACCGGGGAATTCGGGTGTGTAAAATCCTCCTTGACCCGTTCCTAGCTCGTTGCATCGTCGGATGATTGAGATCTGCGCTTCGGGTGTCAGGTATTCCTTAAATAAAATCATACCTGGTCGGATGACCTGACACTGTTTGTTGGTGTAGTAGTGGTTGGTGATGTCGGTCTCTTCTTGATTCAAGTTTACCGGTATCGGGTAACAGATACTAAAGCTTCCTATGGTTACAAATTTCATCTACGATGAGTACTAGTTTCAACTAATTCTTTTCATGCTCAATATACACTTCAATTCATTTACTCATGCATTCCTTCAAACAGTTACTCTACTACTTAGTCATGCTACTTCAAGGATTAAAGGTTCGGATAATTACCTGGGCCGGACTTAGAACCGGACCCGTCACGGTCTATGACATGAAGGACAGGCTGCCTCTGAGGTGCACCCCTCTGAGGTCCCCGGGATCCCGGTCCCTGTGGTGCCTGCTGGGTCGGTGCATCGCCAGATGCAACCTCCTTGCCTTCCCTCTGTTTGTAGCTTTGGAAGTTCCCTTTTGGTTTAGCATTCTCTGGGCACTTGTTAGCTGTGTGTCCCGGTTTCTGGCAATTGTAGCACTTGATTTCTCACCCGTAACAGTCTTTACCAGGATGGTCCTGGTTGCACTTTCTGCACACATAGGTGCGGCCGTCGGAGAAGGTTTTGGCGGAACCGGAGCTAGAACCTGAGGTTAGAGGGTTAGCACATGTGTGCATGGATATACTAGATATAATACTTATACGAATACAATTTGGTTTAGGAGTTTACCCTTAGGTGGGTGTGATCTCAGTGGCTTTGCTGCCACCGGTGCAGAATAACCAAGCTGAAGAAGCTCAACTGGTTTGCCCTGCTCAACATGGGCACTACTCTCACTTGGGGATTTCTTTTGGGATTGCTGAAAGAAATTTCCCTTCTTCTTTTTCCAGCTCTTCCCCTGGTTCTGCTCCTCAGTACTGGTGTTTTTGTTGTTGGCTTTGCGCTTCAGCGCGGTCTCTTCATCCCTTAATTGGCAAGTGATTTCAACGCGAGAAGCCGCGTGATGACACTCCTGAAGGGAGGTAAATCGTGTGTAGCCCGTACCGTACCAAAGGCGATGGCTCAGACCGCCATAGAAGCGATCGACCAACACCTGGCCGGTGTATCCTAGATCGGGTAGAAGACGGAGAATGGAGGTGAAGGTGTGGTAGTACTCATCCACAGACATCTTGTCTGTCATCTTCAAGGCATCCAGCTCTAGCCTTTTCTTAGTCTTTACATGTTCCGGATAGTACTTAGATCGGAGGAGAGATGCAAAGGACTCCCAATCGAATGTGGGGTCGTTGACGTGCTCGTGCTTGATTAGCTTCCACCAATCCATAGCCGCATCCTTCAAGTAGTAGGCTGCTACTCTGACTCGAACTCCAGCAGGAGCCTCGAGGGTTTCGAAAGCCGTCTCCATCTCGGAGATGTAGGCTTCGAGCTTAGCCGGATCACTCTCGCCCCTAAAGCAAGGAGGGCGGAGTTCCGCTACAGATTTTACCCAGTTTGCTTCTCTGGGTGGCGGGGGAGGGATTGGCCCCGCTTGGGTTTGCTGGTTCTGTTGGGTTTGTTGCATAGCTTGTATTACTTGCGGTAGCATCTGTGCTACCGTGGCGGCGACGATCTCAGCTATCGTCTGCGCGCCGGTTCCATCAGAGGCTTCGCCTCTACCTCGGCCTCGGCCTCTTCCTGACATCTGAATATTTAACAGTTACATTAGGCTCCGCAAGATATGACTCAAAGGTCTTGGAATTTAAGCAAGGTATCGTTCCTAAGAACGTCAAGGGTATCCGTCGTTAACAACGGTAGTTCCTAGTTAGGTTTCAAAGTATCCGTCTTAAGACGGTTGAAAGCCTAACTCGGTAATCCCTATGCTCGGTAACTATGGACATCAGAGCGTAACTACGCTCTGATACCACTTTTTGTAACACCCCAACCGTTAATCCTACTATTACCGTCTAATCGTTCTGTTAATCCTATCAGTTCGCAGCGGAAATACTACTACTTACTACGGCGGGTGAAACAATGCCGCTAACCGCCCATACGGCTAGCTAGGCTACTAATACTTACAGTGACGGTCTGATGAACATAATATACCGAGCTACTATATTGCATACCGAATACAAAAGATAACATTCCTACATTACCGAATTACCGAGTATTTAAGTATGTTCATTTACATCCTTTACCAAACTTCCCAAAAGAATGAGTTTCTACCAACTACTCATCTATACCAATTCCCCATCTGTTTCTATATCCAAAAAGGTGTACCCCATGGTACACCGGCTAATCAAAAAGCTACAGCCATGTACTACTTAGTACACCCATCACAATTCATCAATTACAATCCAAAAAGAAGATAAAGAAATAGAGCTAAGTCTTCAGCATCTTCATCCTTCACGAGTACCTGCGTGTAGTAAAAACATCGCCCCAAGGGGCTCAGCAAAAGCTGCGCATGAACTCCGCATATAACGCGTGCTAGCTAGGGCACGCCGACTATTTGACGTCCACTATACATGCAGTTCATTAATTGCATACATACATGCTTTACACACATCATACAACATGCTCAATACATTACATATACAAGGAAACAATACAGTAGCACACATCATACTTACCTTCACAAGGGTTAGCCAAATTACGCATCGGGTTAATCGGAATGCTTTTACTCTTTTACTCATCACACATTACTTACTTTTACTTACACTTACTTACATTCATTCACTTTACTTACTCATTCTTACTTACTTACTTATACTCAAGTTAAGTCGTCGGGACCTCCGGCCCTGGGGACTACTCCGTCCCACCTCCAGGATTTACTTGACTCACCAATCCGGGATGCTACCCACTTAAGGGATTTGGGCCGCGGACTAGTTTAAGAGTCAGGAATCGGATCCAACCTCTTGTGTCTCCTCATCCTCACGCGTGGCCGAAACTATATCGGACTTCTACTCATTCCAATTTAATTACCAATTTAAGTTAGGGTGGTTAGCTTGTTAGGAATAAGTTAGAAGTCCATTCACATCAATAATCGGTCACAACACAATACAACATACATACACACATTCATATTCATCCATCATTTCATGAATTATACAAACTAAGATTTAAAGAAAATATTCACAACATACAACACTACATATTCACAAGTAAGCATAATAACTCCGATTCGTGCATTTTTCTTATTTGGTGATCAATTAGCACACAACACACAAATCAGAGTAACCAAGATAGCATACGGGGCATGAGGAATTCATACCGTTCACCGTTGTACGTGTTTCCAAACGTTCCTCCAGTGTCACAAATCAAATCCTATGATATACATACAATTGAATGATTAAATCTGACTATCATTAACTTGACTCATACTTACTATGTCCTTATACTTCTTACACTTACACATTACCTACTTATTTTTCATTACCTTAAGTTTTATTTTCTTACTTAAGATTGGCATGCTTACATACAGGTACATATATATATATATATATATGTATATATTATTATTTAATTTAAAATATTTTTTTTTACTGGATCGAACTTGCGACCGACCTTGCAAGTCCGGTCCATTCCAGTAGCTATCAGTACCGGAAATTTTCTGGCTCGACCGACTTGCAAGTCCGGTCGCAAGTTCGGTCCATTCCAGTAGCTTGCATTACGGGAATTTTTTTGGCCGACCGAACTTGCAAGTCCGGTCGCAAGTCCGGTCGATTCCAGTAGGTTTCAGACGGGAAAATTTTCTGGTCCGACCGAACTTGCAAGTCCGGTCGCAAGTCCGGTCGATTCCAGAAGCTTTCCCGTCTTTGTAAATCAGGGCTCGACCGAACTTGCAAGTCCGGTCGCAAGTTCGGTCCGGCCCAGTATTTGCATTTTTATTTCTGTTTCAGTCCTCTCTTTTACCCATTACTTCCCCATTGTTCCTACACTTATTCCCACATGTTATAACACTAATTAAATCTCCTAATACACCTCAGTTCATTCCTTAACTCCTTACACATTTCTATACTAACTTACACACTCAATTTCCAAGTTTCATTTCAACACTCACCTAGCTTCTTCTCTAGTTGCATTATGCTACAGATTTTAACACTTACACTCCTCTTCCACATCTCCCTCTTCCATTGACATTTCTAACACTCCTAATGCATTTAGAATACATTATCTATCTCTCTCAACTTACTCTCTATCTTTCTCAAACAAAATCTGTTACAACACATATTACTCACCTAGTTTTTAATTCATTAAGTGTTCTATTCCTATGTAAATTTTGACATAGCCTCCCCTATATTTTTACACTCTCACCACATTGTTTTCTCACACATTATCATCATCTCACCTGTTTTCAACATAACAACCATATACAAGCTCCCATACACAATACTAATACTAAAACAACACTAAATTCCTGCACTCAAACATCTCATTCCCAATCTGTTTTGTAACAGTTTTAAATTGTTTTCAAGGGTTTAAAACACTTACATTCTCTTATACATTACTCTACTTCACAATACCATTTTCATTACTAAATTCAAACCTTCTAAAAATCTGTTACACACATATATATACAAGGTTACACAAAAGAGTATAATTTACCTTGCTTCTCTTCTAGACTCCTCTTTCTCTTTCTTGCTTCTTCTCTCTTCTTCTTCCTTCTCTCTCTCTACCGGTTTGCAAACCAAACCTCCAAGGCTACAGCCCATCAACATACATATTTTCAATACTAAAACTAACCTTAAACATTATTTGAGTTCTAATGTAAATTTTAGGGTTTAGAAAATTCCTTACCTTGCAAGGGTGTAAATGAAGCTTGGAGTGGCTCAAGAACAAAATTCCAACTCCACCAACAAGGCAAAAATCGGCTAGCATAAAGAAGCAAGCAAGGGTTTTAGTCTACATTTTCGTTTTGCCCTTGAGGCTAGAAAAAGATGAAGTTTTTAAGAATATTTTTACCTCAATAGAACAAGGAGAAGGAGGGCCTTCTAATGGTGGTCTTGAAGCTCCAAATGGGGCATACCCATGAAAACGAAAGTTGTTGTTTTCGATTTTTGAAAGGATAGGAATGTAGCTCTGGTGAGAGGATTCCAATGGTGTAGTTTTTATAATTTTTGGAAGAGATTGGAGGGGGTTACAAGAGGAGAGAAGTAGAGTTTTGTGGGTGTTTGCTCAAGCTTCCATGGCATCGGTTGGAGGAAGGAGAAGAGAGAAAATCAGAGAGAGTAAGGGGATGGGTTCACGTGAGAGAAGAGAGAATAGGGATAGGAGAGAGAAAAGGTGAGAGTGAATAAAGTAAGGTGAGTTTTACTTTATTGTTTTTGTCTTTTGTTCATGAAAAGAATTGGTAGAGTGTGTGAGAGAGGGGGCCATCGGCTGGCACTAGTACACACACACAACTTCACTTTTTATTTTAAGAGTGGACACATAAGTTTGGTCTATTTATATTTCTACCCCAACTTCCCGTTTTTGACAGTTTTTACTAATCTCTCGTTTTATTGATTTTATTGGTTCTAAGGCTTCACTAATATTTATTAATGACTATTTAGTTGACCAATATTGTTATGAGTCTATTTGACCCGCTTAAAGACACGTTTCCTCAGTTACCTCAAAAACGTGCTTTAAGGTTCGGTAATGTTTTTAAACCGTTTTAAAGATCCGTTTTCTTCGGGATTTGTTCCCTTATGATTATTTATACTTAATTAAGCTTCTAAATTACTTATTAGCCTAATTAATCACTATTTCTAATTACGGGGTATTTCAATCTACCCCCTTAAGAAACTTTGCCCTCAAAGTTGCTCAAGGTTAATAGTTTTATAATTCTACTCATTATGCAAACCAATTGCCATAATGCATCTTACTACACTTATGAGGTGTTTACTTCATTCCACATTGCAAGCATACACAGTTCAAGCATCATACGCAATTCACATACACAATCCAACATTTCCATACATCCCATTCCACATTCGCATTACACAGATACATTACACATTACGCATACAAGTCCATACACTACGCATTACACATGCATACATACGCCTACCAAATTCACTTGCACTACATGTGCCATACAAAAAGTCTATTACAATACCTACACACTAAGCAATGCTTACCCCGAACCAATGCAAAGCAAAAGGGCTCTACCCCCCTTAAAAGGGGTACGACCCGTACCCGTATTGCTAAATGCTAGACTCTCTAGTCTATGAACAACTGTGGGTACTTAGCCTTCATGGCATCTTCCAACTCCCATGTCGCTTTCTTCGACATCATGGTTTGACCATAGGACCTTCACCATTCGTATAGACTTATGGCGAGTGTCTCTGGTCTTCCTATCAAGGATTCTCACTGGGGTTTCAACATACCTCATGTTCGGCTCGATGGATAATCTCTCCGGCTCTAGCACATGAGAAGGATCAGCAATGTACTTCTTGAGTTGTGACACATGAAATACATCATGGACACGTCCCAAGTCCTCAGGTAATGCTAACCTGTAGGCTACCGATCCAACTCTTTCGGTGATAGTGTACGGCCCTACAAACTTGGGGCTCAGCTTGCCCTTCTGGCCAAATCGGAAGACACCCTTCATAGGTGAAACGCGCAAGAACACTTGGTCGCCTACGGCGAACTCAAGGTCGTGTCGTCGCACATCCGCATAGGATTTCTGTCTATCTTGGGCTGCCTTCATATTAGCTCGAATCTGCTGAACTTCAGCTTGCACTTGCTCAAGATACTCCGGTCCTATGATGACCGCTTCACTTAACTCATCCCAACATAAGGGTGTACGGCAAGGTCTACCGTATAGGGCTTGGAAAGGCGACATCTTAATCGAGGCGTGATAACTATTATTATACGAGAACTCGATAAGGTGAAGCTTATCTAACCAACTCCCCTGAAAGTCTAAGGCACATGCCCGAAGCATGTCCTCCAATGTCTGGATGGTCCTTTCCGTCCAACCGTCGGTCTGATGACGGAAGGCGGTACTCAACTTCAATTCTGTACCCAGCGCTTCCCGTGTAGCTCTCCAGTATCTCGAAAGAAATCTGGTGTCGCGGTCAGATACTATGGTTTTCGGGACTCCGTGATGTCTGATAATCTCCTTGTCGAAAAGCTCAGCTAGCTTCACTACCTTCCAGGTGTCCTTCATCGGTATGAATCTGGAGACCTTGGTAAGGCGATCAACTACAACCCAGATCATGTTGAGTCCTCCCCTGGCAGGTGGGAGTCCTACAACAAAATCCATGGAGATATCATGAAATTTCCACTCCGGAACTGGCATCGATTGTACCATTCCGCCCGGTCTACGATGTTCAAACTTTACTTTCTGGCATGTTAAGCATCTCAATACAAATTCTGTCACATCTGATTTCATTCCAGACCACCAGAAGTACCTCTTCATGTCTTTGTACATCTTGGAGGCTCCTGGATGGACTGATAATGTGGAACTGTGTGACTCTCGTAGGATGCGATCCCTTAGCTCAGCATTGCTTCGGGGGACGCATAGCCTGGCATTCAACCGAATCAAACCATCTTCATGTAGCTTAAAGTCATACTTCTTCTTCTCAAATGTACCATTCTCAATCTTTTGTCTGATTTCGGTTAGGTAAGGGTCGCTCAACTGAGCGTCTCGCACCTCGTCAACCAAGCTAGAAGAAGCGAGTAGCGAATGGAGCGAGTGTGCTCGACGGCTCAGGGCGTCGGCTATGATGTTTGCCTTCCCTTCCTTATACTGCAAGTTGATGTCATAATCTGAAAGAAATTCCATCCATCTTCTCTGTCTTAAATTCAGTTCTTTCTGCGTGAATACATACTGTAAGCTCTTGTGGTCGGAGTAGATGGTGATGCTTACCCCATAGAGATAGTGTCGCCATATCTTCAAGGCGAAGACAATGGCTCCTAACTCTAAGTCGTGAGTCGGGTAATTCTCCTCATGCTTTTTTAGCTGGCGGGAGGCATAAGCAACAACCTTGCCATGCTGCATGAGTACGCATCCCATTCCTTTGCCTGATGCATCACAATACACCTCAAATCCCTCTGTGCCCTCTGGAAGAGTAAGGACGGGCGCTGAGGTCAGTGAGTCTTTTAGTTTCTGAAATGATAACTCGCACTCGTGTGTCCATACAAACGGTGCATCTTTCTTCATCAATGTAGTCATGGGCTTAGGGACTTTCGAGAAGTCCTTCACAAATCTCCGGTAGTAACCGGCTAGACCAAGAAAGCTCCGAATGTCGGTAACAGTCTTAGGTCTAGGCCATGATCGTACAACTTCTATCTTAGAAGGGTCCACTGAGATACCTGCGCTCGAGATGACATGTCCAAGGAATGATACCTGATCTAGCCAGAACTCGCATTTGGAGAACTTCGCATACAACTGGTTCTCGCGCAGTGTCTCAAGCACTTTCCTCAAATGGGTTTCATGTTCCTCTGCTGATTTGGAATATACAAGGATGTCGTCGATGAAGACCACAACCGAAGTGTCCAACTGCTCACTGAATAGTCGGTTCATAAGATCCATGAATTTAGCTGGTGCATTTGACAAACCGAATGGCATCACCGTGAATTCATAGTGGCCATATCTGGTACGGAATGCCGTTTTCTCAATGTCTTGTTCCTTGATAGCAATCTGATGATACCCAGAACGGAGGTCGATCTTGGAGAAGACTGATGCTCCTTTCAGCTGGTCGAACAGGTTGTCGATACGTGGTAATGGGTATTTATTCTTGACTGTGACCGCATTCAGCTCGCGGTAGTCAATACAAAGGCGGAGACTACCGTCCTTCTTCTTCACGAAGAGGACCGGTGCTCCCCAGGGTGATACGCTCGGGCGTATAAACCCTTTGTCGAGTAAGTCACGTAACTACTCTTTCAGTTCGGTCATTTCAGCAGGTGCCATGTGGTACGGTGCCCTAGCAATGGGACCGGTACCTGGCAAAAGGTCAATCTCAAATTCCACTGCTCTCGGTGGTGGCATGCCGGGTAGCTCCTTAGGGGATACATCAGGAAATTCGGATACAATGGGTACTTCATCACTGAACTCTGGATCTCTCTCCAGGTCTTGCACATAGCATAGATACACTTCATGGCCCCTTCTGAGCTCCCGGTACATAGCCATGGCAGATATGAGGGTGGTCGAAGGCTCTCTCGGTCTCTGGTGGTAAGATACTGTAACCCCAAAGGACTCCTGAGCAGCAATCGGTGCTCGGGGCAGAGGATTCTACCCTTGTGCCGCTCAAACCAATTCATTCCGATGATTAAGTCGAATCCCAATCCGTTGAATTCGATGAAGGAAATGGGAAACGCTTCGTTTTTGATTTCGATGGTGGCTGATTGATAATATTTGGTGCACTTTACTCGTTCCTTCGATGGGAGAGTAACCATAAAATTCGGTAGCTCATCCGCATCTAGCTTCAACCTCTTCACGAAAGACGGTGATACGAAGGTGTGAGAGGCGCCGGAGTCGAATAACATATTGGCATCAATGCCGTTCACTGGGAATGTTCCCGTTAATATGGTGCCGCTTCTGCCGGCTTGTGCTTCGGTAAGGATGCTCAGGATACCTTCGGTACCGAGTCCACAACCTATTGGATTCACAATTGGATAAGTATTGACGGTGGACACAAGTGGAATTAAATCAACACTGCTCTTTATTGATAAACCAACCCTCATACATATCGCGTCTCTAATACACGTTACTAATAGATTACATGATACCATGAATTTAATACTTCCTAAAGGTAAGGTTCAGGCGTTCTGGTTTCATGTGTGTGGCATTGATTATTGCCAGTGGTGCCGTATTCAACTTGATCTTGTTGATCCCGTGATACAGCATCCTAGAGTTTCCACCCATGATTAGGACATCTCCTGATCTCAATACCAGTTTCTGTGCGAGGTCCACACGCTTCTGCTCGCTATACAGGAATACGGCGTCATCACCAATGGACCAAGACACACTACGGGCACTCCCTGTTCGAGAGATTCCGCTGTCTCGTCCTTGTCTTGGTGTAACCCAAGTCGTCCTTCTTTCTCGTAGAAGTTGACAATACAGATGTCCGCTTCAAGTGCGGGGATCGGTTCACGTTCGCATTGTTGTGCAAGTTCTACTGCTTGTGTGACAAGTGTCTGAAAGTCTGGAGGTATTGTCGGTGGCGTCGCTCCGTCTTGCGTTCGTGTCTTTCGGTATGTCTTGGTATAAGGATTCCAGTCCTTTCCCACGCACATCATCTTTAGCTTCATCTTCGCTCCACCGGGGAATTCGGGTGTGTAAAATCCTCCTTGACCCGTTCCTAGCTCGTTGCATCGTCGGATGATTGAGATCTGCGCTTCGGGTGTCAGGTATTCCTTTAATAAAATCATACCTGGTCGGATGACCTGACACTGTTCCGTGGTGTAGTAGTGGTTGGTGATGTCGGTCTCTTCTTGATTCAAGTTTACCGTTATCGGGTAACAGATACTAAAGCTTCCTATGGTTACAAATTTCATCTACGGTGAGTACTAGTTTCAACTAATTCTTTTCATGCTCAATATACACTTCAATTCATTTACTCATGCATTCCTTCAAACAGTTACTCTACTACTTAGTCATGCTACTTCAAGGATTAAAGGTTCGGATAATTACCTGGGCCGGACTTAGAACCGGACCCGTCACGGTCTATGACATGAAGGACAGGCTACCTCTGAGGTGAACCCCTCTGAGGTCCCCGGGATCCCGGTCCCTGTGGTGCCTGCTGGGTCGGTGCATCGCCAGATGCACCTCCTTGCCTTCCTCTGTTTGTAGCTTTGGAAGTTCCCTTTTGGTTTAGCATTCTCTGGGCACTTGTTAGCTGTGTGTCCCGGTTTCTGGAAATTGTAGCACTTGATTTCTCTCCCGTAACAGTCTTTACCAGGATGGTCCTGGTTGCACTTTCTGCACACATAGGTGCGGCCGTCGGAGAAGGTTTTGGCGGAATCGGAGCTAGAACCTGAGGTTAGAGGGTTAGCACATGTGTGCATGGATATACTAGATATAATACTTATATGAATACAATTTGGTTTAGGAGTTTACCCTTAGGTGGGTGTGATCTCAGTGGCTTTGCTGCCCCCGGTGCAGAATAACCAAGCTGAAGAAGCTCAACTGGTTTGCCCTGCTCAGCATGGGCACTGCTCTCACTTGGGGATTTCTTTTGGGATTGCTGAAAGAAATTTCCCTTCTTCTTTTTCCAGCTCTTTCCCTGGTTCTGCTCCTCAGTACTGGTGTTTTTGTTGTTTGGCTTTGCGCTTCAGCGCGGTCTCTTCATCCCTTAATTGGCAAGTGATTTCAACGCGAGAAGCCGCGTGATAACACTCCTGAAGGGAGGTAAATCGTGTGTAGCCCATACCGTACCAAAGGCGATGGCTCAGACCGCCATAGAGGCGATCGACCAACACCTGGCCGGTGTATCCTAGATCGGGTTGAAGACGGAGAATGGAGGTGAAGGTGCGGTAGTACTCATCCACAGACATCTTGTCTGTCATCTTTAAGGCATCCAGCTCTAGCCTTTTCATAGCCTTTACATGTTCCGGATAGTACTTAGATCGGAGGAGAGATGCAAAGGACTCCCAATCGAATGTGGGGTCGTTGACGTGCTCGTGCTTGATTAGCTTCCACCAATCCATAGCCACGTCCTTCAAGTAGTAGGCTGCTACTCTGACTCGAACTCCAGCAGGAGCCTCGAGGGTTTCAAAAGCCGTCTCCATCTCGGAGATGTAGGCTTCGAGCTTAGCCGGATCACTCTCGCCCCTAAAGCAAGGAGGGCGGAGTTCCGCTACAGCTTTTACCCAGTTTGCTCTTCTGGGTGGTGGGGGGAGGGATTGGCCCCACTTGGGTTTGCTGGTTCTGTTGGGTTTGGCATAGCTTGTATTACTTGCGGTAGCATCTGTGCTACCGTGGCGGCGACGATCTCAGCTATCGTCTGCGCGCCGGTTCCATCAGAGGCTTCGCCTCTACCTCGGCCTCGGCCTCTTCCTGACATCTGAATATTTAACAATTACATTAGGCTCCGCAAGATATGACTCAAAGGTCTTGGAATTTAAGCAAGGTATCGTTCCTAAGAACGTCAAGGGTATCCGTCGTTAACAACGGTAGTTCCTAGTTAGGTTTCTAAGTATCCGTCTTAAGACGGGTGAAAGCCTAACTCGGTAATCCCTATGCTCGGTAACTATGGACATCAGAGCGTAACTACGCTCTGATACCACTTTTTGTAACACCCCAACCGTTAATCCTACTATTACCGTCTAATCGTTCTGTTAATCCTATCAGTTCGAAGCGGAAATACTACTACTTACTACGGCGGGTGAAACAATGCCGCTAACCGCCCATACGGCTAGCTAGGCTACTAACTTACAGTGACGGTCTGATGAACATAATATACCGAGCTACTATATTGCATACCGAATACAAAAGATAACATTCCTACATTACCGAATTACCGAGTATTTAAGTATGTTCATTTACATCCATTACCAAAACTTCCCAAAAGAATGAGTTTCTACCAACTACTCATCTATACCAATTCCCCATCTGTTTCTATATCCAAAAAGGTGTACCCCATGGTACACCGGCTAATCAAAAAGCTACAGCCATGTACTACTTAGTACACCATCACAATTCATCAATTACAATCCAAAAAGAAGATAAAGAAATAGAGCTAAGTCTTCAGCATCTTCATCCTTCACGAGTACCTGCGTGTAGTAAAAACATCGCCCCAAGGGGCTCAGCAAAAGCTGCGCATGAACTCCGCATATACCGCGTGCTAGCTAGGGCACGCCGACTATTTGACGTCCACTATACATGCAGTTCATTAATTGCATACATACATGCTTTACACACATCATACAACATGCTCAATACATTACATATACAAGGAAACAATACAATAGCACACATCATACTTACCTTCACAAGGGTTAGCCAAATTACGCATCCGGGTTAATCGGAATGCTTTTACTCTTTTACTCATCACACATTACTTACTTTTACTTACACTTACTTACATTCATTCACTTTACTTACTCATTCTTACTTACTTACTTATACTCAAGTTAAGTCGTCGGGACCTCCGGCCCTGGGGACTACTCCGTCCCACCTCCGGGATTTACTTGACTCACCAATCCGGGATGCTACCCACTTAAGGGATTTGGGCCGCAGACCAGTTTAAGAGTCAGGAATCGGATCCAACCTCTTGTGTCTCCTCATCCTCACGCGTGGCCGAAACTATATCGGACTTCTACTCATTCCAATTTAATTACCAATTTAAGTTAGGATGGTTAGCTTGTTAGGAATAAGTTAGAAGTCCATTCACATCAATAATCGGTCACAACACAATACAACATACATACACACATTCATATTCATCCATCATTTCATGAATTATACAAACTACGATTTAAAGAAAATATTCAAACATACAACACTACATATTCACAAGTAATAATAAACTCCGATTCGTGCATTTTTCTTATTTGGTGATCAATTAGCACACAACACACAAATCAGAGTAACCAAGATAGCATACGGGGCATGAGGAATTCATACCGTTCACCGTTGTACGTGTTTCCAAACGTTCCCCAGTGTCACAAATCAAATCCTATGATATACATACAATTGAATGATTAAATCTGACTATCATTAACTTGACTCATACTTACTATGTCCTTATACTTCTTACACTTACACATTACCTACTTATTTTTCATTACCTTAAGTTTATTTTCTTACTTAAGATTGGCATGCTTACATACAGGTAATATATATATATTATATATATGGGTATACATATATATATATGTATAATTATTATTTAATTTAAATATTTTTTTTTACTGGACCGAACTTGCGACCGACCTTGCAAGTCCGGTCCATTCCAGTAGCTATCAGTACCGGAAATTTTCTGGCTCGACCGAACTTGCAAGTCCGGTCGCAAGTTCGGTCCATTCCAGTAGCTTGCATTACGGGAATTTTTTGGCCGACCGAACTTGCAAGTCCGGTCGCAAGTCCGGTCGATTCCAGTAGGTTTCAGACGGGAAAATTTTCTGGTCCGACCGAACTTGCAAGTCCGGTCGCAAGTCCGGTCGATTCCAGAAGCTTTCCCGTCTTTGTAAATCAGGGCTCGACCGAACTTGCAAGTCCGGTCGCAAGTTCGGTCCGGCCCAGTATTTGCATTTTTATTTCTGTTTCAGTCCTCTTTTTACCCATTACTTCCCCATTGTTCCTACACTTATTCCCACATGTTAAACACACTAATTAAATCTCCTAATACACCTCAGTTCATTCCTTAACTCCTTACACATTTCTATACTAACTTACACACTCAATTTCCAAGTTTCATTTCAACACTCACCTAGCTTCTTCTCTAGTTGCATTATGCTACAGATTTTAACACTTACACTCCTCTTCCACATCTCCCTCTTCCATTGACATTTCTAACACTCCTAATGCATTTAGAATACATTATCTATCTCTCTCAACTTACCCTCTATCTTTCTCAAACAAAATCTGTTACAACACATATTACTCACCTAGTTTTTAATTCACTAAGTGTTCTATTCCTATGTAAATTTTGCCATAGCCTCCCCTATATTTTTACACTCTCACCACATTTTTCTCACACATTATCATCATCTCACCTGTTTCAACATAACAACCATATACAAGCTCCCATACACAATACTAATACTAAAACAACACTAAATTCCTGCACTCAAACATCTCATTCCCAATCTGTTTTGTAACAGTTTTAAATTGTTTTCAAGGGTTTAAAACACTTACATTCTCTTATACATTACTCTACTTCACAATACCATTTTCATTACTAAATTCAAACCTTCTAAAAATATGTTACACATATATATACAAGGTTACACAAAAGAGTATAATTTACCTTGCTTCTCTTCTAGACTCCTCTTTCTCTTCTTGCTTCTCTCTCTTCCTTCCTTCTCTCTCTCTACCGGTTTGCAAACCAAACCTCCAAGGCTACAGCCCATCAACATACTATTTTCAATACTAAAACTAACCTTAAACATTATTTGAGTTCTAATGTAAATTTTAGGGTTTAGAAAATTCCTTACCTTGCAAGGGTGTAAATGAAGCTTGGAGTGGCTCAAGAACAAAATTCCAACTCCACCAACAAGGCAAAAATCGGCTAGCATAAAGAAGCAAGCAAGGGTTTTAGTCTACATTTTCGTTTTGCTTGAGGCTAGAAAAAGATGGAGTTTTTAAGAATATTTTTACCTCAATAGAACAAGGAGAAGGAGGGCCTTCTAATGGTGGTCTTGAAGCTCCAAATGGGCATACCCATGAAAACGAAAGTTGTTGTTTTCGATTTTTGAAAGGATAGGAATGTAGCTCCTGGTGAGAGGATTCCAATGGTGTAGTTTTTATAATTTTTGGAAGAGATTGGAGGGGGTTACAAGAGGAGAGGAGAGAAGTAGAGTTTGTGGGTGTTTGCTCAAGCTTCCATGGCATCGGTTGGGAGGAAGAGAAGAGAGAAAAATCAGAGAGAGTAAGGGGATGGGTTCACGTGAGAGAAGAGAATAGGGATAGGAGAGAGAAAAGGTGAGAGTGAATAAAGTAAGGTGAGTTTTACTTTATTGTTTTTGTCTTTTGTTCATGAAAAGAATTGGTAGAGTGTGTGAGAGAGGGGGCCATCGGCTGGCACTAGTACACACACACACAACTTCACTTTTTATTTTAAGAGTGGACACATAAGTTTGGTCTATAATTTCACCCCATAACTTCCCGTTTTTGACAGTTTTTACTAATCCTCGTTTTATTGATTTATTGGTTGTGGTTCTAAGGCTTCACTAATATTTATTAATGACTATTTAGTTGACCAATATTGTTACCAGTCTATTTGACCGCTTAAAGACACGTTTCCTCGTTACCTCGAAAAACGTGCTTTAAGGTTCGGTAATGTTTTTAAAACCGTTTTAAAGATCCGTTTTCTTCGGGATTTGTCCCTTATGATTATTATACTTAATTAGCTTCTAAATTACTTATTAGCCTAATTAATCACTATTTCTAATTACTGGGTATTTCAATGAGAGTCATTTTTGTGTAGTGCTTGAGATCCTGTGTGCACTAGAAGTTCTACTAGAGTTATCGCAGACAGGTGTCCGACTGGATGGACACATGTAATGGCTGAGTGCGCTTGCAACCTTGCGTGCTAAGCCAACTCTTCCACCTGTGTTTATCTTAATTCTAACTTAAAACAAATATGTTAGATAAACAACACCGTTGTGCTATCATCAAACTAAAGGATCTTGACTTAACAATTTCCCCCTTTTTGATGATGGCAACCAATACAAAATTAATTTTGACATATGTACTGAACGTTTTGCATTGGCTCCAGAAAAGAGAATTCCCCCTAATAAGGATTCCCCCTGAGTTTGTTATGAGTTGAAAAGAAATGACAATCAATGATAAACAATAACAACAAACTTATACCGGGTCATAAAGTATAGAGTTTTTCACTAAAATTACATAATTCAAGGAAAGGATAGTAGTCACAAGTCACAACTACATATCTTTCCCCCCCTTTCCATCCAGTAAAACAGGGAGAAACTACACGACTCAAGTTATCGAAAAGACCATAACATTTCATAGATTATAGACCCAAGATGACAGAGACATGCAAATGGTGTGGCGAATGGATATGACGGATGTAGAGACATCTAAGCCATGGACTTCATTATTGGAATAACTCTTGATGTTCGAAGATTCTATTGTGGTGGAAGTGTCCGAGAATGTGGAGTTGAGTGAGCAATTTATGGTAGACTGACTGAGACTTAAATTCGTAGACAATGCAGCCAAGGAATGTGAATTTGGATTGATATATGTTTGAGATACATATTTCCTAGGGTGCTTGGTTTGTAAGAATTTGTGAATTTTGGAGTAGATGGTTTGGTCATTTGAGCTTGAGGAGCTGTAAGTTTCTTGATTCATGACTGGTAGAAGTGAAATATGGATGAAGGATAAAAAAAGAGGTGAGGATTATGATGTTTGAAAGCGGTGACTGTGAAGTGAATTTATAGACCGGTGAAAGACAGCTCACCGATGGGTCGTGAAGGGGTAATAAATGAGTTTCAGTCATTTTTGCAGTCTAGGCTATAGGACTAGGTGTCAAGTGAGGAATATGGATTAGTGGACGGGTGAAGTTATGTCTCTGATCAAATTACAATTCTTTAATCAAGAAAGAAGCAACCAAGTCAATAAAGTCATTCGAAAATAAAGTGTGTATTCAAATGGGAAAATGTAACAGTTTACATTTTGTTGGTATCAAAAGATTACGGTTGAAACAGATAGTCAAAGACAAAAAAATGAAAGACAACAAAAATCTAACTAAGTCTTAAGACAACTAACAGTTGCACTCAAGCCTTTAAGAGGCGTAGAACTCTCAGTCTAGGAATTTATCTATATAGTCTATGGATCCTTGAACCATAGATTGTACACTGGGTTCATCGGAAACCGCCTGGACTACTACAAGAGTAAGTCTTACACGCCTAAGAACATCTTGAGCTTGAGTATTCATACTTGTCCTCGACCTATCCTGGACCGGTGAGAGACTGTGCTTCCTTTTGAGAGTTGATGACTTGGCAAGTGACGAGGCTCTGAGTGCGAGTCTTCGCTCTTGGTAGGCTTCAGATAGATAGTGAGCTTCTCCCCTTGGGTCTTGATCCCCATCTTTGACAACATCTCGGAGCAGATGCTGTTCTGCGCTCCTCGAGCATTCTGTGAAGCGGTCTGTCTCCACTCCAAAGGCGATCAAGGCCTTTGTGACCACTCCTCCATGCACCAGCCCCTAGTTGACGTCTTCTTTCGTCTAGGGTGAGAAGTATCATTGTAGGGAGATCCAACTTTTCCTTCATTCTAAGTGCATACATGATCCTTACGTCTCGCACATTTACAACGTGGGTGCGCTGATTTCTGGGGGTGATGTTGTGAGTGAGGATGCTATAAAGAACTCGATCAGGGATTAACATTTGGATTGTCTGAAAGTTCTTCATGGTTGCCCCTTTGTTGAAGAAATTTACCATTTTTCCCCCTTGGTGTCCGAGATCATTCCATATCGTATCCTTGGGAACAACCAGCCCTTCAGCCTTCAGATTGAAGGTCTTGGCTATCCAAGACTTGGAGATGTTGATGAGAGTACCTTGAACTTCTAAGATGATGTAGTCTTCATTATCTTTGCTCTAGAGTGGTCCAAGATGCCTCATGTGCTCCTTGAGCAGCTATGTGTAGCAAACGACAGGCTCCTAGAAGTAGTCAACCCATCCTTGGAACTCTAGAAGCTCTACGATCTCTCATAGACCCATTTTTTCTTTCCACTCGTTGTCTAACATCTTGGGTAAGACGGGACACGACTTGTCGTTGACATTCGCTACTTTGATGATGGTGGGCTGCAGTTGACTTAGTATTTTCAGACGCTTGAGCGACTACTGGGGCTGTCTTTTGGTGACGTCGTGTTTGGTTTGAAAGAGCTCTTCTAGCTCTTGTTTATGAGGTAAAGGAGCCATCGTCTATTTTCCCTTAGCCTTTTTTAGTTGCTCACGCTCTTCTAGCGTCGGGATGACTGGAGAGAGCGATTCTAGGTCGCTTCCTCCCTTCTGACTGTATCGGAGAGATGTCGGGGACCTATCAGAGATGGGTTACGCAGCTTGAGCAGGTGAGGTTTCTTTGTCATCTGATTCTGGTGCCTTCAGATCCTCCTCAGGAGCAGGTTCATCTTCTTTTTGTGACTTCTCGTCACTTTGAACCTCCTTCTCCTCGACCTCATGGGAAATTTGCTCAATGAGGTTAGTGGGGGTGTCTTCACCTTCACTGGTGAAGTCAAGTTGGCAAGAGGCAAGAGGCGAGTTCAGGTGTAGAACGAGTTTGTTCAGGTCCTATGTGTTTTTCTTGGACGCGCTTTGATGCACGGGTTGTATGGCTACTGGAGGCTTGTGTGAAGCTTCTACTTTTCGAGATGTTGGGCTTTTTGGCTTTGGAGTGTTTGGTAGTGAGTTTGGTAGTTTTAGGGGATTGATCGGAGGTAGTCATGGGTTCTGGTTCGTTTGGAGTTGAGAGAGGGAGGATGGTTGGTTTAAGATGTCTGTCTTGAATGAGGTTGTAGAGTCGGAGAAAGTGAAAGCTTAAATAAGTTACCTCTTAAGCCCTGAGTACCCCTTCTTCCGAGACCCTACATTTTATGTTTGTCTCTTCTTTGACTGACATCCGATTCACCTCTGAAGATTTTGGATCAGTTGCAGGGGTTGTCGGCTGGCTGTCGATGACCTTTAATGGACTAGTGGCCGTGGGGGAAATCTTGATAGTTTTGGAGCGGTGAGCAGTCTTTGGTGTCATTTCTGGGTGCGAGTTCGTAAGGAATTTAATACTCTTCGATCAAGATTTCTTTTAGCGAAGCTTTTTGGTGGAGGCTTATGAAGTTATAGCACTAAACTCACGAGAGTGTTTGTAAGAGAGAAGAGAAGCTGATTTTATGCTCAGAGAGATTGAAGGCAATATGTGACTGGAGTAAAACTCTTGACGCCTTTTTATAAAGTATCAGGTAACGGTCAGGTACCGTTCCCCATCCGCTCGCTGACAGGTCGTAACTATACTATTCTTAACGGACATCGGTCGTGACCGTTCGATCATCGATCCGTTGTGGTTTCTAGGATTCAATCCGTTACGCCTCCTACTCTAGCCTTACTTTTGTGAAGTAGCTGACGTATCTGTTTCAAGTAGTCGTTTGATATAACGTTCATGCATTAAACTGTACAAAGACCATTGAACAACATACTTGATGTGTTGCTGACCAGTCGGTGACTGGTCGTAAGAGTTTAAAGATAGTCTAATCGTGATTAATGAATATCATTCCAAGATCATGAATAATCTTGTTGAATCTTTCTTTACTTAATGGCTTGGTAAGATGTCTTCTAGTTGTTTTTCAGTTGAAATGTACTTTAACCCAACTAGTTCTTTTTCACAACAATCTCTAAGGAAATGATGTCTTATATCAATGTGTTTAGTACGAGAATGATGTATTGGATTCTTGGAGATAGATATAGCACTAGTATTATCACACATGATAGGTAGCGTACCTGTTTTAACACCGTAATCACCAATTTGCTGTTTAAGCCATAAAAGTTGAGCACAACAGCTTGCCGCAGCTATGTATTCTGATTCAGCAGTTGAAATTTCCACACTTTGTTGTTTCTTTGATCCCCATGCGATCAAACATGATCCAACAAAGAATGCTGTCGCTGACGTGCTCTTTTGATTAGTTATAGATCCACCATAGTTGCATCTGAATATCCTACAATATCACAGTTAGTAAATTTTGGATAAAAGAGTCCAAGGTTCATGGATCCTTTAAGATAACGTAGGATTCTTTTCACAGCTGTGAGGTGACTTTCTCTTGGATCTGCTAGAAACCTGGCACATAGACAAACACTATACATAATGTCAGATCTGCTAGCAGTTAAATATAGTAGAGATCCAATCATTTCTTTGTATGACTGTTGATCGACTGGTTGGTCATCAGTTGTGATACCCATCTTTGTGCCAACTGCCATTGGTGTGTCAAAAGGCTTACATGTCTCCATTCTAAATCTTTTCAGTAAATCCTTTACGTACTTTTATTGGGATATGATTGTCCCTTCATCATCCTGCTTGACTTGAAGTCCTAGAAAGAACTTCAATGCCCCTAGATCACTCATTTCAAATTCTCTTTTCATCAATGCTTCGAACTTCTTGCAATATTTTTCATCAGAAGCTCCAAAGATTATGTCGTCAACATATACTTACACTATCAGGAAGTCCCTTTCGTTGTTGTATACAAACGAGGTCTTGTCAACTTTACCTCTTTTGAAACCATTTTCCAATAGATAGAAGGACAGACGGTCATACCATGATCTTGGGGCTTGTTTGAGCTCATAAAGAGTTTTTTCAAGCTTAAGTACCACGTCTTTGCCTTCCTGTGTTTCAAAGCCTAGAGGTTGTTCTACGTATACTTCTTTTTTGACATACCCATTGAAAAAAGCACTTTTGATGTCAAATTGAAAGCACTTGATTCCTTTATGTGTAGCAAATGCTATAAGTAGTCCAATAGATTCCATCCTTGCCACGGGGGCAAATGTTTCTTGGAAATCTATCCCCTTTTTGTTGACGATATCCTAGTGCCACCAAACGAGCTTTGTTTCTAATGACTTCTCCCATCTCATTCAGTTTGTTGCTAAAAACCTATTTTGTACCAAGTAATCCTTGATGTATAGGACGAGGTACAAGATGCCAGACCTTGCATCTTACAAACTTGTTTAATTCGTCTTGCATTGCTTTAATCCAGTCTGAGTCTTGTAGGGCTTCTTTGAAGTTCTTGGGTTTGATAGGTGAAACCGTCGTGGAGAAGGCCAAAAGATCACGAGTTTGTGCTCTTGTTTGAATCCCTTTAGAGATATCCGAGATTATATTCTCTAGTGGATGATTCTTATACAAGATTCGAGATTGATGGATAGTTGATGGTGACAGAGGATCTTTGGTACCATTATTTCCTTCGACGTCATGTTGTTGACCAGTTGCTGACCTGTCGGGTATGTGTTCCTCAGTCGGGGACTTGTCTTTGTTGTTTTTTGTGTGATATTTCCTGGCTAGATCTAATCCAAAGGCTTCATCCTCTTCAGATCCTTTGATCATGTGAGTTCAGTTTCATCAAATACTACATGCACATTCTCCTCCACTTTTAGAGTTCTTTTGCTGTAAATCTTGTATGCCCTGCTCCTTTCTGAGTATCCAAGGAATATTGTCAAGTCACACCTGGCATTGAACTTTCCTAGGGAATTCTTTCTATTGTTATGGACATAGCACTTACAACCGAATATTGTGAGGTGGCTTATGCTTGGTTTTCTTCCTTTGAGCAGCTCATAAGGTGTTTGAGGATAGGTCGAAGGAGCGTTCTATTTGTGATGTAATATGCGGTTGCTACAACTTCTGCCCAGAAAACTTGAGGAAGACTGCTCCCTAACAGCATAACTCTAGCTGCTTCCTGTAACGTTCTGTTTTTGCGCTCAACCACCCCATTTGTTGAGGTGTTTTAGGTGCTGAAATGGTGCGATTGATTCCATGCTTGTCAGACATTTCCATGAATTGTTATTTTCAAACTCTGACCCATGATCAGACTATAGGGCCTTAATTTTGAGATTGAGTTGTACCTGGACTTTTCCTGTAAATGCTTGGAATTTCTCAAAGACTTCGTCCTTGGAAGCAATAAAGATTGTCCACCAAATCGTGAGTAATCATCAACAATGGCAAACACAAACCAATTTCCTCCAAAACTCCTAATTCTCATTGGTCCACATAAGTCCATATGAAGTAGTTCAAGTGACAGTGATGTACTCACCATGTTCTTTGATTTGAAAAAAGTTCTTGTTTGTTTACTTCTCACACAGACATCACATAGATTTGTCTTAGATTTCTTAATCTCAGAGAGACCTCTAACCAACGGATTTCTGCCTAGTTTTCTTAGCAATGATATGCTGACATGCCCTAGTCTTTTATGCCATAATGTGGAGTCATCTGTTGAAGCAGTTAAGCATGGAAGATTTAGATTGTAAATATCTTCCAGACTTGTTATGTACACATTTTTCCATCTTTTACCTCTTAAAATCTCCTTTCAATCACTCAGACTTACTATGCTAAAATGTGTAGAATATAAGTGAGTTGAGTTTCCTTTGTCACAAATTTGAGATACCCTAATCAAATTAAATTTTAATCCATTAACTAAATTGACATTATCAATGGCATAACTTGAAGTAAAAACCAACCTTACCTACACCGATGATTTCCCCCTTTTTGTTGTCACCAAAGAAAACGGTTCCTTGGCTTCCTGATTCGAGTGAGAGGAACTTCCACTTGTTTCTTGTCATATGTTTAGAGCACCCACTGTCGATGTACTAGCAGGGGTCTCTTCCCACTCGATTCTGCACTTAACAAGTTAGTTATATGGGATTAGGGTCCCAAAAACATTTGGACCCATTTCCACTAAAATATTATGTTCTATGATCATTTTTTATTACCCATTTATCCCAATTTTTTCTAATTGCCAACGTCACATAAGCGTGTTCTATGGTATTTGGCCTCGTGGTGACCAGGTTGTCTACATAGGTGACAGACTCCTCTTCGACGGGTTCTCGATGGGTATTCGATCAGTCGTTTGTTATTCCTCATGGGTGTTCTAGTATCATTTTCTAGTTTTACATATTTTTCTTTAAAGGATGCTAGTTCTTTCTCTTTCTTGTTGAGAGTAGAAATCAACTCATCGATCTCAGGTTGTTTACCAAGTTTCATTTTCCTATGAACAACAAGAATTTCACAATAATCATGTTGTAGTTTCTTTAGTGCATTGGTGAGTTTTACTACCTTATCTTTGTCTGAACTTTTCTCTAGTTTTTCATTTTCCTCCGAGATCTCCTTATTTTTAATTTCAAGTGCCTCTAGTTGATCAACCAACATGAGGGAGAATTTTCAGAGTCCTAGAAGTTCATCTTCCTTATAAGTTTCGGATTGTTTACCTTAGTTTGCTCTTCTTTCTCATCAGTTTCTGATCTCTCCTTGTCTTGAGCCATCAAGCACACTTCCTCAAGGTAGAAATGAGCCTTTTCATCATCCGAGTGATCACTGTCTGTGGTTTGATTGTCACCACTGAGCTCTGAGTCTCCCAATACAGAAACGAATGCTTCTTTCTTTGGTTTCTTGTTGAACGTCTTTCGGACAGGTCTCCTGACCCAATCGTTATCCTCTTGGGGGCGTTGCGGGCAATATTTGATGTGGTGTCCATGTTTTGAGCACCGAAAACACTTGTCATTGCTCTTTCTTTGGTGATCGTCAGATTCCTTGGAGTCTTTTCCTCTTCTCATATTTTTTTTTGAGAAATTTTTGAAAGTACCTCTTGGCATAAAGGACCATCTCATCATCATCCTTTTTTGACTCAGACCCTTCATTTTTGACTACTTGAAGGGCTATACCTTTTCCTTTTTCCCTTTTGGATCTTTCTGAACTTCTTTGTTGCAATTTTAGCTCAAATGCCATCAAGGACCCCAGCATGTCCGCCAGAGACATTTTTGAGAGATCATGGACTTCTTGCATAGAATTAACTTTGTTACCTAAGGAAGCTGGAAGTGATATGAGGATTTTTCTAATTTGATCCTCATTTGAGATAGTTCGTCCAAGCACAAGCATCTCGTTGATCAGCTTGGTGAAGCTAGTGTGCATTTCAGAAATGCTCTCCTTCTCTTCCTTCTTGAACAACTCCCAATGTAAATATTAGTTCAATGTGAGTCTTCTTGATCTCATCATTTCTTTCATATGTAACTTCCAATGTTTCCCAAATTTCTTTGGTTGTTTTAGTAGAGACTACCTTGGAATATTGTTTAGGTAGTAATGCACAGTGTAGGATTCTTACTGCTCGTGCATTGAATATCAATTTCTTGATTTGAACGTCTGTCATGTTGTCAATAGATATGTTATTTCCTTGACCATCTTGGAAGGTGTATTCACCTCGTGATACTACCTTCCACATTCTTGGATCATCAGACTTGATGTGGAACTCCATCTTGTTCTTCCAATGAGTAGTTGTCTCCATTGAAGAGTGGTGGTCAATTTGGTGCAGAACCTTCTTCAGATGCTAGTAGGTTTGAGTGAGACATTTTAATCGTCTTCCAAAGCAGTTAGCTTTCTAGAAGAGACCTGCTCTGATACCAATTGAAACTAGCAACCTCTCCAGATACATCCTTGACCTGTCGTGGACGTGTGGTTTATACTGAATAAACGACTTGATTGTTTAGGGAAGAACGTGATAAACTCAAACTGGAGCTTTTTTTTTCGATTGCGAATTTACACATAGAAATTCACTCAATCACCCTCCGCACTACCTACGGACTCCAGGATAGTTTCAGACTTTATCACCAAAGTCCTCTACCCTCTCCTAACAGCAGGCCTACAATTCCACAACCGTTCCCCGGCAGGTCAGTCTACCAAATACACAAAGTATTAACTTAACAACCCAGTCCTATCTAGCTCACCAACTTCCTAGTACTTACACACACTCAGTCTGACTTACACTTGCTCTAGTTATCTCTCTTTTTATGTGTGTCCAAGTTATCTAGTATGCGACATTATACATCATATTTATACACATAAGTTCGTTAAACTTATAACAAACGATCTACTACAAGCTATACTCTAGGGGTCGTTTGCCCCTTTGTCCTCAACAAAATAGCCATGCTCGAACATAGGCTGATCTTCAACTTGCTAGTTGTTGCAGTCAAGACACATGTCGCCCTGTGGTTGGACACGTTGGAGGCGAGTGCTCAGGTGGTTGGTCACCACTTGTACTCTCCACTTGCCTGATCTTGATGTCTTCATTAATGCTGCATAATGAGTTCCTCTTAATAGCCCTGGCCTTGTCTTGTTATCTTGTTCATTAATGAGCAAGACTTTATCGTGAGCTAGTTGCTTGTGTTGATGCATGAGTTTGTCGGTACACTTGATGTATTTTGTCCTTCTATTTCGTCTGATGCTTGAGAGTCATGGTTGTGTAGTGCTTGACTTCTTGTGTGTACTAGAAGTTCTAATGGAGCTCTTGCAAACAGGTGCCCGACTGGATGGGCACATGTCATGACCTGAGTGCGCTTGCAACCTTACGTGCTAAGCCACTTTCCCACCTGTTTATCTGAATTCTAAGCTCAACAAACATGTTAGATAAACAACACGGGTTTGCTATCATCAAAACTAAAGGATCTTGACTTAACACACACTAGATTCTCTAAGCGAGAGGCTGTTTCAAATTCTTGGCTCCAAGGTTTTTGAAGCCATCCAAATAAGGTCGGGCCTTATCTCCCAATCGCACCTCCAAGCCCAGTTTGTACTCTTTCAGATTTCTCTTCCACAGACTGTAGCCATTTAAGCCCATTTTTACCTTCAACCCCCTCCAACCTCCATAATAGTCCACCCAAACCCCTTCCCTTTCAATCGTCGACTGCCCCCCCCACACCTTTTCTCACCCTCTTCCCAAATCCCGGGTATTGATTTGGAAGTTGTTCTTTCTCTCAATAGCTCGTCTACCAGTTTTAGCTCATTTCTTTCTAATACCTTTCCCTCCTCTCCTCCTAGTCCTCCTCTTGTTGAATCTCAAGCTTGTCTGGATTTTGGTCATAAGCTTGGTTGTCATTCCCCACATCCAAAGATTTCCTTGCAAAGCTTTACGCATATCCTCAAGCGTAATAGTCGAGCCCAAGAAAAACCAACCCCTAAGTAGTTCGCGATACCATCTCCTCTGGCTAAAGGCTTCAAATGCAAACTCTCTCGACCGGTGGCCAAAACTAAAATGAAAAATTCACACCCCCGACATCAGCATATTCGGAACTCTTGGCATGAATGCGCATCGGCGGTTCCCATAAGCTCAAGTCTTTCATGTTTTGGAATGCTTCAGATAATTCGTCTTCTCAACTTTGAAGTATTGATGATTTCCAAGAATTCGCTTTTCTCTCAAGTCCTGGCCAAGAGCTAGTTCTGCAAAGGTCGTTGCTAGGATCTACTTGAGTGTTGAGTTTTCAGCCCGATATTTTAGGATGAAAATTAGGTTTTTGTTTTCGTTTTCGTTCCCTTTTCATTTTGTCAGCTCTGAATTTTGTTTGGAACTAAACTCCTTGTGGCGAGAAAGGTTCATTTTTGAACCTAAGTATTGCCTTTTTGCTGAATTTTCAACCAATTATCAAAAAAAAAAAAGAAAGTATGAAGGTAGTGGAGGTGCGTGATGAATGTAGATGCTTTTTCGAATGGAATGATTCCATAAGAAGATTGAAGCACTCCACAGTGTATTGTTTTCTCTGAAAAAAAGGTCCTGTCACAGGCTCCATTAATTCACAAGTGTAGATTTCGTCAACTGGAAATTTGAGCACTGAGGCTATCCTACAAGTCTTAGTGCAGCGTAGCTCCCACGTAGATTTGCCACACACCATCTCTTGGACGACGAGTAAGGGTTTGCCGACACTGTTAATCATTGGTAGTACAACGCCAGAGGTGCAAAGTGGCGAATTCAGCATCTTCTACTAACCCTAATCCATGAAATGAACTTAAATAGTAATTATTTTACTGCCCACATTGCAGATCATGTACCAAATTCACAATAAGCCATTTTTTTATTTAGGGGCATTTTATGAAATTTTACAAAAGTATTTAAAATATGAAAAAATCTAAATAATTACAAAAAAATAATAAAAATAAAAAAAATAACAAAAACATATATACAATTAAATAAAATTAATAATTCTTTTAATATTAAATATACAAAAAACTTCAAACAAATTAATTTTTTTACTTTGTTTGACTATTTAGAAGTCTTCTTCATCATTAAAATATTTCAGTTATGGTTGGATAATGATTAAATATTATATAATAAGCATATATATGTCAGTTTGTAAATAAAACTAATCTAATATAAAATGAGATAATTAAAACTATATACAACTACCTCATCTTATATTCGTTTCTATTTGAATAATTATTTGATAAAACTAATCCTATTTCTAAATTTATGAATCATGATATAAATAGTTTTCATTAATTAAATTAGTTAATCAAATGTATATTTGAATATTCTAAATTACTGTTTTAAAATCATCACCTAGTAACTAAAAGTATTAATAAGCAAAATTAGGCATTAAATCAAAAAATGGAGTTGTATAAATCCCATTAAGTAGGAACAAAAAAATGATAAAAATGAATACACTTATTAGAGTCATTAGAGACTGATTTTACAAGTAAAACTTATATATTTGTTGAAGGGAAATTAAATTAGTGTTTTTATTTTATTTTATTTGTTAATAAAAATATATATTATTTAAATTATCTTTTATATTGAAATTTACCTAACCTATATTTTTTATAAACATGTTTTTTCAATAACAATTACTCCCTCCGTTCAATAATATCTATCATTTTAGAAACTTGCAAATTTATTAAGAAAAGTAGAACAATGACGCATGTACCCCTACTTTTTACTTTTCCATCTAGATAATAATTACTTTTGTGTTGAATAGTAGGGTTAAAAGTGGAAAAAAATATGTCAAAAAGCTAGAATGACACATATCTTTGAACAAGGATCACATCCTAAAACGACAGATATTAATTAACGGAGGGAGTATATAAATTATTGAAAAACCGATTTAATCTTAATTTTTAAAAATTTGTATTTAACTAAATATCTAGGAATAAGAAAGAGTAAAAAATTGATAGTGGAGCACGTCAAGAAGTTATACTTTCTATATATTTAGTAAATGTTTTTATTTTTAATTTAGTCCGTTGAGTTAACTAAAAAAGAAATTATTTAAAATCTTAAACATATTCCACATTTCAAATTATAATCGGATTAGATGAAGAGGTATGGTACCTCACAAAATAAGAAGGGTACCAAGGATGCACCTTTTTTATATCCGCCACTATAAGATGTAAATCCCTTGAATTGTGAGCCCAACTTTACTGTGCAACTTGAATACTGTTGAAACAAACTTATTCCTTCCTTCAAGATAAAAACTACCTCGTTTTATATAAAAAAAAACTGCCTCCTATTAAGAAGATTTCCATTGCGTCTTTGTGAGTATAGTTACGCAATCCAGGTTCCTCTTTGCGCCTCTTCTTCACCTGACAGCGCTGCTGTGATGAATTACGCGGTAGTCGAAAGCGGGGTTAACATGATTTTTTTTCCACCGGAGATCTGGAGAGAAATCCTTTCTTACCTTCCTGTAAAATCTTTGTTGCAATTCCAATCTGTCTCAAAAACTTGGAAATCCATAGTTGAAGATCCTGACTTCACCTTTTTGCACCTCCGGCACTGTACCACCAACAACAATGACGGTGAACCCTTACTCTTTGTCCAAGAGAGACTGTGCGACAAACTTACGTGGGCGCTACGATGCACTAAGACTCTTAGCTGTAGGGTAGCCTCAGAACTCAAGATTCCAAGTGATGATTTGTCAAACTGGAGAGTAATGGGATCTCGTGATGGGCTTTTCCTTTTGCAGAGAAAATATTCACCTCCAACAACTGTCATCTTGTGGAATCCTTCCATACGAAAAAGCATCCATATTCCCTTTGAACCTCCACTGTCATCATCCGGTAATAGAGTCATTGACTGCCTAATGGGTCTAGGGTTCGATCCATCCTCCAATGATTACAAGATAGTTCGAATTGGTCACGATGTGGAACTTAGTAAGCACATGTACCACATTTTCTCCCTAAAAGACCATTCTTGGGGGGAGATATTGTATCTTTGTGATGAGGTCTGCTATATCCACTGGAATAATGTTTCTGTTGGAAAATATATACATTGGAGAGCATTGCATTATGAGGGTGAGTCGACCAAACCATCCTTTGTGTCTTTGAATTTGACCACTCAGAAAATTATGTATACCCCATTGCCGGAAGATAAACAGTTTTCTATATCCCAGAATCCCAATCCAGTTATCATCGATGGATCTCTACCAGGACTGCTTACAAGTAGCTATGTCTGGGTATTGGAGGGCCTAAGTGACGATGACAACAGGTCTGCTACTTGGAGTAAAAAGTGTGAGATGGATGACATTTCGAATTATTTCATCCTGTCCCTCATTAATGATAAGGTACTATTATCATCTTCGGATAAGCCAAATACATTTTATTGGTATGATCTCAAGGCTCGCAAGATGAGTCCAACTTTTTTGCCGTTTCTAGCTCGACCTATATTAATTCACATGTTGAGAGTTTAGTTTTGTTTAAATAGAAGATGTATTATTAAGTGGGTCAATCAGAGGGATGAAAGGTTTGGGCAGATGACGTCTGTGTTTTTAAGCATTCTGTTTTCCTTTCTTTCATGGTTAAGGAAGTTTTTTTTTTTTTGAAATAAATGATATATATAGATAAATTGGTAGATAAAAGTTTGATACATAGAGGACCTATATATCTGACAACTAAAGAGGCTATTGCAGCTTAGGGATGATGGATTTACAAAATCTCCCTAGCAATGAACAAAATACAGCATAGTGCTGACATAAAATTCCAAAGGCCAAATGCCCAAAAATTAACGAGGATGTCAACCATACAAGGAGCTCCTAGTAAGTAGTTTTTTAAAGTACAATTTATTGAAGTGATGTTAAAAGTAGTTTTTTAAATTTTCAGGACTTTATATGATTTTTGTTCTGTACTTTAAAGTACAATTTATTGAAGTGATGTTAAAAGTAGTTTTTTAAATTTTCAAAATAGATCCATTCAAAATTTTAGTTAAACAAAATCTGTTCTAAATTTAAATTTAGTAATAGGTGGAACTAAGCTTTATTTGTTATTTAATTTTTTAAAACACTAACTATAAATTTGTTATTGTATTAACTGAAAAACAGATTGTATCTTTATCTTATAACTGCATGAATTACAAAATAGACGTAGATTCCAGACGAGTTCTCTTTATTAAATGCAACCATAGACCAAACACCATCCACATGCTGACAAATGAAAATAGCTAATCAGAGATGTGATTGGTTTGCTCATCAGATTCCGTAAACTTAAGACTCATGATTTCCTTATTATTTTTTTCCAGAAGAAGCACGTCGTTGATCTCTTTATAGATGTCCATAATAGGAGTGATGAGAGCTAGTTAACTCATGTGAGAAGACTATAATGTTGTATATTGTATTAGGGAGAAAATATTCCCGTGTATGTTTTCATGTACAGACTGCTACAGTATATATAGAGTTACACCGTTTCAGTAAATACATATGTAACAGCCCTCCCCCCCCCCCCCCCCCCCCCCCCCCTCTCAAAGTGAAGTTCTACTGCTTTGTTGTGTAATGACTGAAGGCCTATATCAGGTATAAGCTTTGTATTTTTTTTATAATTACTGGATAACTAGTTACATAAGGCGATATTTTAGCATAATGCTTTTCTCGCCCGAAAGAAAAATAAGAATAAAAAGCAACACTTACTCTGAATAACAAATTTCTAGAAGAAAGAATAATATGATCAGGAAAGCGAACTACATTTCTGCTCCATTCTAAGCTTGCTCTCTTTACCATGTCGACGACTTCCGACCAGGGCTGCAATTTGTCTTCAAAGAGGAGCTTGTTGCGCAGATTCCGGTGAGTATCTCTGTATACATGTGTCTTCTTGCTTCTGCTTGGGTTGGAGCATAGCCAAAAACAATATAGCCTACAAACGGAATAATAGGCCAGGACAACTTTATTGCTACCCATCTTTCCTTCTGGTGTGAATTTTGAATATAAACCATATTAGGATTCCATGTAACCACAATGCCTACTGATTGGCCAACCGCGGGGACTTCAATCACGTTTGAGTTTTCTCCTTGTCCCCAGATGTGTTGCCATTTATCTAGAGGTTGAGACCGATGTGTCTCGAAGATTGCCATTATGCTTGATCCGGCTTCCTTTAGTTCTTGTCGAAGAAGGACCAACTTCTCTTTTTTGTTTATCCCCCTGATGTTTTGAAAGGAGGTGATGCTTGCCATTGAGATGACCATTGTGTTTTTCCTCCACCCGTTTACTTCTTCTTAGAATTTGAGCAAAATTCTGAATGGAAGTTTCTGGGCCGGGGTAATGACAATTAAGATGTCTACCAAAAACTAAGCATCTTTTCGCTTCCGAGATTGTTGGACCGGAGAGGGGAACAGAGCAGCGGCTGAGGTAGGGAGGAAATATTTACGGTGGGAATTGAGGGAAGGACAACTTCAATGTTAATTGCTGGAGAAGGAACAGAAAAGGAATGTTGTGATTGTTGTGATTGGTTGGCATCAGAAACGGGAAGAAGGGTATTTATGGTGGGCGGAATGTTTGAGGGGGGAAGGAATAAATTTTGTGAGTTGGAAAGATAACCAGAGGTCAAAAAGTCAGAGGAAGAGGGAATTAAGGTTTGGGGGGTGTCGGAATCTTGAGAGGAGGGGAGAGAGAGGGGCGGGGCTAGGGAGTGAATTTCTGCAGAAGAGGATGACGTGGCTACAAAAAGTGGGGGAAAGTTTTGGGAAGACACAAAATTAATGACCGCAAATGCATTATTGCAGTTAGAGGAAGGGGCGGAAACTTCCACGCTCCTGAATCTGCTAGTTGATGACGGTTTGATATGTGTTCAACTTTGATCATGCCCTCTGATATCTTCTGGCGAACATAGTGTACATCGATTTCGATGTGTTTTGTCCGCTGATGGTGAACTGGGTTTTTTACAATGTAGACAGCTGACTGGTTGTCGCATTTGATAGGTATTGGGGTCACCTCTTGTACTCCCATTTCGTTGATTATTCTGGATAACCATGCAAGTTCTACAGTCACCATGCGCATTGCTCTATACTCAGCTTCGGCTGATGAAAGGGAGACGCTGGTCTGCTTCTTTAACTTCCAAGCGATGGGGCTATCTCCTATAAAAACATAGAAACCAGAAACGGATTTCCTAGTGTTTGGGCATGATGCCCAATCACTATCACAATATGCTAGTAAAGAAAAAACAAGGGTGTTATTTAAGAACAATCCATAAGAAACAGTCCCTTTTAAGTATTTCATAGTATGTAGAGCAGCATTGTAATGTTGATATGTAGGAGCTTTCAAAAATTGGCTTAATAGTTGTACTGTAAAGCTAATGTCAGGGCGTGTATGGACAAGGTAGTTTAATTTACCTATTAAGCTCCTATACTGTGTTGGATTTTCAAGAAGTGTGCCTGTATCAAGTTTCAGCTTTATCCCAGTTGGTAGAGGGGCAGCAGTAGGTGGGCTATCTAGTATTTGATAATCGCGCAGGATATCTGTACAAAATTTATGTTGGGTTATAATTAGGCCCTGATTATGATGAAGAAATTCCAACCCTAAAAAATAATGTAATTTCCCTAGATCCTTGATTTTAAACTGCTTATCCAGGTGTGCTTTTATGGAAGTTATTTCAGTGAGAGAGTTGTCATATATCAGAATATCATCAACATATATGGCTAAATATGTAGTAGTATTTTGTGTGGATTTGTAGAACAGAGAATGATCATTCTCTGATTTACTGTATCCAAGATGAAGCAAGCAGACACTCAATTTCACAAACCACTGGCGAGATGATTGTTTTAAACCATAGAGGGACTTTTTAAATTTACAAGCATTTAGTCCTTTTTCCACCTGAAGCCCTTTTGGTATTTGCATATAAATATCTTCATAAAGGTCGCCATGGATAAAAGCGTTATTAACATCCATCTGGTGGATTATCCAATTTCTTTTAATAGCAATGGCTATCAGAGTTCTAAGGGTGGACATCCTAACAACAGGAGAAAAGGTTCTGTAAAGTCTAAACCATACTTTTGACTGTAACCTTTAGCAACAAGTCTAGCCTTGTGTCTTTCAACAGTTCCATCAGCTCTTAACTTTGCTTTGTACACCCATTTACAGCCCACTGCTTTTTGTGTTGAGGTAATTTTACTAAGTCCCAAGTTTTGTTTTGAATGAGAGCATTTAGTTCTGTTTGCATTGCTTTATTCCAATGAGGACTTTTTGAAGCTTCGTCATAGGTGATGGGATTATGTATTTGGGATAAGATGGAGGTGTATGTTGTGGTTTGGACTGTGAAAGTATGAAGAGGTTTAGTGTCAGTCAAAGAAGAGATGTTGATTCTGTTGTAAGGGGTGCTTGTGTGAAGCTGTATGCGTGAAGACAAAATGGTTGTGAAGTGATCAGGAGGGGCTATTGATGTAGTGTCTATGTAATAGTCCTGGAGATATGAAGATGATGTTTTTGTTCTAGTAGATTTTCTTGTTTCTATGACAGGAAGAATTTCTGGTGGAGAGGGGGAAGAAGAAGGAATTTCTGGCAATGTTGGAGGAGTGTCTATCTGTGGTGTGGGATGAGAAACAGAAGGAGGTGTGTGTGTGAGATTTTGAGGTGTTACTATTGTATTTTCAGGGGAAGGGTTTTTATTTTGTGAAAAAGGTATGATATCATCTTCACTGTCATATGCTGGTGGGAGGGAGGTTTGAGGGATATCAAAAGGAGAAGAGGATTGTAAATTAGATGTGTATTTTGAAATGTTATGAAATGGATATATTTGTTCATGAAAGAGAACATCTCGTGAAGTGATGATTTGCATATCCTTAATTTAATCTAAGAAGTTTATATGCTTTTTTTGTTTCAGATAGATTGAGGTAAACATAAGCTTCTGATCTAGCTTCAAATTTTCCTTTGTTTTTGTGTAAATCAGTAGCATAAGCAAGGAATCCAAAGGTTTTTAGTCTTGTGTATTCTGGTGTGTGCCCATAAATTTTTTTCATAAGGAGTTTGGCCTTTAAAGCAGATGTGGGTAATCTGTTTATAATTTGAGTTGCAGTTAAAATACATTCTCCCCAATAAGTTATTGGGATTTTAGATGTGATATACAATGCTCTAGCAGTTTCAGGCAAATATCTGTGTTTTCTTTCCACAACACCGTTTTGTTGTGGAGTGTAAGCACAAGATGTTTAGTGAATTATGCCAAGAGACTTATAAAACAGTTTTTCCTCATTTGATGTGCCTAATTCATAGGCACTATCAGATATGATTATTTTAATTTTCTTATTTAATTGTCTTTCTGTCATAATTATGAACTGTTTTATAATGTAAAGGACTCTCCTTTCTGTTTTAATAGTTTAACCCATATGGCACGGGAGTAATCATCAACTATTGTTAAAAAATATTTGTTTCCATTATATGTTTCGTTTCTAAAAGGACAACAAATGTCCAGATGTATAAGTTCAAAGGTATCTTGTGTTGAGGTTTTAGAGGTAGGGAATGGAAGCCTATGATCTTTGGCTAAATGACAAAAATCACAAAAGAAATCAGAAACAACACTTTGTTTATTGATTACTCCAAGTTTGTACAATGTTTGTAAAGGAGCATGTCCTAAACGTTGGTGCCATATAGTAACAGTTTTAGGCATAATATTTGGAACAGAAATAGAAGATGCAGAATTACTAACAAGACAGATATCACGAGCATAGGTTCTAAGTTGTTTTCTACATTGCAAGAACTTGTCTAAGTACAATTGATCCAAGAAGTATAACACTCTTCTTTCATTTGCAATCAACATATAGGTTGAGGTTTCAAGGTCCTGTAAATAACATGATTGTGCCACAACATCACCCCAAGGAATCAAAGAACTCACATTGTCAATGCAAGAGATGTGAGGCTTATGTACGTCATAAAGACTAAGGAGAAGATAGACCTTCCAGCCATGATTCTACTTACCATTGAGGAGAGTAGATATGTCAACCAAGGGCTGGTACATGGGGGTGTGGTCACCGCGGCACTACAGCAAAATGGAGTGGACACCAACCGCTTCCACGAGTGCTCGCGGACCACTCAGGACTGCATCTGCTCTGAGATGCTGTCTAAGATGGGGATCAAAACTCAAGGAAAGAAGCTGATGGTCCCTCAGAAGCCTGCCAAAAGTGAGGACTCACGGTCAAAGCCTCGACCACTTGCCAGGACCTCCGCCCTTAAAAGGAAACACAATCTCTCACCAGTCGACGACAGGTCGGGGACCAATCTGAATACTTCAGCTCGAGACGTTATTCAGCGTGTAAGAGTTACTCGTACAGCTGTGCAGACTGTCTCCCAAGAACAAAGTGTTCATCACATGGTTCAAGGAGCAATAGACTTCATAGATACACATCTACAGCCTGAGAGTTCTATGTCTCATAGAGACTCGAGTGAAGCTTGTGAGAAATTGTAGTTTTAAGTTAGATTGTTCTTTATCATGCTTTTGTTTTTCCTGCCATTGACTATCTATTTCACGTGTCAATCTCTTGATATTAATCGAAATGCAACTGTTATATTGTCTACCTTGAATGAAAATCTTGTTTACGAAAGAATTTATTGCATTGGCTACTTCTTCCTTGATTAAAAATTACAAATGATCAGAGACATTCAATCCCAATCATTCCACTAATCCAATCTCCTAACTTGACACCTAAACAGCCTACATCATAGACTGCAAGACGCGGCACCTCATTCATTACCCCTCACCGATCAGTCGTTGAGCATATCCCCAAGCGTCTATAAAAACCTTGATCACATTTTTACCACTCACAATCATTCCTTCACCTCTCAAAACATGGAACAAGAGCCATAAATTTCATCAAGCTCGAATGGGCAAACTGTCTATTCCACCATCCGCAAGTTCATGTTCACGAAACACCCAAAGAAATATGTTGCACAAAACTATGTTCAACTAGACTCAAACTCTCTCACAGTCTGGTCTGGCACCTCAAGTGCTACTAAATCCCACACTAGATTTCCTCACTGCATGGAGTTTACCGTAGACTCTGATGAGCAGATACTTCCACCACCGCTGAATCACCACTGTTCGAGGCTTTTTCCGATGATGAAACCCATGGCTTAGATGTCTCCACCTGGGATGCACCAAACCGCCACTCCATCTAGCTTGTCTCTATCAAACTTGTAGTTTGTAATCTATGGAATGTCATGCCTTTTCAATAACTTAAGTCGTGTAGTTGCTCCCTATTTTTGCTGTATGGCAAAGGGGGAAAAAAAGATATGTACTTGTGAACTTATGACTATCTTCCTTGTGTTATGTAATTTTCTTAGTGAAAAACTCTCTACTATGGCCACGGTATAAAGCTTTTGTTGTTGTGTCGTTTTTGTCAATATTCTACAAAACCTTTAACAAACTTAGGGGGAATCCTTCTTAGGGGAAATATCTCTCAATTTCAATTTGTCAAGTACATATGATTTTGTATTGGTTGTGATCATCAAAAATGGGGAAATTATTAAGTCAAGATCCTTTAGTTTTGATGATAGCAAACCTGTGTTGTTTATCTAACATGTTTGTTAAGCTTTGAGATTCAGATAAACAGGTAGAGGAATGGCTTAGCACGCAAGGTTGCAAGCGCACTTCGTTCATGACATGGGCCCAACTAGTCGAGCACCTGTCTAGGAGAGCTTCCATTAGAAATTCTAGTACACACAAGAAGTCAAGCACCACACGACCACATCTCTCATGTATCAGAAGTAATACAAGGACAAAATACTTCTAGAAGATCGACAAACTCATGCAGACTTTCACATCCACATAAGCAACTAGCTCACGACAAAAGCATAGCTCATTAATGTGCAAGATAATAAGATAATTCAAGGGATATTAATAAGCATTATTACGTAGCCATAATGAAGTCCAAGGGAGAATTTATGAGCATTAATGAACCAGACAAGATCAGGCAAGTTGAGAGTGCTAGTGGTGACCGACCACTTGAGTATTTGCCGCCAACATGTCCAATCACAAGGCAACACATGTCTTGACGGCTCCAGATCAAGCTGAAGATCAACCTACATTCGAGCGTAGCTATTATGCTTGGGGATGGAGAAGTAATCGACTTCTAGAGTCTAGGAGATCATAGGCTGTTAGTTATATCTTAACTAACATGTAAAAATACGTGCATTATGTCCTATGTAAGTAAGCTTGGAAAAAAGATAAAAAGAGAGAGATAACCAGAGCAAGTGTGAGTCAGACTAAAGTGTGTGTAAGTGATAGGAGTTGGTGAGCTGGATAGGACTGGATCTGAGTGTTAATACTTTGTGTATTTGATAGACTGATCAGTCGGGGAACGGTTGGGGAACTGTAGGCCGACTGTCAGGAGAGGGTAGAGGACTTGGGGATAAAGTCCTAAACTGTCCCGGAGTCCGTGGGTAGGGCGAGGGAGATTGAGTGAATTTCTGTGTGTAAATTCTCAATCAAAATGGAATTTCTAGTTTGAGTTTATCTAGTGCTTTTCCTCAACTATCAAGTAGTTCACATTGGACAATGATACGTCCACAATCGATCGGGGACGCATTAGAAGCATCAATTAAGTTCTAACCCTGTTGACTAAACCTCATTCCATACCAAAACATTGGGCCTAAGTGAAAGATTATTGATCTGATTGAGTTAAAAAAATGAATGAAGGGGGATTAAAAGTTACTAATTAATTTAAACAATTTTTGGCTAAAGCAAACTGGATCAAGAGAGATTGTCTCTAAAATAAACTTAGATTTAAGTTAAACAAGTGTTGGGCTAGGATGATGGACTAGGCCCAACATCTAACTTGAAGATAGGATTAAAAACAAAGACTATAAAAGTAATCAGAAAGTTCATTTAATATGACTAGTATAACAAGAAAAGAAATAGAAGAAAATGAAAATGGAAATGGGAATGAGATGAGTGTCTGAGTAGGCCTTTTTGGTTTAGGCTGACTCATGTGGATTTTGAAAGGAACATAGAGAAATTAAGTTGAGTGTACTTTATAGGCCTTACTTGTACTTCATAAGATGAATTTTTAAATGTAAAAAGGTCTAATTATACTGACATAGTATTAATAAGATAAGGAGTTTTTGTTAAAGGATGTTGTGAGGTATAACTTGCATATAAAACAGGTATTACTACTTTAATTTACTTAACCTAAAATAGAATGTAGTATAACTATTTAATTAGTGGTGAATAATGGATCTTTAGATTAATTTAGTGGGATAGGTAATTAATCAAAATGAAAGGTAATTATTTATCTCTTCCTTCCAATCTAGGATTCGAATAATGGGATGCACATTGCTAGATTTGGATGTACATAGCATATTGGATGGTTGGATCCATGACTAGAACATTATATATTAAGCTGCATATTCCAGGTATGTTATCATGACACCCGAATGCCCCGAGGTTGCCTTGGATTTATGTGATTGCTTGTATGGGTGACAAGAAGATATGTGGGTTAAATTAAAAATACGATTGTACTCGCATGTGTTGTGTTACAGTATTGAAATGCTATGTTATTTTGTGCCTTGCATATTTATGTAATTTACTGTAAAAACAAGTAATACTATATACTATGTGATATGAAGAAAACTTGTGAAATGATGATCAAGGAAATAAGATAAATGTTGGATTTGATATCCACTATATACAATACCTAAGTACATTTACTTAGGCAAAGATCTGGGAGGCCGTTATTAAACGGCAACGGTTAATGAATCAGATATTCAAGAGATAAGTTACCTAAGCATAATTCTTAGGTAACCAAGTCGGTGACCATTATTAAATGGTAGGTTTGGGTATATTATGTGAGAAATCCAGGTATGACTTGGTCGCGTGTTGTGTACACTAGTAGATTTTATAACATGCTCATCTACATATTGGTAGTCCAAATAGTCATAATGGGACGTTCGTCAGAGCACCTCGTCTGGTGGTTGGGCTACTGCCCATAGGTGCCCCGCCTTATAATAGGGAGATGTGTCATCCTAACCATGATGACACATTAGGATTATGAGATAATGAATAATGCGATATAAGCTACCACTATAGTATGCTTATGCATTCAATATGTACTATGAGATAACGAACGAACTAATAAACTCCACAATTCGTGGAATAGGTGCTCTGAGGGCTTAAACACTAACATAAGCTCACGATTGGTTAAATGTTAACCCCTATATGTTTATCATGGTTGGAGTTATATATGGAAGATGTTAGCTGTTTGTATATGCTTATTAATATTTGTGCTTGTCTGTACGTGATGTGTGCAGTATTTATATACTTTGCATTATTGACCTCACCTGCGACAGATGTATGCAAATTGAGTTCATGATATGATTAGTAATTACTACTTGGTTTTCTTATCCTTATATACATGCATGTCTTAGATTGGAATCTTGAATGAAATAAAATGGATTGCATGTTAACTTCGACCAACTAACCTAAGTGTAAACTAAAAGAGTACTAGGGTTGCATAATTGCATACTCAGCGGTTGGGCTGACCCCTCCAATCAATATTTTTACAGGTGTGTAGATAAATACACTCAGTCGGAGAGCGGGGTTGGGTAGGTTTGGTTGAGAATTTCAGGAGGTATCTTTATTTTGGTTATGTATGTATCTTGGGATACAAATGTAATTTGTTACCGTTGTATATAGGACCAAATGTTGTAAATGTTGTTGTAATTATATCTAATCATGAACAGTGTTTGGTGTGAAATATGGTAGCCTTGTTGTACATCAGGTGTGCAACAACGGTGACATCCCGTAGGATTAATTTCTGTTGCTAATTGATATTAAATTGTTTAGTATGAACCATAGGGACCGCGTAGGATTTAATGCAGTAGACACAAGGGATGTTACAAACACGATTTTACCTGGGTCCCCTTTAAGATCTGGGTGTTCGACGTCTCCAAAAAACACTGCACCATTGAACTCGTTGAAAGGGTGGCGTCCAAGATAGGGCACTTTACTAGGGCCTCCACTGGCTACATGTATGTTTGATTAAAGGTGGTGCTATCCACCCGTAAGCCAGCTTGGCGCTCCCTTTCTATCTCCCTCTACGACAAGGATATGGTGTCCCCAATTACTTATGATAAAATGTCAACCATCTATTCCAAATGTGGACTTGTTCTCCATACGTCAGCTCGATGCCCCACCCGAAACGCTCTTAAGGATGGTGACACCCCATTCGGGATGTGGCTCAAGATGAAAAAATTTCCGCAACAGATGACATTTCAGTCCCCAGTTATGACTCAGAAGCCTTGATGACTACCAATACGATCATCCTCAAAATTTTAGGTTAAAATCTTAGCCTTGGGGTCTTCAGAGAGGGTCTTGCCGCCGAACAGGGATATGACCTTAATGGTTCTGTTTCCCACTCTAAAGATATGTAGGTCGACCCACCCACCCAGCCCAAGGATTTGGGCAAACGCTGCTTTGATCAGCTCATTGAGGCGGCTTCTAATGAGGAACTTTGGGATTTAAGGTTACCAGATGCCATCCAGAAGGGAAAAAAGGTTCTTGGGGCAGAGTTAAGCTCATATGCTCCAAGGCCCTACAAGGAATACGGGAGTGAAGATAGGGATAGTGGAGCGGATGGTTCATGGCCAAATAGTTATCTACAAGTTGTCTATGTACTTTGTCCTTGGGAGGGCAAGCCTTGGACTCTTGTATGAGGATTTCTTATTATAGTTCTTGGTTCTTGCCTCCCCAGTTCGTGTTGTCGTGTTGGTTAGTCTTTGTATCATTTGGTCTTTTTTGGGATTTCGTTAGTGTGTCATCTTTTGCTATACAACCATGATTGATCTAATTTTCTTAGCTACTCTGCAGCAACCCATGAGGCCTAGTTGCTTATGGTAGATGGCTTAGTTCTCTATTTGCAGGTGTTGGTGTAATCATGTCTTATTAGTCTTGGGTTCGTTAGTGTTGTCCGTGGTTGCTCATTCTGGTTTTGTTTTTCCTTGTGATTTTTCATCCTAGTAATATTTCCTTCTTGTAATGCAATGTTTGTTTCAAAAAAAATAGTATGCTAAATAAAATAATCAGTTTATATGTTGTATTTGAGTAAGAAGGGAGGGCTATATTAAGTTTATTGTAATTGACTTTACTAAAAACAACAAAATAAATTAATGATCTGTTTGATTTAAACTAATACAACAAACTATAAGATTACCTTTACTGATGAGGTTTAACACAACATCATTGGGATGTCCAACTTTATATTAACTATTAGGACATGTTTTATGTTGCCCTCTTTGATAGTCCAAGTATTGCCCTATTTAATCACATATGTTGTAGTGTTAGTTAGATGTTGTTTATTATTGTGATACAAAATTAGCAGTAATCAAGATGAAGAGAATCACATACGTCATTAATTGATCATCATCCAAAACCTTTTTTCGATTTGTGTTCTCTCCCTACAGTGGGAGCTCACCATGCAGGCCTTTGCGGCGCCACTTCATCTTCCCCAATGTGTAGATTTTCCTCCTTCGACGCTTACCCTTCCAGCTTGTTCCACGCGGCTTCCCAAGGCACGAGAGTGCAAACATGTAAATCATTTCCTCCTCTCGGGACTGGGGTTAAGCCATGCAACTCCCTATACTTTCCCCTCTGCCATTTGCTGTGAACCCGTATCTCTCTCGATTTTCTCCACTGATATCCTTGCCTCTCACATGAAGCCCCCATCCAAAGAGCATTCCTGCCCTGTAAGCCTACGCCTGACGATGCATGCTTTTTATCAATAGCATGATCACCCAACCCTCAATCTCTTAATCTTTCACATCCACACTCGACAGACAGGAACTTACGATAGGAAGATCACCCCCTATATCTTAAGCATCATCCCGAGTAGAGTCGTGCTCCTCTATCGGCCTTCCTTGTGCACTCGACAAAGTACCCGGCATCCCCGCCCTTTTCTTTACCGTTTCAACCTACCCACTCGGTGGAATTTCACCCACTCTGTCCACACCATGTGTTTCATAGACGTGTACGGTGAAATGCTTACCTTTAATCGATGTGTTCTAGGTAAGTTTTTTTCGCACCACTAGATCTCTGCCCCAGTCCTTCGTCTTCATCTTGAGCACTACTAAAGCGAATTAATGGGTTTCAAGTTTCATCAAGTTGGCCAGAACCGGTTAATTATTGACTTTGAAGAGAAGTATGCCATGGAAGGGGTCCTGGCTAGAGGCCCGTGGACTATCAACCGTATCTAGTTTGCCATCCAACCCTCTGAACAAGGCAAACAATTGAGAACTACATCTTAAGATGGGTTCCTTGTTGGATCCGTGTTTTCAACACCCTAAAGGCCCATTGCAACATGATGCTTGATAAGAAAATAGTAAAAAAGGTGGGGCAATTCACAGGGTTGATAAAGGACACCATCACTCTTGGTTTTTGCTGCATGCGCATGAAAGTCTTACTCAACATCTAGAAACTGGTGTGGCGCTCCCTGCCCTTGTCAATTAACAGTTTGAACCTAAATTTCACTATCACCTGTGATGGTATGCCCCTTGATGCCCATGCCTTTGAGCCTAGTATCCCTTTTGGAACGTGGCTTAGCACTGAAGAATTTCTAGCTCGATCCTGCCCCAAGGAGCTTTTCTTTGATGATGCTGATAAACCAGCTATGATAGGTATTACTACTAATTTATTTGGTAAACATACTCCTAACCCTTTTCAGGTTCAAGACACGGTCCCATCGAGCAAAGCCCAGTCAGTTATCCTTCGTGGGGAGCCAGTTCTTAAAGATCGACCTTTCCTGAATGTTACTCCTCAGAAATCTAGGATGAGATGCTTTAGCAATATCCTGGAATAGGCCGCCCGTGAAGAAGTCTGGGACCTGAATCTTAGGATGTGAGAAGGAAATGAAAGAAGGCTAAAAACCACACTTAATTGTCTTGTTTCCATTGAGGATTGTGTCGAGGAGGTGGGAGAATGCGATTGCTCCAAAACTGGTGACCAGGCCAACTCCGCGGCACCGACTTCACCCCTGGGCTGTGAAAAAGAAGGATCAATCTTCTTGCTCAATGGTATGGGTGGAGGTTCGATTGAGCTCTCCCTCCCCTCACATCTCCCCTTTGCTCTTGTTTAATTTTATTTCGTATTGCTCTCAGTCCTTTATCATTTGTTTCGGTTTCATTTATGCTATCTTTTAAGCCTAGTTACGAATTGCTGATTTCGGTTAGAAGTCTTGCTATGTACTTCAGTTATGATGGTTGGTGTTTGGGCGGGGATGTTCCCCTTGCTGTGTTGTGTTGGTTTGATGGCCAGATTGGGTTGGCTAGTGTTGTCCATGGTTGGGTTCCATGAGAACGCTTTGCGTAGAACAGTGGGACACTTTTGCTTTTGGTGTATGCTTTGCTATTTCTCCTGGGATGTGATGTGATCGCTATGTACTCTCGTTTACTGTATAAATTAAATGCTTAATTTTCAAAAAAAAAAAAGATGAAGAGAAAAACTAATTTCAAACGCGGTATTGGATCATTCATGACTAAGAACTATATCAAATAAACTTAATAACCATTGTATCCAAAAAGGTAAGGTGGTTCGAGTTGTAGTCTGGTAATTAGTAAGATTGATGATTGTTCGGTTACTTTGTGTTTAGAGTGTTATGCATTTTTCATATGTCGTCACCGTCACGTCTTAATTTTTACCACAACTATAAAAAAGAAATCAAGAAATGGTTTCCTTCTATATATGGTCTTTTGCAGACATATCTTGATGTATCTATCTGGCATTCTAAACAACCTAAGAAAAACTACAAACTCGCGATATCAATATAATCCTAGCTAATTATAACACATTTTTAGAACGGCAATCCTTTCGTCTCTCTTTAACGCCCCTCTTCCACCTCCATTAACCACCCCATAGATGTTGTTTATAAAAGAACATCTAGCCAGAAATTAATAATCTCCACCAAACCGTCATCACTAAATTCCACCTTCAAGAAAATTAAAGAGGGAGAAATCCTCAATCGGTTAATAAAAAAAATCTCCTATAAAAGAAAGGACGTACGATCTTGTGGGCGCGCCCTTCCAATTGGGTATTCGAACCACAAACATCCGATATATTCACACTGAATCACCAAGATGAAGCCCTACACATATTCCTTCTTCCTCATGCTGATGGTCACCCTTTCCATGTGCAAAATCCCAACCCTAACGGAGTCACGACGCGTGGCACACGTTAACAAAAATTCACCCATCTTCTTCAGCCAGTTAGAAGAAGACCCAGATCAAAATGACAACCCAGACAAAGAACTACACCAGCTTGCCTCCCCGGACTTCTTCTCCAACGCATGCAACTATACCAATGACAAAGACACATGCAAGCAAGTCTTGGACTCAATACTCAGCACAAAACCGAAGATTGAAGAAACTGACCCGGACGCGGTGGCGTACAAGACAGTGAGGCTTGCACAAAGGATGTACGGCGATGTTGCAGTTGCGGTGAAGACCCAGATCAAGGATGAGGATGGGAAAAAGGAGTCAATGGAAGTTAAGAAAGCCTTGTCCGGGTGTTACAAGATGTACCTAGATATAGTGCATGAGATTAGGAAGTCTGTGTTGCATCTAAGAAAGAGGAGGAATGTGTGTCCCGCAAGTGAGTTTACTGTAATCGCTATTGCAAACCCAAAGGACTGCGAGAACCAACTGAACCGGGCCGGGACGAGTGGGCAGAAACTTGGGTTGTATAAGGATTATAAGGAGCTGCTGGGTGTGGCTGAGACTTGTAAGTCCGTGATTTGGTATTTGGCACATTCTCAGGGTGTGGAAATGGGCACCGGGCCGGGCCAGGAGTGCAATTGAAGTGAAATAATGGGTTTGAATAATTTGACGAGACGAGACGAATTTGATTTCCTGCTATGCATATTGTGGTTGTGAATGTAAATGGTTCGTAATGCCTTGGTTGATTTCTACTGAGAGATCATTAATATATAATTAAAATTGTCATTTGGTGTTGAACTCTCAATCATCTAGAACAATTTTATAGTTATAAATATCTAAAATATTGCTCAATTGCATTGGATTCATCGATAATAATATGCATGCATATAAATTTCTCTTATGTCCATCATATCTACATCATGTATGTTGTACATAGATTTTGAAACTATATCCTCTCACTACAAGAAAAACAGTAATTAGTGTCCGAATTTAGCGTCCGATCACTTGGCGGACGCTAATTTTCGATTAGTGTCCGAATTTAGCGTCCGATCATTTGACGGACGCTATATTGTGTCTAAATTAATATTGGACACTGTTGCAGACACAAATTAGCGTCCACATTTAGCTTCCGATTTAAGGTCGGACGCTATTTTTTGATTAGCGTCTAATGATAGCGTCCAATACTGATTGGACACTAATTTGGGTTAAAAATAATTTCAGTTGCTAGTCTAACACCATTTAGCTTCTGAAATATATTTAGTGTCCATCCACTCTTTGGACGCTAGTTTACACAGATGAAAACAAACATCATTTAACCTTAGCATCCATACTGCGTTGAACTTGTCTAAGCTCTCTTTATTTAGAGATAGAGGTTCAATTATACGCTCTCTTTATTCTGATTATACTCGAGCCTCAGAGAAACCACATGAGCGATCGTCTTCATTCTATGTCGTCTTCTTTCTATGTCGTTCCATGACTCCAGATCAATCGTCGTCGCAGTGAAGAAGGTCTCGACAGCAAATCCGACTTCGATCTGTTAGGGTTTCCGTTTCCATTGTCTTCAAACTTCTCAACTGTTAAATACTCCATCCTTCATCTTGATTTCATCACCGATCTTTATCTCACGGTAGTATATGCCACTCAAGTTTTCAATAACAACAATGTCACCGAAATCTCCTCTGTCTTGACTTCAATCTATTGTGGTATGTTACTCAAAACCTTCAAAATTTTTGCTTCTTTTAAAGTTAGGGTTTCGGTTTCTGCTTTGATGAACTGTGCGCTCAAGCAACTTTTTCCGGGTTATTAGCATCTCAAGCTTTTTCTGCAGTTTAATTAATTAACTTAATACTTCATTAATCTTAAAACCTTAATGTTGTTTTTCTGTTTCCTCTGTATTATGCGAAGAACAATACGTTCTTACCGAGCAGAGAACAAAACCAGTATTAAGGTTTGCAATTATAACATTTTGATTCACATCAGATTAATTACTTCATCAATAGGTTTGAATTGAGCTTTTGAACAAGTTACGGTCTGAATTTGCTATATCTATCTGATGTTTCTATGTTTCCATCTGAGCATGGCTATGGGTATGGTCTGAATCTGAACTGAAATGTGCAGCAGCGTGTAGTAATTAGAGGGTGTTGGTGCAGCAGCAGTTGCCTTGAATTGATTTGTATAGTTTTTGGATTTTTTTAAAAATCTTCTGCTATGTTATTTCATCTAGCAGAGGTAATTAGGAGAGTGTACGTGTATATGTATCATCACACCATTGGTATGACTTAGGTGATATGATTATGAGCTCTTGAGGTGATACAATTATGACCGCTTGATCATGACTTAGTATTGTAGCTTCTAATTAAGCATCTTGATAGAGCCAGCCTTACTTTTGAGTTTTGACAAATATATATACATATTTATGTATTACAGAATGTACATAACATGTGTTATTGTTCTGTTACTCTTTCATATGAACTGATAATTTATGCATTTGCCAACCCAAACAAGGCCTTTTTGTTGAAGTTGGGTTATGTACAGATGAGGATCCGTTTGAGTATTGTTGTTTGCTAGCTAGTTGAATAGAATTGTGTTATACTTGTGTTGTGGAGAAACGAATTCACAGCTCTGAAAATGACCAGGCTTTAGTTGAAGCTGCTATTGCGAGATGCCTAATTTTGACATATACGTTGAAGTAGGCAGTGAACAGTCTAATCTTTGACAGCGACAGAAGAGTTATCTCCTAACAAAGACAGAAGAGTGAAAGTGATGAATTTGAACGTTGGTTTTGTTATTTAACAGGACCCATCATTTGAACCATGGCCATGTTGAAAATGATGAATCATGGCACCCTGTAAGTTTCACCCTACTGTCATTTTCACCAGGTTGCTTATATGCATGTTTTTTCACCGTACATATCTTTAACTTGTTCTATGTTTGCTGAACAAATGTTCATTTCATGAGCAGTTGACGGAAAAGTTATACAAGAATTTAGATGACTCAACTAAGAAGTTGCGGTTCAGTTTGCCATATCCTCTGCTCGCATACCCCTTTTACCTGGTCAGCTACTCTGTTTCTTCTTTCTAAGTTCTCTGTAAATTGGAAGTTTGCATTTTATCTAAGATTGATGTCAACAACCTAAATAAATGTTTCCTATTACTACACAGTGGAACCAAGCCCAGGAAAATCAGGTTCCCATTTCAACCCAGACAGCAGTTTGTTCACCCCAAAGGAGAAGAATGTGATAACATCCACAGTCTGCTGGTTTACAATGCTTGGTTTGATTGCGTGCTCTGCATTTGTTTTTGGTCCTGTCAAGGTTCTCAAGATATATGGGGTTCCTTACTTGGTTAGTTTCTGTTTACCCCCTTTTGCTCTGTGTCTGAAATCGACACATCTATTTCATACTTATATATATATCATGAAACTAGATCATTAAGTGAAATTATGTTGTTGGATGTCGCAATTGCTACACAGATGTTTGTGATGTGGTTGGACATGGTGAGACAGGAAACTATGATAAAGAAATGTGGGGCTTTCAACTTGAATTTGCAAGTTGAATTTACAAATAAGTATATAGCCTATTGTGTTACGTACATTGGATTAGATGTCTGAATGTGACGATCTTCTGTTTCTATAGGTCCACAAATCTCTGCGTTGTAAGAACATCTAATGACAATCACTGGTGAATCTGATGCATTCAGTTTATGTTTCACTTGTGACATTGTACTTTTTTTTTACAGCTAGAGCTTCAAATTATTGCAACTGATAGCTTCTCTTTAAAAATCTCTTCTTGATGAAAGATTGAGGAAAGTATTTCAGGTACATTTTCTTCCCTTGTTGGCATAAGCTCTCCATTTCCGATTGCCTTCATGTCAGGTGTATAAAACATGTCTAGGAAGATTTGGAATTGTAAACGTGGGATTATCATTTCTGATTCCCTTGTCAGGAATAATTTCTCCATTTCAATGTATATGATTCTTTCTCTATTGGTTGAAGTGTCCTATCTGTTTTACTTGGTGAATGAATACTGTACTTGAACTTCTTTGGGCATGTCTGGATAATTTCATCGCTCGGCGGATGAATGCTGCACATGGAACTTCTTTGGGCATGTGTAGATAATGAATATGGAGTTGTGTTTAGTTCTGTACATAAATATTTCATAGCTGATAAATATGATTAATTGCAAATATAACAAGAATAACTCTGAACACCATCTTCTGTTTAGTTCGCCCGCAGTCGGCAATCCATCTCGTTCCTCTAGCCTTATTTACCCTTGCGAGCCGAGTTTGCTGTGCGATAAACAGAAGTTCGCCCGTAGTCGGCAATCCATCTCGTTCCTCTCCTTATTGCTTATTCGATTATTGCTTGCTACTGATAATTCGATTGTTTTCGTGTGTGGTTCTGTGCTTTACAGGAGACAACCACGTCTTTGGTTTCGGTATTGTTTCCCCAACTTAAGCATCTCTTCTAACTGCAAGATTTAATGAAATTGTGCTGAATTGTACTTGTTGTGTATCACTGATTATCCAATCTGTTTTCATGATTCTTCCATTTTGCAGTATTCTTTATATGTTAATGAGCAGAAATAAAAAGATACGAGTTCTGCATCTGTTTTGTCTTTGGTGACTGATCGAAGAAAGGTAACCTCTGGCTTTATTTACCCTTGTGAGCTGATATGTCAAACTTGGAATAAATTAACCATGGTGCCTGCGGTTTCGTTTAAATTGAATCTGTTCACTTTGGTGAACTTATATATATCATAACACTAGTCCTGCCCTCTTATTTCATTTCTGTAAATTGTTGAATTAGCAAGCTGATCTATCTTTAGTTTCACTTGGTTGGGACGTGATTGTTCTGTTACTCTTTCATATGAACTTCTGTTTAGTTCTGTACAATGCTTAGTTTTTAAATTGATTGATTTGTTTGCTTGGCAGGATTATATTTACACCCGATCTCAATCTCTTCTGTTGTCATCGGTTGCATTGGATTTTGCATTCATCTTCAGGCTGCCACAATCTCAAAGATGATGAAATCTAAAAGTCTATTTGAGGTCTTCCTTTGAAGATTCACTTTGTGTTAGATGTGCTCTTTTTTTGTTTTTTTTTTCATGTAGAATGCTCCAACACAAACTTACTACATTTAGTTCTTTTGTATGGTTGTGTTGTGCTACTTTTTGGTTCCAAACATGTAAACCGCTCCAACTAAGTCCTTTAGAAGGCAACAAAAGTGGGGTTGGAACGGTTTTATGTGAAATGAAAAAATAAAGCCTTTTTGGCTTTTTAGATAAGAAATTTGTTGTGCCCTTTTTATTTAACATGATGCATACAATTTAATACCCGAATAGCGTATGATAATTATATAATTTGATGTTCAAATGTATAAACTAACAGATGATAGATATTAATGATAAAAAGCCTTAATTTGATGTCCAAATGTATAAATTATTGTTTGAAGAATAGAAGCAATTTAGCGTCCGAAGATTTGAATTAGCGTCCGATAGGTAGACACAGTTTAGCGTCCGAAAAAAATTGGACGCTAATCTGTAATCATTGTCTCCAGCTAGTTGGCGTCCGATTAAGCGGTTTGTGACCATTTAGCGGACGCTATTTAGCGTCCGAAGATTTGAATTAGCGTCCGATAGGTAGACACAGTTTAGCGCCCGAAAAAAATTGGACGCTAATTTGTAATCAATTTGTCTCCAGCTAGTTAGCGTCCGATTAAGCGGTTTGCGACCATTTAGCAGACGCTATTTAGCGTCTGATTTCGGACGCTAACAAGTAGACGCTAAATAGCGTCCGAAACAAAAATGGACGCTAAGTGGACGCAAATTAGTGTCCATGGACGCAAAAAAAAAATTAGCGTCCAGGCTTTTAGCGTCCGATGCTAAACATCAAAAATCGGACGCTAAATGTGTTTAGCGTCCGATTTTTGATGTTTAGCGTCCAATAGCGTCGGACGCTAAATCCTGTTTTTCTTGTAGTGTCTTATTATTTACAAATTATGGTACGTATATTATTGTTGTTTAAATAGGTCACATGATTTTTTTTATAAGGGGGCTACACATGTAGCAGTACATAGATCGAGAACCGGTCTACACAGCTTAGGAAAATCCTTAGCCAGAAACTAGTAAGAAAAATTCGAACAAAAAAATTCTGAGACACCAACTACAAGCATTGGGATAGACTATACACTACTACAAAAAGTAGAGATATTGACATTTTTTTAACCACACTTAATAAAGTGTAGTTAAAATTTTTAATATAACTACTCTATTTAGTTACACTAGCTTGTGTAGAACTCTATAGTAAGAGCTTATGTTAAATATAGGTACAAGTATGTATATATAAAATACAAAAATCTCTAATGTCTCTACATCAATTATGAAGACACTTATAAGTGAAGAAAATTAATTTTCCACATTTTTTTGTTTAAGAAGTTTGAACTTAAAAGTGTGGGCATATGCCAATTATGTAGTAGTGATAGGATTCCTAGACTTACGGTCAATCTCATCAGCCCACCAACGCTCAACTCTTCAGGTCCCTTCCAGCACTTATATCTTCATGACCATACTACCTCTGATCATCATCCCATCCTTAATTGTTGAAACATTCCATATAGATGAGTATGCCGAGAGCTTGAACATATGGCGAGCGTTAATGAAATTCCGAGACTGCTATTGATTCGATGGGGTTTATTTCTGCACTCCGCTTCTCCTCAGGATGCGGTCAATATTCGCTAAAGATCTCCGTGGGTATGGATAGTGAATACGCAACCGCTGGCCATATTTAAAGCATTCACGGGCCTCCGCAGAAATGTTTGCAAATTTTTTATTCGGTTTCCTGACTCGAGACTTCCTCGTCTTGTCTTGTTTTGTCGTATTATCTGGTGAGACTACTACTTGCAGATTAATCTCTGGAAGAGTATTACCATCCACTGGAGTGGGCCGCCCGTTATTTGGGCTGGGAACTAGACCCACAGAGAAAACATGGGCGTCGGGCTCATCCTGCCCACTTCCTACCTCTGAAAGGGATTGGGAACCGATAACGTCTTGTGAGGCAGGGTCAAAGAGGGAGGACGCGGGGGACAGGGGGGAGCGAACTGCAGATGTTGTCGGGCATGTGTTGGGAACCAACGAGGGGTAAGAAAGGGATGGATGGTTGGAACGTGGGGAGGTGGGCCACTATCATTTGGCTGGGTGGGAGGCTGAGAGGACGTAAGGGGAAAGAGAGGCGGGTTTAAAAGGGAGTTTGGCAATGTCAGATCAGTGGGTGTAATTATGGGGATATCGGTGCCATCATGATTGTGTTTCTCTGTCCCTGAGTTATTAAATATAGTATTTGTATGAGAGTCTAAGAGGGGCAGAGAGGGATTGACTGTTGGGTAGCCATGGTTGGGAACTACAGAGTGGCCCATCTCAGGATCCAGTTTCATAGTTAGACACTGCGCTTTATCCAACGTGGAGTGTGTGGGCTGTATAATTACCCTCAGTAATTTCCGAGGGATGGAAAAAGTGACATGATTCGGAATGTTCTCATAGATATTAGGAGTTGCCCATTTTGTCATATTAATTACCCCACTATCACTTTTGTCGTTTCCTGCAAAAAAGACACAATTAGAGAAAACGTTCGTTTCTTGACGATTTTTCCAGATTTGAAGATATCGGAACACTGCCGTATTATTGGACCGTTCTTTAGATCCTAAGTGCATCAACTGGAGTGATTCGAAATGCATCGTTTCAGTTGGTTGGGTTTCATCAGAGCTCTGTCGTTGTGTCACCGCCGCCTGTGAGTTCTCCGGTGATAGGGGGCAACTTGATCATTCTCCTGTGCATGTTGAGCTAGTTCTTCAGACCAAAACTCGATAATTCCCACGTTAGACACTATTCCCCCTACTTCTACCGAGATTTCCTCGTTGATGATTGACCTCCTCTTCGTTAGCAGTTGGGAATGAGCTTCCAGAAATGTGGGTATACGCTGCATGTTCGTTGTTATTTCAATGATTACTCCCAGGTGTTTTGTAATCTGGTGTAAAGTGTTCTCCGACCAAGCCTGGAGCGGGATGCCTCGAATTGCTATAGAGGTAATTCTTGCGTCTAGTTAGTCTGAGGGGTGCCATTTCCTCTTACTCCATTCATGTTCTTCACCCAGGCTGGACGTCAAGAAATCATCTGCCTCCTCTTTTGATTTGAAGATTACCACAAATTTAGAGTCTGAGAGGTATATAATTTCTTCAGAGCGTGCTTTCCATTCATGGAGTCTTCTTCTTACCTCAGAGACTTTTGTTTGTGGGCTGGTGTTGATTACCAGACTCCTTTCCAGCTTTTCCACCATTACGATTGAGGGGTCCAGGCTAATATATCCGCTTGGGAGCGTCTCTCTTGAATGCTGGGCACTAGACTACGGGGGGAGGGCGAGGGTTGTGCTTGACTGAACGGTGTTTGTGGCACTTTTGTTTGCGGTTCATTTTGATGTCGTGGGATCCATCGAGAGAGAGGTGGTGAGTTGCCGTGAACGGTTCGACGAAATGCTGTTTGCGTCTTGATATGGTTTCCATCCACCAACATGACATTGGTTTCCCTGATTGCCTGATCCGCTTCCGTTTTCGATCTATATTCTACAAAGCCATACCTTGTTTTGGTGCGGATCCTTGGGGTTTTGGGGATTCGGATGGCCACGATTTGACCAACTTTGTCAAATATTTTCCATATTGTTCCAATTCTAGATTCAGGGCTGATATTATCTATAAACATTGTCGCTCCTGGGACTGACCTTTGACCCACCATTTGGCTCCGTTCGTGCTTATTTTGAGGTGGTAATTGCGGTGGCTTTGTAGTGGTTTTGGGGTGGTGGGGGTTAGTGAAGGAGGTGACGGCATGGCTGTAGGCTGGGTTGCGAGGGCTGAGAAAGAGAGAGAATAGGAGAGCGGCGAGAGCGAAGGGAGGTCATAATAATAAAATTGGTTATACTTTGTATGTTATTAGGCCATACATGATCTATTATTGTAGATATTAATTGGTGATTTGTTGATCTAGTTCTACACTTTTGATACCGTCAGGTCTCTAAGGCATTAACTTCACCGAGGAATCTAGAATTACATAGTAATGTTTCATCTTTGTTGTTTGGTATTTTTTTATAAGTGGCTGGGAATCCAGTTAAAAAGGCAATATTAAGGTTCAAAATGAATCTCTTGTCATTGGGTTACAGTTCTTAAGAATTGTAACAAAACAAAACTAACAGAGGAAACAACAAACAACAATAAAACCTCCTATAAATTCTAAGAGGCTAGGATGGAACCTTGACTTGCCACAGAAACACTTCTGGCCTTTCTCACACTATCTTTTGGCCCAATTTAGGGGCAACTCCTTTTGGATTCCAAACAAACATTATAATTGAGAAGTAATTTGGGGACGACTTCCAAAATCAAGGCAATTGTATTTAGGCTGCATTTTCCCATGTTGAAGCAGCTCTCCTTTCTCAATGACGTGAGTTACGAATATGTTGATGGCGAGAGTGCAAAATTCTTACTGTGTCTCTACCTAACGATCGAGAGAACTTACACTTGGAGCTTTTACTCAGAGGGGTAGGTCCCACATGATGCCTTGACGTTGATTTTTCACTTGTTTGCTTATTACGCCTGAGAGTATGAGACAAGTTTTACAGGGTAATCTTTAGATGGGGGAATGACAACCAAGTTTGCTACCATATTCCAGGCACACTTGAGCTTCTACTAGAGAAGGGCTAAGAGAAAAGGATTTTGAAGGGTTTGGCCTAAAACGAGGACATAAATTTTCAGGAGAAAGGACGACTTCTAAATGGATGCTGGGAATTTGGGATGAAGGTGAGGAGAGGGGAGTGGGGTTGCCTGATGAGGAAAATGAAAGGTTTTGGGGTGAATTTTTTTTATATTTTGAGGTGGATGAATCTGAAGCAAAGACTGGGTGAGTTAGAATTGGGCTTTGGGGTTCATCTCAGGCTATGGGTGGTATAGACTGGGCTTCTAAACTTACTGAGGTCAAGGAATAGATGGATCTAGCATTAGAAAACCGCCCCACATAAGGGGAATTAAAATCTCAACCAGAAGGAAGGTCGTAACCTCTTTGTTTATTGAAACACCTCCAAAAATGGTAGCTGAATTTCAGGAACTCAATAGGCACCGTGATATTTCAAAAGACTTCACTTAATATTATTCTTGCTGGAATGCTTTGCTTACCACCGCTTTGGTTGACACGAAGATCAGAGGGTGCGAAAAGAGCATGCACCGGTGTTGCTGATTAGATAGCAAAAAACCCTGAAGAAGTGCCACGCTGCTCAGCCCACTTACTAATTACTCCAAGATTATTAACTTCATTAATGATTCTATGATCAATATCAGCAAGAGATTCAAATTATGAATTAGCAGACACTTGGTATCTACTAGTCATCTAGCTAAGGCTTTCATATTCGCCACTATTTCAATTACAAAACTTCAACGCTAGTTAAACCTGCCATCAAATTAACACAAAATGAGACAAACGTAGACCATACTCACAGGCATATATACACACATATACAAATTTTGCTCTGCAGTACGAGCCTCATATAGAGCCGCACCCCTATAGGCGAAAGCTTGGTTTTGGGGCCATACATAACGGAAAGAGGGGTTGATGGTCTTGCTGCAACTTGAGGCCTTGCCTGCTGACGAGTCGATCGCTTACAACCCCTAGTATCCATTGGTTATGGCTAGGACTACTAGGATAGCTCCCCATGCTTTTGTCTCTCAGTGTCGGCCCAATAGAGTGCTTTCGCCACTGGTGTTCTTTCTAATATTTACGCATTTCACCACTCTACTGGAGATCCCCTCTGCCCCTACCGTACTTCAGCTTGGTAGTTTCCACCGCCTATCCAGGGTTGAGCCCTTTCAAAAGGATTTGTATTTTTTTATCAAGGGGCTACAAAGGTAGCAAATTACCAAAAATTGGTTTACACAGGTAGGGATTTTTCACAGCCAAGGGGACATCTAGTTCGAAAACAGAATACAACAATTTGAAAAAGTAGAATGCGACAACTCAAAACAATCGAAAACATAAGGCAATGAAACCTGCCAGAGGATAAAACCGATGAGCGAGCCTTCTTCATAAACAATCTTTGAGATTGGAACTGAGTACCAATGCACTAATGGACCGTTGTAAGCATCGATCCCATTTGCACCATTCCAAAACTTGCAGCATAACCGTGAGCACTACCGTTGCCCAGTTAAGCTTCACATGTTCAAAAAAAAAAATTGTTGCGCCATTCCTTGAAAAAACTATGCTCCTTTGCTAAGACCAAAGTGCTCCTTGTTCCATTTACTTAATGCCTCATTCATTTCTTGTTAGTTCTTCTTGCCTTACCACTTTGCCTCAGTATACGATCAATATTGGTTAGAGACTTACTTGAACATGGTGAGATTATCTGTAGACGCTGGTCGTACTTAAAGCATTTTCTTGCTTCTGCTGATGGGTTAAAACTTGAGTGTTTACTCTTCTTTGCACATTGCTGATTTTGTTTGGTGCTCTGCACATCTGTTGTATCTGGTGAGATAACGACTTGTCAATCGATGCTTGCTAGTGAACTAGAATCAACCGAGGTGGGCCACACATTATTTGAGCTAATAGGAAAACCAATGCTAATCGATTGAGTCTTGTGGTGCTCTTGGGTTGTCGGCAAGTAATCAACTATTTGAGAAGCGATACTCCATAGAGAGAACGAATGTTCCTCGTTATTATTAGGGACTGCGTCTTGAAACTTCACGTGATGAATAGGCATATTATTAACATTCTTAGTTAATATACGTCCCACTGCATTCCATAATTGACCGTATCCTTTTTCAAAGCCACTTTTCATTAACCATTTGAAACTCTCTTAGACCCACTAAACTCTCATTATAACGTTTGTCAGCACGTCGTTTGGGCAAAGAGCCAAGCAACACTTGTCATTAACTTGCACCATTATAGCTCCCATCCCCTCCTTACTGAAAGAAACGTTAATTGTCAAGGGAAAGTCAATCTTTACCACCGCGCATTCCGTTGGACATCTTGGGTTCCGACCAGCAGAGCCTATCACTATTCCACTTCCATGTGGCACCATCTGCAGTGCTGACGTGTCACCTTGTGTAACCTTTTGAGGATCATCATTCTGAAACCCCGGTGTTGTCTCGTCACTGTTTACATCCCCCTCCTGGTGTGACACCGCTAGACTATCACCTAGCTCTTTTGTCCACACTTCCACTACTCCGACTGAAGTCCTCATATTATCAAAGATCACCTCAATATCCTCATTGATAATCTTGCAAATGGATGTCTTCACTATTGCAGACACATCAAATTTGACCGGGATCTCGTTTATCTTTGTTTCACTCTATACTACGCTCCCAAAGTTTCTAAGTACAAAACAAACTGAGAGTTCTGACCATACCTATGGGGGGAGTCCATAGATTGCCACCTTGACCATGTGGGTAGGACGTGATCTGTTCTCCCTCCACACTTCCACACTTCACTCCTCGTATTCCATTTCCCTTTTCGTATAAATTTTGTCACTCGTATTTGTTACTGAAGACGACTATGAATTTGAAAGCTGAAAGGCCCATCACGTGTTCCACTGCCCCATTGGCTGATATGGTCTCCTATATTTGATTTACCGTTGCTTTTGCTTTAGTTCTCACCGTGATACTCCAATCCAGTCGTGGGATCATGATTCTTGGTGGAGAGATTTTAATGGGACTCACATGTCCCTCTTCTGTTTCATGAGCAATCCCTTGACTTGTTCTTTCATTCACTTTGATCCATAGAGTACCCCAATCAGGCTTTGGTGGCTGCGGATGAGGTGACGGGTGTGTGGTCAGCTTGTGATAGGTCGGCATCCTTGCCGACATTCTTGGCTTCCTCTGGGGTCTAGCATACTGAGTACTGATCCTTACTCCATCAACTACGCATCTCTTTGTTTCCTTGATTGCGAGCTCCGCTTGTTGTATGTTCTTGTATCCCACAAATACATAACATGTGTTGTGGCAATCTGTCGCTTTATGGGCCATTGAACGTTTGTAATCCTCCCAAATGGTGGAAAACTTTCCATAGGGTGCCCAGACTAGTTTCTTCATGCAGTTTATCGAGGAACACAATGTTTGGTCCTTCCATGGGTGGGTAGAAACTCGTTGTAGCTCTACAATATTAATGTTCCAAGTATGGTACTCGATAAAGGAAAAGTGATGTGGAGCTTCACGGAAGGGAAAGGATGTTCTATGGAGCTGAACGAGGATGTTTGTGAAGAGAGGACGGGAGGGAAATGCTGTTCTGTGAAGCTTAACGAGAATGTTTATGAGGAGGGGAGCAGGCGACGATGAAGGTGTATGTAGTGGTTTAAGGGTGGGAGCATGGTGGTAGTCTAGGTAGAGGAAGGTGGAGGGCTTGTGAGGGAGAAGGGGTTAGAGAGGAGAGAGCACCCCATCATGATGAAGATGGTTCGTTTGACAAAAAAAAAAGGATTTGTATTATACGTGACTTCATATAACAATATTTAATTAGAATTGGCTAACATGACTAAGCATCCATAGTATCTGTAGACGCTAATGATAAAATGACGTTGTAATGCTAATAATAAATTTCACATAACAGACATCCAAGGTCAACCGGAAGTGTCCACATGATGTGTTTGGTTCATTAGCTACAGCTGCAATGAAGAAGCGTGATGCAGAAATCTAAGAGCAATCCACCACTCGAATTAAGGAGGTCCACCAGGCGGATGGGAGATCGTTTCATGATTATAAGTCTGTTATACCCAAAATTTTGACCCCCAGAAAAGGGTACTTTAAGACACAAGTGCCATAAAGGGTAATTTGGTCAAAGGGTACAGAATCTTAGGTTGATTAGCATGTTTCAGGGCATTGGTGACAGCTTGGTCATCACGAGGGGCATTTTCATAATTTTCAGGGCTCCTAAGCCATATCCTAAGATTTCTCTCTCCTCTGAAAATGACCCAAATCAACTCGGAATGCTTTGAAATTTTAACACATGATAAAATATGGTATTTAGAGCATATTGGCTTTGGAATTTTGAATTTTCAAGTTTTCAATAATTTCCTAGTAATTTCTGAACATATCAGACGAGAAATTAAATTTAAAAATATTCCTTTATCCAAAAATTCCAATTTTTCTTTAGAAAAATCAGAAATATCTTCCTTTACATTCTGGTAAAATTTCATAGCCAGATTTCTTTCACAAGTCACCCGAGCAAATCCCGGAAAACTTTGGTTTTTTACCGAGATTATTCTATCTTTAGTGTTGTCTATATAAGGGATCTTTTCTCTTAATTAAATCAGAACCTCAAGAAGCCTAAACAAGAAGAATACCCAGCCATCTTAAAGCTCTCACGTTTTTCAACTCTCGAGCACCGAAATCTTCCAAAAAATCACCGAAATCACCACATAAACACGTTTTCCAACTCCCATTGCTACCACTGTCATCAAATAGCCACAAAACACCATCAAAACGTGAAGAAAATCACCAATAACTAGTAGTTAGAAGCTCGGGTCGAATTCAATCTGGAACCGGCATCAACGAGGCTTTCGAAGGATCCTGACGTGAAGGATTATATAGAATCTGAAGGTAAAACAGGTAGGAATTCAGATTTTCTAACTTAATTTAACTTTATTTAGTCCTTAATAAGATTTGGGATCGAACAGACCTTTTTCGGCTCTCAAATTAGCATTTGTTTTTGTTTTTGGTCAATAACATGTTCTTTAAATTTCGGCATTAATTCGAAGTCAAATTGAATTCTTTTGAGTACTAACGTGTTTAGAATCTTTCAGGTTGCACACCCATAAAATTTGAGCCGAAAACACCACTAGAAAGTTCACAAAAGCCACCGTCTGTGGCTAGTCATGCCTTCCGAGCCTGATAGGGGTCCCAGACGGCCTGTCCATGAGCCTCAGATGGTGACGGGATTTAACTTTTCAAAATTTCTAGGCTTTCTAAAATACATGTCTGGGCCCATGGAGGCCTTGTCCATAGCCCCGGACTATTCAAATTTTTGTTCTTCTACAATTTCAACTTATCTGCATAATTAGGTTAACTAGGGTCCGTAGGTTGAGACATTAGGTTAGTGGCCACGGACAAAATCAAATTCGACCAAATTCAGCTTCCAAAACCTTAATTTAATTAATTTTAATTTCCACTTAATTTTAGTCAAAATGTGAGAAAAAAAACAGAAACCCGTGCACTCAGGCTAAATTGACTTCGTAATAAGCCGTAAATAACATGTGTAGAGGAAAAATGACTTAGAATGGTAGTGAAAGTAATTTGAACCCGAAAAAGTTGAATATCAAGCCCCCGAACCCAAACTCTACCTTTCCTAATTTAGCGTAGGTTAAAATTGAGTGGCAACTCGTAATAGGTTCCAGTGAGCTAGCTTAGGTTTTAATAATTAATGTTTATAACATAGTTATTAACCTTAGGTTATAAGTGGACCTAGAACCCAATCAGATCCTAATCAACCCGAATCAACATAGGATAATGATTCAAAAATCGAGGCTCACAAAGTCACTCTTCACATGGTTCTTATATCTCCTAGCTTCTACGAAGCTCCAATACCGGTTCTTGTAGAAACACAACCAAAAAGTAAAGATTGAAACAAATCAATGATTTTTAAGGAATGGTAGGCTCAAATTATTAAAATAATAAGCAATGAGCCATTAATTAGACATACATATTAAGCCTACTTATCAATATACCACCACAACATCCCTAGTAACCTAGAATGAGTGCGGACCTCCCAGGCCATGAGGGGTCTCAGATGGTAGAGTTGTCAACATTATTATCAATGACTTACAAGATGAGCCAAGATTAGGTACACTATGTAAAGTTTTGCTCCTTTTGGGTGAATCACCAATGTCTACATACCAATGAAGCGTCGCATTGTTACAAACATTAGATATGCTTTTGTGGTTTTTTATTGTATGCAAGATGTGTTGAGGGCTATTAGAGAGGTAAATGGAATGTGGATTGATGGGAAGTGAATATCCACTCAATTAGTCAAATCGTTAAAGAGACGTAGGGAGAATAGGGCACCGCCACCTCCAACACTTCCTCCTCCGCAAATGTCTACCCATGTACCAAATTTAAAAATCTGTAACCTAATGAACCTGATAAAACCGAGCCATCTAGCCTGCTAATACCAAGACTTGATCAAAAGTGTTACCATATATTCTAAAACATGAACCAACATCGAACACGTGAAGGAAGTCATGTTATTAAAAGGCAAGGTGGAACATGTTTTAGTGAACTCGACATATGAGTTTATTGCCATATTCTACGATGAGAAAGGGAGACGTAGGTTTTTGCAAACCCAGAAAAGAAGCCAGAAGTGGAAAGTAGAACCATGGTGTGAGGACACTATCCAGGGTAAAAAGAAAAACACATGTGGTGGTTAGAGGACTAACCCCGCAAGCTTGCTGTGAGTCATCGGTCAAGGTCATCCTGAATCGAATTAGGTTAGAGATTGAAGTTGAGACAGATATGATGAAATTACCAGATAACCTTGAGGTGTTTACTACCCGTGAAACCACGACCTTTAAAATAATTAATGAGGAAATATATTTTTTTAACAACGTCTTAGTGGTGGGTATAATCAAAGTTTGGACTAAAGAATTAGGAGAGAAACTAGCTCAAGGAACCCAACTAATTGAGGAAGCTAACGTGTCTCAGGCGATTGTACCACATGGAGGAGCGCAGGGCGTAAAGCAATCATAGATGCAACGAAGGGCGGAAAACAGTAAGAGGAGTGGGAGTTCTTTGAGGTAGACCAAAGCACTACACGTATCAAAATAAGAAGTTTCTTAAGATGTTTTTCGGAAATGAACCACAAACAACGAGCAGGGGAATGCAGTAGATGGATAGTACTGACCATAGTTAGGGTTTAGGGCTTGGCAATCAACATGTCGGAAAGAAGAAATTTAGTTTTAAGTTGATCTAAATTTTATTTCTCCACTAAATAAATTATGTACGAAAATTAAAGACATAAAATATAAACTTTATATTTTGAAGAAAAAGTAGAAAATTTAAAAACACTATCTAGGGGATTACCATTTATAAATAAATAAAAACATACTTTTTTGTAAAAGGTAATTGTATGTATAAATAAAAAGAATGTTTGTATAAAAGTTGATACATAGGGGTCCCTACATATCAGATGTCATGGGAAATACAATAGGGCGTAAAGGGATAGGGGAGCACCGAAATCCAAAAAGGTGGCAAAGGGGCAACCTAGCACATTAATCAATGTTAGGAGATGGGGAAAGGGGAGTACAAAAGCCCAGTAGGGACAAAAATAACACCCTAAAAATTTAGGAAGCTAGAACCCGATTTAGCCATGCACAATCTCATAAGGGGCTCATCTTCGTCGCAATGACTGCTTTAGTTGCACCCTTGACATCAACAATGATGAGGGTGGAGTGTCTGGTCTAACCAGACATAGCTCGTTTGCATCTCTCGATCTAGATGTAGTAAACAACATTGGTGATGGCTTCCCATCTCACGAAGTCGCTAGGTCTGTTCCTCCTACAATAACGGAAAATCCAGTAGCTGCGGGTGCGAATGCTTGACCTATTGGTGGGGATCTCCAGTCAGTCACATATAGTCCACCAAATCCTGCCATAAACCCTACAAAAAGAAAAAAAAGACCTAATGGCACTTGTTTATAGAGTGTGCTCACAGAGCCAGAATCTGTTAGCGAGGCTAATGCCCTAGGATTGCAACCTATCACATCTCTTATGTTTGTCTCTAAGAGTAACCAACAATATAATTTGGCTTTTGGGATCGCCCAGGTTCTTCAACAAATGTTGAGCCCGTGGAAAGGGCGAGATGGGTAGGAGACGTCTTGGTTATAGGTGTTGACACTAGGGCGGGGAGAATAGGAAAGGATGATGGATAAGGCATCCGAGATAGAGCCGCATTAATTGATCCATTAATCTCAAACATGAAGGATAGATTTCCAAGTCTGTGGATCATCACCTTTCGATGAGAAGGGCCCAAGTGCTAGAATCCCCCAAGAAGACACTATGGATCCATTGGATCCACGGATGTCGATAACCGAGAAAGTCTTAAGCAGGAAATTAACACATGTCCCATTTAAGAATATCTCTAAGACCAAGACCACTTCGCTTCTTATTATAGCAAATGGAGGTCTAAGCCACTCGGGGGGGGTGTGGAGCTACTTATTTCATCTCCAAAGAAAGAAGTGAAGCTTTTTATAATACTTTTGATGACATTCTTAGGAATGGAGACACATGAAGCCCAAGACCTAATGATCCTAAATAGGGAGCTTTGAATAAAAGAGAGGCGACCACGGAATGAGAAGTGCTACCCCCCCCCCCCACCCCCTACTAAAAGTTGGCTTATTGAATATTGTTAAACATGAAATCAAAATTAGAGGTTATGGTTTCCTAGCGAAAATGGGAAAACCCAAGGTTATGAAATGGAAAGGAACCCTGATTAAAGCTCATGACACCAAGGATTGACTGAGTCAAAGAGGGGCTAACCCCTCCAAGGAAGATGTTGGATCCTGTGGGGTTAAGCTTAAGACCCAAAATCTCTAAAAAAAAAATTAAACTTTAATTAGCATGAGAGAGATTCTAGGTTACCCCTACAAAAAAGAGCATCATGGTCGAAAAACATATTTGTACCTACCATTCCTTCCCATACATCAAAACTTTTGCACGTTATAATCATGTAAGCACAATTGATGTTAATAAACTAATAATTTTGAATGTTGTGCTAAGCCTGATCTTACGTACTGAGAACCAACCACTTGTAATATGCCCATCCGCATAATAACTCTTCCTTGTTTCCTCACCAAAATTAAACTAGCCAACAACATAGCCTTCCCTTAATTTTCTCTCCAACAATCCTCTTAATATAGCATCTCCAGAACTATAAAAAACCCTCACCTCCCTTCATGAAGCTTCAAACAAACATCAAAGGACAATAACAAGCAAAACAATAAAGGAAACGAGAAAGAAGAAAGGAAGAAAGAAGCTGCACGTTTATAACCCAAAAAAAACGAGCAGCCATGGAACGAACCATTCCACCTTTCTTTCTTTTCGTTTCCCTGGCTTTATGCCTCACTTTGTCCCATGCAATAGACCTATCTTCACCAACCTCAACCGCCAGAAGGGCCCACCCCAAGGGCACAAAGGTGTCCTTACAATCACCAGTCGCCAGAGACGACAAACCTAATAACAACGAATCTACACTCGCACCAACCTCACAGACGGTCCCAACGCCCATCACCGTTGACGAAGCTTGTACAAAAGTCACAGACAAATCCTACTGCATCAAAACCCTAAGCTCTCGCCCAGAGATAAAAAATCAACTGAGCATGAAAGACGTAGCTTTCCTTGCCCTTACAATTGCAGGGGAGAACGTCGACGACTCTTAGGTACCTCTCACTCTCCGACATGCCGGTGAACGAGGATGATGCGGCGCCGGAGATGGATGATGCTGTACAAGACTGCATGGGGCAGTACGAGGATGCCGCGGCGCAGGTTGAGGACTCCATGAACGCGTTCATCGCAGGTGCGTACAATGACGTGCAGACATGGATGTCCGTGGCCATCAAAAATGGTGAGACGTGCAGTAACACGATTAAGGATGCTAAAGTAAAGGACTTCATGGGTACCAGGAATGCGGATCTTGCTAAGATTTGTGGTTTGGCCATAGATCTCAGTAAAGTTGCCCTTAGTCAGTAATTAATTAACTTGTTTGAAAGAAAAGAAACGGAAAAGAATAGAAGTCCGGTTATTTAATGGGTCTGCATGGTTTAAGGTGATTTGCTTTCTATCAAAAAGATATAAATAGTAGTACATATATATATTTGTAATATTTGATGTTGAAGGTAAACTATATATATATAAATGCATGGGATTTAACTTGTTATTTTGTTGTTTAGTCCTATCAGGATATGCAATATACTCACGACCTATAACTCTTTTTATATCATTAGGGTTTAATGATAAAATTAAAACATCAAAAAAAGTTGCAACAAATAATAAGAGAACTACATATAAAAAAAATAAATAACAATATATAAACAAGCTTGATTGAGAGCCCTATGTGAATTTAAATATATGATCATATATAAAATTATTAAATCATATATAAATTATAAAAATAATTATATATTAATTTAAGTGATAATTATTATTCAATATTTATTAATTATTTTATTTTTATTTGTATTCATATTTTTAATCAAAATTTTATTCAATACTCCCTCCGTTCATTAATATCTGTCGTTTTAGGATGTGATTCTTGTTCAAAAATATCTGTCATTCTAGCTTTTTGACACACTTCTTTCCACTTTTACCCCTACTATTCAATATAAAAGTAATTATTATCTAAATGGAAAAGTAAAAAGTAGGGGCACATGCGTCATTGTCCTACTTTTCTTAATAAGTGTGCAAGTTTCTAAAATGACAGTTATTGTTGAACGGAGGGAGTATTAGTTTAACATGTTTTCTTTTTATTAGTAGTTTATTTTTTTAGGTACAATACAAAGTTTAATAATAAATTATTATATTTTTATTTTATAATTTATTTATCTATAATTTTATTATATATATTAATAACAAATTGAGTGAGGTCCAAGTGCAGCCAAAGCTTCACTTGCACACAACCTTGGTCGAGCGATTAGAATACAATAATTGCAATTTAGGTGATTGGCCAGACCTGGATGTCTCGACCATCTAGCTCATGTTCTCGGTATGTTTGATAATAAAACCAGGCTGGGCTCACTTTCCGGTGTAGTAATCGGCCTTTGGTTGTTCATGTCCACATTTAATCGAGCGGGATTTTGTGAAGCTAAAGTATTAGCAGGCCCAAGGAAAAGATTGGGCTTAGTTGTTATCTCAACTTGGTGAGCCCGATTTTATTAAGTATATGATCGCCTGAACTGAAAGGCAGTCAACCTTACCTGCATTCACTACAAAACAAGTGACATGTAGCTACTTTCGCTTTAATCAACACCTATGTAAAAATACGAAACGCTATCTTACCTAGCGTTCCACTTTTTCATCTGTGAGATGAGTGGAAATAAATAAGATTAAATAATCTCCCCAACTTTAGGTAGTCAATTATCTGAAAGAAGAATCATATCTTCATTGTGTATCCCTAGTTCCCTGCGGCGCCCATCCCTCCTCGAGCTTCCAGCTGCCCGTCGTCAGATCTAACCGTAACCAAATATCAAACCAAAAGACGATCTCAATTCTGCCGCAAAAATAGCTCTGAGCTTCCACCGCAAATCTGGTAAGTCTATTTCAATCCCCTCCCCCATATAGGATTTGCTTCTTATGTTTCTATAATTTGTCTATCAAGTGAAGCGCCGTCCGTTCTCTAGTCTCTCTGATCTGTATACTATCACTTCAAAACAAGATTTACTTTCATGAATCCTACGCCCGTGTTTTTGTTTTATTCTCTTCATCCCCAGTAGAAACTAACTTTCGGGTATAATCTTGCAGTTGAAGCTGTAAAATGGATAAAATTTTACCTAACTGCATAAGAAGCAGAGCTGTTAAACTTCACTCGGCTTACCAGGGAAGGGGAGAGCCTAACGCATCTGGGAAGGTAATTGGAGTCTCATCTCTCATACAGCTAATTATAGTCGCAAGTTAAAGGCTCGATCTTTGAGATCCTAGATTTAATAGTATTTATGTGTTACCTTCTCGAATTTAATGCAACTTCGAACTATTAAGGATTTGCTTTGCTGTTTAAAATAGCACAGACAAACATTTGGGATTTGATTTGCGGTGTGACATGTTAGCTTCAATTTCATAGCATATGAACATGATTTTTTTTTTATAATAGTTGTTAACAACCTGTAATATCTGATCCTGAGAAATGGAAAATAAAATGTCTATCTTCTTTCGTAAAGCTTGTATTAAAATAGTTGCGGAATTTTCAAAATATACAAACTCAACTTAATGAGATACTTTGAGATTTTGGTTTATTTTTGCGGTCAAATCTTGGTAATGAATGGAATTAATTTCTTAGAGAAACTTGTAGCAAAATATATTTTCTTAAAGTTGTCACAAGATATTGTTCAACTGTGAGTTGTGAGATTAGGCCTAATATGAAACTATTGAAATCTAAAAAACTATTTATGCGTTGAGCTAGTTTAATCCTTGTCTAAAGTGTGCGCTCTTAATTATAATTGTTGTTCCATAAACATTGGTAATCTAGAGTTTGGTAAATTTGATTAATTTGGTGTTAACTAAAAATTGAAGAATAATCCAGTTTAAAAATTGATTTTTTTTTGTTTTTAAAATTTAGTTATTTGATTGATGGAATAACATTACATTTCAATTTTCCGTTTCAAAATTTTGGTTAAACGAATTGTTGAAGTAAATGTTTTTTAAAAAAAGAAAAAGCAAATTCATCATTCTTTAAAAAATTAATCTAAATTTTGAAAAATTGAACTAACCTCATAGTTTCGGTTAACCAAAAAATGAAATAGCTAAATTTGGGTGTTAAGTTCAATTTTTTGTTATACTTACAAAACTTTAGTTTTTGTTAATTCGTTTATAAAGATTTTTAGTGAATTCGGTTATAAAGATTTTTAGTGAATTAGGTTAGTAACCAAAATAATGGAACCTAGAGTTTTTTTTTTCAAATATCTGTTTTTGGTTAATCAAATTAACTATTTGCTCGTCCCTTTAGGTGCTCTAAGAATACTGATAACTCTTTATAAAATGGAGCGTACTTTAGCTTTTTTTTATTTTAATAAATATGGTGTTCACGATGGTATTTAGTCTTCTATCTAATCTTTGATACTTAGCTTCATTGGTCAATCTTTGCATATTCTCATAGTAGCTTTATGTGTGCTTGATTTCTAATTAAGACTTTGTTTAATGCAGTTAAATTATATTACTCATGGGTTTGCTATTTCTAAACTAGGCATCTCTGACTAAAGGTGAGTTTTTTTACATTACATCCAAGAGACATTATTTAATTTTTTCCAAGTACTTTTACTTGCATAAATAAAAACATAGTTACCTTCACGAACGAGATAAATTTTTAACTTCCAAAAATTTGTCTGTGAGTTGTTTGTGAGCGTGGGTGTCCAAGATCATGGAAGGCTCATTTACCTTCAAAGAAGTAGGGATGGAACTTAGGATTATAGAAATTGAGGGTCCCCACGACACTCGATGTTGTGAAGGGGAGATGAACATGAACCAATAAGAGGATGTGAACTTCATAGGCAACCGATCTTACAACAAAAATAATGCGCCATGGAGGAACCATCTGAACTTTTCATGGAGGAATGACCAAGGCCAAGGAGGACCAAACAAAAACTTCAACAACTCCCAAGGTTATAGACCTCAAGCTCAAAGTCAACCATCAAATCTTCAATCCGGGTATAGGCCACTAGGAACTCCTCTGGGTTTTCAACATCAACAACAACTACAAGAGTTCCCCTCTTCTTCTTCAAGTGGGACTTCAAGGTTGGAGAACCTCATGGTGGATTTCATTGTCACCGCAAAGACCAAGTTCTCGGAACAAGAGGCTTTCAATGGTAATCAAACTACATTCAACAAAAACATTGAAACTCAATTTGGTCAAATATCTCAACAACTCTCCCAAAGACCACCAGACACTTTTCCAAGTCAGCCAAGGCCCAACCCGAGGGAAGAAGCCAAAGCGGTAACCTTGAGAAGTGGTCGGTCCCTACAAACCTCATCACAAGTCAGAACCAAGAGAATCAAAATGAAGAAAGTCAAGATTGTTAAGAGGAAGAACAAGAGATTGTTGAGGAAGTTCCTTCTTAACAGAAAAACTTTTCCAAGGAGAAAGAGTCTCTTGAATCATCTTCCCCTTCTACTCTTGCTAAACCTCTACTTCCTCTTCCATTCCCAAATAGACTCAAAAAGAAAAATTTAGATGAACAATTTGGGAAGTTTCTAAGCACTTTTAACAAATTAACAATCAATGTTCCTTGTACTTTGAAACAAATGCCTATATATGCCAAGTTTATGAAGGACATTCTTGCTAACAAGAGAGCAACACTTGGGGCGGAGACGGTGCAGCTTACCGAGGAGATCTCGGCGGTCCTACTACGGAACCCTCCTTCAAAACTTGAAGACCCCAGTTTGCCTATAATCCCTTGCTCTATTGGTGATGTGAATTGTGGTAGTGGATTATGTGATTTAGGTGCAAGCAATATTCTTATGCCGCTTTCAATTTTTAATAAACTTGGGATTGGTGAGTGTGCACCCACTGCTATGCGATTGCAACTTGCTGATAGGTCATTGGTCTTCCCGAAAGGGAAAGTGAGGATTTGGTAGTGACTGTAAGAACTTTTGTTTTCCCGGCTGATTTCATTGTGATTGATATGAAGGAGGATGCTAGAGTACCACTGATATTAGGTCGTCCTTTCTTAAGAATTGCTAGGACCTTAATAGATGTGGAAAATGGAAAAATTATCTTGAGATTTCATGAGAGAAACTTGAGTTTGACATGTCTAAGGTAGTGAAGAAACCCGCACATGCGGATGCTGTTTTTGGCATAGATGTTGTTGACTCTATTTTACAAGATAATTATTCTGCTTGCTTTGATTATGATGCTCTTACAATTGCTCTGACTGATACTTGTGGAGACCGGGAAGATGAATCGAAGGTGAGAGGGATGGTAGCTGCATTAGACAAGAGGTCAATGCCATATCAGACACACTACCCACCACTGGAGCCTTTGGAACGAACCGCACAAAAGCTCCTCACCTCGGTTGAGAAGCCTCCCACCGTGGAGCTGAAACCCTTACCCTCTCATTTAAAATACGCTTATTTAATTGAACCTTGTGATCTTCCTGTTATTATTTATTCCTCTCTCATAGGAGCACAAGAGGACAATTTGTTGAGGGTGCTTCGAGACCACAAGAGGGCTATTGGGTGGTCCATTTCAGACATAAGGGGTATTGCGCCACATTTGTGCACTCACTGGATCTTCATGAAGGATAACTACAAGCCACTTGTCTGAAAGAGGTGGTTAAAGAGGAAGTCCTAAAACTGCCAGACTCCGGAATCATCTATCCCATTTCCGATAGACAATGAGTGAGTCCGACTCAAGTGGTGCCAAAGAAAGGAGGAATCACGGTTGTGTCCAATGCTAAGGGTGAGCTGGTCCCTCAAAGAACAACAACCGGTTGGAGAGTGTGTATCGACTACCGGAAGTTGAACTCGGCCACAAGGAAGGATCACTTCCCTTTGCCCTTCATCGACCAAATGCTAGAGAGGTTAGCCGGGCAAGCCTTTTATTGCTTTCTTGATGGCTACTCGGGGTACTTCCGAATCCCTATAGCCCCGGAAGATCAAGAGAAGACCACATTCACATGCCCTTATGGAACATTCGCATATAGAAGAATGCCTTTCGGAATATGCAATGCTCTCGCAACGTTCCAAAGGTGTATGATGGCCATCTTCTCCGACTTTATTGAAAAAAGCATGGAAGTTTTCATGGACGATTTCTCGGTCTGTGGGCTCAACTTCGACTCTTGCCTAGAGAACTTGGACGCCATTCTCACCTGATGTGAGGAAACCAATCTAGTACTCAATTGGGAGAAATGTCATTTCATGGTGAGAGAAGGGATCGTCCCCAAATCTAAATAATATTATTAAATCATTATTTATTGGAATATAATCCAAATATAAATCATTTCACGTACGCATGCAAACCCATGCATGGGAACGTTACGTAAAAATAGTCGTTTCACCTTAAACGCTAAAACGCCTTAGGAGCATATGGTCAAACATGACCTTGTATGACCTTATAAAACCCAAACCAAATGGTTATACAATTATTATATGAACATATAAATATATTCCCTAAGCTATATTCAGTCAAAAACGCAAAACGCTCGGGAGTGCTCACGCACGTTCCTTAAAGCACGAAAAGTTCGGAGGAGTGCCGAGGTGGCACGAACTCCTATAAAATTAATTCCTTGAGCTCCTAACATCAATATTAACCATTATAAAGAGAACCCACGAAGTGGTTTCACAAAATTCAACAAGAAACACAGGGAGATTTCTTAGCGCTCCTTTTTGCCCGGGAGTGTCCCGATGGCCCGTAAATTATGTCATGGGTTGATGTAACCTCATATAACTCAATGTAACATCTTAATATATGTTTATTTACCATAATAAGTGTTTACAAACACTTGGAACTCATAAAAACAATTTGGTTCCCAAAGATTTCCTTAGAGCACAAAAACACACCTTCGGGCGTCACAAAAACGCGTTTTACGCAAATACCTTGTAGTTTTTGACATGCCACGAATTGGTAATCTTAAAAAGGGTTAAAATGACCTTCTAAATCAGTTGGTGTGACTAGTCAACAAGGTCTTCTATAGGGGCCGAAATTGTGCTCAAAAACTAGTATAAAACTTGCTTTAAAAATTTATAAAAGGCTTAATACATGGTGACTCACCTTCCCATGTGTTGTATTACTTAATGTCAAAGTATGTAGGTCTCATATGACCTTAGAGCTGTCGAAATTATGCAGAAGAATAAGGCCATGTGAGCTAGGAAGAAGACAAAATGCTTAAAAGCAAAAAGTAGATCTAGATTCTTTATTTTGCTTTCTTAAAAACTAAGTGACCTTCCAAGCTTCTTCCTTGGCTCTTCTTGGCCGATTTTTGAGCTCCATTCAGTCCCTAAATTCGTGACTCTACATGAGGAAGAAGACAACACAAACTTAGAAAAATCAAAAGAAGATATCTTACCTAAATTTCCTTGTCTTCTAGTTCACAATTATTTCCTTTCCAACTCTTGCCTTGTCACACCTCACATGGCCGGTTTTCAAGCTGGAAAAGAGACATTTATTGAGCCAACCAAACATGAAATAAACTAAGAAAAAGTATAGTCATTTGACATTAAAAATTGACAAAACAAAAATCAAATCCTAAGAGCATTTTTTACCTTATACGTGAGCTTGCTCTCTCTTCCCTCCTTGCACATTTCCTCCACGGTTTGGTAAGGTTCTCTCCTCTCTCTTCTAGCTTCATCTTCTTCCTTTGAAGCTCTTAAGTCCATTAATGGAGTTTTAACTTCTATCTTCATCTTTAAGGTAATTTCCTAGCATTTCTTGGCAAGTCTTGAAGCAAAACTCTTCCTGGCATAACAAGGTGTGTTCGGCTTCACTTAGTTCTCCAAGGAGATTGTCCAAACCAACATTAAACCAAGGAGCATCTCAAGGTAGGTTTTAAAGCTTGAAAATCCTTAAAACACATTTTTGTGTGTAACCAAGTTCTACCTCTTCTAAGTCTCTTTTCTTCTTCATCTTGATGAAGGAAAACTTGCTCTTCATCTACCTTTGGTGAGCCGAACTTATAAGGAGAAAAGCCTAAGGTAAAGTCTTATAAAACTACTTACAAATCTACTTAAGATCTTTGTTGAAGATCTAACTCCTAAACACCTTCACCTCTTGCATGAAACCGAAGAGGAGCATCAAGTTTACCTAGGAGAAAGCTTGGAGAATCAAGAAGAAGTTCAAGCACTTAACCACCTTTGTTAAGAAGTAAGTTTACTAAATAAATCTTTATGTTATAAGCTTTGTTAAGCTTCTAAAAATTATACAAAAATTATGTACACCTCCTAGGTTAAATAATACCGAAGCTATATGGTATTATATGCCAAAAATATAATCTATAACTTATAAGGAAAATATTTACCTTAAGACACATTTTTGTGTCACAACATTTATTTATGTTACATACACATTCAAGCCGAATCATCTAGGCCAAAAGTACTTCATTTTGAGCTAAGAATTTATATAAAACATTACAATAATTTATACATGAGTTATATGACTCCTATGGATTTATTTATAATTATTTAGACATATAAATCCACTTTTATATAACATATGGTCTCATTTAAAATATGGCCGAATGCTCTAGGTGCTAAATGGAATTTAATGAGCTACTTATGTATATAAACTTATACTATAAAGTTTGGTGAGTTAAAAATATTTATTTAGTGCTTAAATGGCTAATTAATTAAGTTATGTGGCTTAAATGTAATTTTTACAAAGTTTAGTGCAAATATGGTGAAAGCCGAGAGCTAAAGGGCTGTTTGGTGTAATTATAATATAATATAAGGTTAGGAATTAAGTTTAAGAATTTTAGATAATTTAAATAAGCTTTAAAATAACTTTCTATAAAGTTTTGGGCTATTATGTAATTTATGAAAGTTGATATGAAAGTTTGGAACATAAAATGGGGCGAATTCATAATTAAGGAAATTATTAGGTTCGCTTTTGAATTTTTGAAGAATTAAATATTTAGAACTATAGCTTATAAGTTATTAAATAACTATTATAAAGTTTTGGGTTGAAAATGTAATTAATGGAAAGCTCAATACCAAAGCCGAATTAACTTGGGTTAGTTTGGTAAATAAAGAATTTATGTATATATTCAGCAATTATGGAGAATTAGAATTAAAACTATAGTTTATAAGGCATTAAGCAAAGTTTATAAGGTTTTGTGGTTAAATGGTAATTATAGGAAATGAATTATTATTGCCGAGAATTTGAGGGGCTAAGTTGCTATTTTAGAGAGTTATAATATTTAAAAACTATATACCAAAATGTTAGTGTAAATATGTAATTTAGCTAAATAAGAAGTTAAAACTCTATAATATAAAGAGATTAGAATTTAAATGTAAAGTTTATGAATTAATATGGTTGATATATAAATAACCGAAATATAAGGGGAATAATTTAGATTTAAATAAGTATAGGTCCTATATGGATATTTGGAGGATTTAGAAGAAAGAATTTTAATTAAAGGAATTATGGAATTAGAACTATGGCTTGTATAGTTATAAGGAAGTTAAAGGAAAACAAAAGATATTGTTTATGACTAAAAGGAGAATAATGAGATTATGAGAATATTATGTCATTATAAGACATTTAATTTAGTTAAGAAAATTATGAGTTGTTATGTCACTTAGACAATTAAAATAAACAACAAATAAAGTACATGATTATATGAATACATTTATGTACATTAAAAGATTTATAATAAATCAAAAAGGGAATAACAAATAAGTTATACATAAAATCATGAGGTAAATAAAAGAAATAAACCTCACATGAAATAACAAATACGAGATTTGTTAAAAGATCCAATAGAATTATTATCTAAGGGTAACCTAAATTAACCCTCTCAGTTAATCCTATTCTAGGACTTTGTTTGATCAGACGTTGACCAGGGTATAATCAACTGCAACCTACGGTGAACGGTATGGGATTCTTGCAACCTGTTTTCTACCGGATTACACCGGCTTGCGTGCTATCTGTTGTTTGAATAACGACCAAGATAATTAATGTAAAATGTTGTTTTACTCTTGTGCACTGTTGTATTATTTTATGTGCGTGATTATTGCTGACTACAACGTGTATGTCCCACGCATACAAACACTACTATACCAGTGGATTAAATACCTGCGCTTCAGTATATCAATGACTTGTACTCAAGTCTCTCACTAACTTCACTTTATAACAAACGTCATTATCCTAAACGTGATAATTGACATTATACATTGGGTTCTTGTCAACATCTTTATATGACACCTAACAATTATATACTTCGAGAATGAGGAGCCCAGTTGGATCTGGCCATGCATGCTACGGGAGTTGTACCTGTCTCAGGTCGTCTCCTACTACGTCGCGACGGAACATTCAGTTGGGAGGAAGACTCTATTCCTTCCGGGATTCAAATGCCCATCAGTTCAGTTTGAGGAAGACTTCTTTCCTCTAGTGGGATTCATTTTTCCCACGCCTCTCAGTTCAGGGTTTAACTACGTTATCTCCTGGGGTTTTTATACCCAACCTTTCTCTATAACGAGGTCACTATACCTCCACTATATTGATATACTTTTATACTTCTGTCAGTCCCACTGTGTGGACCCGACATCTATCAGACATTTCAGTTCAGCTAACTTGACCTTCTGTGTCTTGTTCTATGTGACATTATTGTCCTTGTGTGGTTACTTGTTACCATCAGATTATGCTTGTTTACAGCTTTATAAAAATGAACTGCATGTGTTCGACAAAGTAGTTGGTGTGGCCCGGTAGACGATGGGCTGCACGTTTTCCATACCAGCATTGTTTGCTGAGCCCCTTTGGGGGCACCCCCATTTTTCAGGTACCTGAAGTTTAAGAAGATCACCACACTGAGTGTAGGTGGGGTAGACCAAGCTTTGGGAGTCTACTATTAGTTAATTATTTATTTCAGTATTTTACTTTGAGTTTGATTCCTAGTATCTCGGGTTGTATCTGTATTCCAGACCGTGACATTTGAGGATTGTATTTGGACTTAGCCTTGTTGGTCACAAGGGTGGCCAACGGCATTGTAATACCGCCCGGTTGTTGTATTTATTTCCGCTGCAGTTGTATTTTATTTGGGAGTGATCGCCGTTCAGTTTATTGGATTTCGGGTTGGGGTATTACACAAGATCTCCTCCAATGGGATTGAAGTTGACCGGGCCAAGGTTGAAGTCATCGAGAAGCTACCACCACCCACCTCGGTTAAAGACATTAGAAGCTTTCTTGACCATGCCGGGTTCTACAGAAGGTTCATCAAGGACTTCTCCAAAATCTCTAAACCTCTGTGTGATCTCTTAGCTAAAGATGCAAAATTCGAATTCACTGAAGAATGTCTGAAGGCCTTCAACACTCTCAAGGAGTGCCTTATCTCAGCCCCGATAGTTGTATCACCGGATTGGAGCCTCCCTTTTGAAATAATGTGTGATGCAAGCGACTATGCCGTGGGGGCAGTCCTATGTCAGAAAAGGGAGAAGATTTTGAGAACTATCTACTATGCAAACAAGACACTTAACGATGCTCAGAAAAACTATGCAACAACCGAGAAGGAGCTTCTAGCGGTTGCCTTTGCGTTAGATAAGTTCCGCTCTTACCTCTTGGGAAGTAGGGTGATTGTGCATACGAACCACCCCTTATGGAGCTTATGAGCTGAAGAATGTCAAGGGGGAGACTTTCATGGTCAACGGTTCCCGGTTAAAGCATTATCATGGAGGAGACATCCAAAAGGTTGAAGCTCGGGCTCTTTATTTAAGAGACCCTCCAGGTTCCCTCTAACCCTCACTATGGTCTAGCCAAAGACCTTAAAAAGACGAGCAACTTTCCGGGAGACAACCCGGACTATTGTCACTTTTGCCTCGTAGTGTTTTCTCATTTGGGATCTGCTAGTTAATTGCTTATCCTACGCTTTATTTATTGGTTGTTCTGGGTGTTTTTGCATGTTGAATCTGTTTTTGATTGATGATAAGTGTGGTGGGCACAAAAACAAGCATTTTGGTGAAATTTTGGTCTCGACCGACCTTAGGACTGAACTTGCAAGGTCGGTCGAGCCCCAGATTTCAAACCCGCGAAGCTACTGACTTCGACCGAACTTGCTACCGGACGTGCAAGTTTGGTCGGACTGAATTTTCGAAACTTAAAACCTTCTGGAACGGACCGATCTTGCAACCAGACTTGCAAGATCGGTCCGGTGAAAAATTTTGAAAAAAAATGAGCCAAACGCTGCGTTTCAACATTTTTTTTCTTTCCCTCTTCTTCCTTCCTTCTTCGCCCGACTTCCCTCACCCTCTCACCACCTCCATCGCCATTACTCCCTCCTTCTCTTCCTCTCCCTCTCGCGCACCAGCACCACCGCACCACTCCACCGCCCAGCCGTCGCCGCCGCCCTGCTTCTGACGCCGACGCCACCCTGCTCCAGCCACCGTTGCGCACCGCCAACACCTACCCGAAGCCGCCCAGCCCTCTCTCAATCTCAAAACCCTAAATCGCCCTAATCCCATTTCGAATTTTTGAGCCCCAAATCTGTGTTATCTTTGCTTTTTCCACTACTACCCACTACTAGGTATGTTATTTTACCACTCTTGTTAATTTTGGCAATTTTTCTGCAAGTTACACTTTGGCCAAAATTCAAGTCGCGAACCAAACAGGGCCTTATGTGCCATTTTCTGATTTTCGCAAGAATGGTGATTTGAATCACTTATAATTGTTAACGGGTTTTGTATGAAAAACGGGAAGAAACTAGGGGGAATTGGGTGGTTTCGGTTTACAACTTATGTCCATTTCTTCAATTGCATTATCAGTTGCTTTGGTCACAAAATGACATAGTTAAGCTGTGTTGCTTGGTGGTGGCTTCGGATAGAATAGTTATCGATTTATTTATGCTTAAATCAACTGTTGTCGCACCCTGTTTTGGATTGAACATCATTATCGCCTAAAGTGACCCATTTTGGTGAAATAGCACCATTGTGATCAGGAAATCATTGTGACTGAGTTGTATGCATTGGCTTGTTCATGATTATGTGTGGTGCACTGCATGACACACCTTCTGGTGAAATTGAGGAGGTTCTTAGAACCGAGGAATGATAGAAAAACAGGGGGGACTCTGGCAAAAATTTTCCACACAACCATCGTTTCTTTTGTTCTTTCTTGTGCTTCTTGCTTCATATTGTGCTACTTCTTCCTTGTAATCTTACTGGTTTTCTAACAATTCAATGGTTGTTCCTTTTTGTTGTTTTCTGTTTTGCAACTTCTTTTTCTCTATTTGTTTTGCAGACCATGGCCCATCAACCCCGTCGTGCGAGGAGACAGGTGGCTGCCCCCGAACCCGAGCCAGAATTTCCTAATGCACTTCTCGACGGCATCTTCGTGAGCGCAGATGCCCGCAGCTGGTTCAACTCTCCTAGACGGAGGGAGATAGTTCAGGAGCGTGCGGTGGACCCGGCGCTCGAGGCGGACCTGCAGCTCCGGCCTTATCTTGAGGCCATCGGGTGGGGCTGCCTACTCACCATGGGGGAGGGCCCCTACTACCCTCGCCACATCAAAGAATTCTATGCCAACGCTACGGCCGATCGGAGGGCGCGCGAGGTCTCCTCCTTCGTCAATGGTGTGCCCATCTTCATTCGGAGGCTGGACGTCCACAACTTCTTCCATCTGCCACAGGACGACCTCCAGCACTCCAAGTGCATCCACCAGGCCGACCTTAATGCCAGCCGGCGTCACTACCTTAACACCCTCCCGGTTCAGACGCGACGTAAGAACCAGGACGGGACCGATGTTCGGCTCACCATGACCCCGTCGATGCTCGAGGACCCGGTGCGACGCCTCATGCTTGCTCTGCTCCGACACAATCTTCTCCCTCGGGATAGCAAGGACCTCAACGCCACCGACTGCTACCTGATGGACTACATGGTGGCACCGGACCCTGACAAGCCCCTCTCCCTCTCCGGTCTCTTCATGGCCCACCTCTGTCACATCATTGAGAAGAAGGATTCCCACCACTTGGGGTTTCCACACTTTATCCAGAGGATGTTGGATCGCTTCGGAGTCGAGCCCCGAGCGGATGAGGTGCCGACCTTGCCTATGGACCCTTTCTCAGCCACCACTCTGCGTAAGATGGGCTTTGTTCGCGAGGACGACGGGTGGCATAAGGCCATCGTTGAGCCTAGGCCGCGCCGGGGTGCATCATCCTCTTCCGGTGCTGCCTCTTCCACTGCTGCACCCGGCCCGTTCCTTGCCCTGCCGCCCCCACTACCGACCGGAGCGGTGACCCCGGAGCAGCTCGCGGTGTTCGAGAGGCAGATGGCCGAGCACCGACGTCTCATGGAGGAGCACCAGCGCCAGATGGAGGCCCAGTGGCAGTTCATTCGCGAGCAGGCGGCGCGTGGTGGTGCACCCCCCAGTAGCCCTCTTCCGATCCTGGGATGCCCTGCTTTTGTTTCTCTGCTTATTTCTTCTGTCTCAGACTTGCTTTTTAGGCTGTTAGACTTTGTTACAATGTTTGTTATGCTTGTACTTTAAACTCCCGTTCCTTTAACATTCTCGTACTGATCCTTTTGCACTGTGGTGCTTTACGCACCTTCTTGCCTATTATGCTATAGGACTCATTTATGAGTCCCATTATGATTATCTAACGATGGCACTAACGCGAATTCTCTGGAATCCATATTGCGTCTAGTTTCTTTTTGGTTTTGCATTGTAGATATATCAACTTACCTCGAGAACACCCCATAGTGAGCTAGGAAAAATTCAAGAGAGCCTCTTGTCCATTTTTCCTAGGCCCTTCGCCTCTTCCTATCGGAGCTAGCGCTTACCTGAATATGCACACTGGCAAGTGTGGGGGAATACCACCAACTCATCTTTCTCAGGGGAGTATTAGTTCTCTACACTTATCAACTTTATATAATGCAAAACTCTTTTGGATTACTCCATGCCTAGTGCTACCAAAAAGGTCCTCTGTTGTTTTTCCATCAGCTATTCTTTGAACAATGAGGACATTGTCCCATTCAAGTGTGGGGGAGACGACCTTTTCTAGTTGATGCACTAAGTCAATTTTCTCATAATTATCTATAGCTTCATTTGGGGGTTATGTTTATAGTAAGCAAGTTTTTCTTGGAATTCTTGGAATTTTCCACCGAACTTTTTTTTCAAAGGTTCTCTATTGAGGAGCACTTATGTGCGGTGCGATCATAAATCCATTTCGTGATGAATTTTTATTGCTTAGGGGTTCCTTCTACCTTCTTATCTAGGGATTGCTAAGGGGTGCTTCCTTGTGAAAAAAAAAGAAAAGAAAAAGACAAAAAGGACCTTGAGAGACACCATAGGTAACCAACAAATGAGAGATGAGTGTTCATTGAAGCAAGGCAAAATGCCAATTTACCTCTCCTCACCTCTTGTTGCGAAAGTGAATCAACTGCAAATCTCTATTTTTCCTTTTGTTTTCCCTCAATGCCCATTCTTGAGAGAAGTTGGTCATGGTAAAAGTTCTCCAAGTTCCATAATCTGTAAGAACTCGGAAGCACTCTAGATCATACCCCGAAACTCTATATTTTCATTTGTCCTAAGCACACCCATGTCATCATGAGAAGGTTGGTTGCACTCCTCTTGAGGTTTTTCCCAAATTTTGCTCACTTGAATTCAAGAACTCATCTAAACACTTGCTTGCTTTAAATGTTCCTTCTTTTCATGCGTCCTTAGCTAATTTTGCTTGAGGACAAGCAAATAGATAAGTGTGGGGGAGTTGATAACTGGTGAAATAGTGCTCTCCCAAGGTCTTTATTCACCGTCATTTTATTTGGCGCTTAACTTATTTCACCACTTTATGAAGTATTTTTGTATTTATTAGTGATCTTATACTTTTGGCATGTTTGAATAGGTAATTACTCAGTTGAGTACATTTTGAGAGCTTAATATGAGGATGCATCAATGTTCGAGCACCTCGGGAAGGATGCCTAGCCAACGGGAAGCATCGGGAGAATTCCGGCACAGGAAAAATGACATTCTGGGGCCGACCGAACCTGCGACCGAACTTGCAAGTCCGGTCCGGCTCTGTTCAAGCCGTCCCAAAACTCACTGGAATCGACCGAACTTGCGACCAGACTTACAAGTTCGGTCGAGCTCTAAAACCCGTCACGTGTCTCCACTTAAAAGAGTCCGACCGAACTTGTGACCGGACTTGCAAGTTCGGTCGGACGGGAATTTTTTCCCAGAAATTGATGTTAAAAGACTACATTTTGGGGCTTCCTTCCCCATTATCCAAGACCCACGACTTCAACCCTAAACAGACGAGAGAGAGACGAAAATAGAGGAGAAAAGAAGAGGAGAAGAGAAGAGAAGAAAGGAGGAAGAAGAAAGTGAAGATTTCTACCTCCATTGAAGCTTGGAAGCTCCTCTAATGGCTAATTCTTCCTTTTCTTTGCTCTTTCCTTTAGCTATGTCTGAGTAGTTCCATTTGTATCCTAGGATGAGGGTTTGAACCCATTTTGCTCATTGAATGCTAGAAACCTAACTCATTTGTTACTCTTGTTTTATTCCCTTCAATATCAATGAATGCACTAAATTGATCTCTTATTGCATTTATGGTGGTTCCATTCAATATTTGAGGTTGAGTTTGGAACTAGACCAAGAAGGGAGTAAACCCTAACTTTTGCTTTCTTGATTTTGGGAGTAACTGCTTAGGGCTGTTAATTAAGAGTGCTTGCTTATTGCTATTTGATGACTTGAACCTCCTTTAATTAAGGGGTTTGATTATATGGGTAAGAATTGGATTTCCCATGATTTGGGGATCCATGAGCTAAACTCTAACAGGCACTGAGATGATGAGTTATGGTTTTGAAGTTCTTTGAGTGAATTGGGTGATTCCCACTATCCTAGGGTACTCTCTCCATCCATTCCATTCACAAACATTTTACTGTTTTTATTGCATTTCAGTTAACAAAACAAACAACCAAGCTTGCCTCTGGCTAAACCCCCAATTCTACTGTTATTTTGCACTTAACTATTATACCGAAGCTTGGGATTTAGAAACCAATTTCCTTGTGGATACGACACTTGTTTTATTACAACGAATTGGGTGCACTTGCCCGTTTTAAGGGTGAGTGGTCCGTATGCACAATCACCTTACTTCCCAAGAGGTAAGAGCGGAACTTATCTAATGCAAAGACAACCGCTAGAAGCTCCTTCTCGGTTGTGGCATAGTTTTTCTGAGCATCGTTGAGTGTCTTGCTCGCATAGTAGATAGTTCTTAGAATCTTCTCCCTTTTCTGACATAGGGCTGCCCCCACTGCATAGTCGTTTGCATCACACATTATTTCAAATGGGAGGTTCCAATCTGGTGACACAACTATCGGGGCTGAGATGAGGCACTCCTTGAGAGTGTTGAAGGATTTCAGACAGTCTTCAGTGAATTCAAATTTTGCCTCTTTGGCTAAAAGGTCACACAGAGGTTTAGAGATTTTGGAAAAGTCCTTGATGAACCTTCTGTAGAACCTGGCATGGCCAAGAAAGTTTCTAATGTCTCTTACCGAGGTGGGTGGTGGTAGCCTCTCGATGACTTCGACCTTGGCCCGGTCAACTTCAATTCCTTTGGAGGAGATCTGGTGCCCGAGGACGATCCCTTCTCTCACCATGAAATGGCATTTCTCCCAATTGAGTACTAGATTGGTTTCCTCACATCGGGAGAGAATGGCGTCCAAGTTCTCTAGGCAGGAGTCGAAGTTGAGCCCAAAGACCGAGAAATCGTCCATGAAAACTTCCATGCTTTTTTCAATAAAGTTGGAGAAGATGGCCATCATACACCTTTGGAACGTTGCGGGAGCATTGCATAACCCGAAGGGCATTCTTCTATATGCGAACGTTCCATAAGGGCATGTGAAGGTGGTCTTCTCTTGATCTTCAGGGGCTATGGGGATTTGGAAGTACCCCGAATAGCCATCAAGAAAGCAATAAAAGTCTTGCCCGGCTAACCTCTCTAGCATTTGGTCGATGAAGGGCAAGGGGAAGTGATCTTTTCTTGTAGCCGTATTCAACTTCCGGTAGTCGATGCACACTCTCCAACCGGTTGTTGTTCTTTGGGGGATCAGCTCACCCTTTTTATTTGACACCACCGTGATTCCTCCTTTCTTTGGTACCACTTGGGTCGGACTCACCCATTGACTGTCGGATATGGGGTAGATGATCCCGGAGTCGAGTAGCTTCAGGACCTCTTTTTTAACTACCTCTTTCATATTCGGGTTGAGCCGCCTTTGAGGTTGAACGAGTGGCTTGTAGTTGTCCTCCATGAAGATTCGATGAGTACAGAAATGGGGATTGATACCCTCTATACCGAAGATTGACCAACCAATTGCCCCCTTGTGGTTTCGAAGCACCTTCAACAAACTGTCCTCTTGTTCACCTATGAGGGAGGAGGAGATAATGACAGGTAGATCACAAGGTTCAGTCAGATAAACATATTTTAAATGAGAAGGTAAAAGTTTCATCTCCACAGTGGGAGGCTTTTCAACCGAGGGCAACGGCTTCTGAGCAGCTCGTTCCAATGGTTCGGGTGGTGGATAGCGTGGTCTATAGCCAGAAAATCTGCTGTTCAACTCAGCCACCATTTCAATCATATCTGGGTGAAATTCCTGTTCAAAACAAGCCTCAAACAAAGCTAATTCAAGAGCATCAGTTTTAACAAGAGAGAGAGAGAGTGATCCTGCACAATTGAATCTACGACATCTATAGCAAAAACAGCCTCAGCATGTGAGGGTCTCTTCACTACTTTAGACATGTCAAATTCTAATTTATCATCATGAAGTCGCAGAATTATTTTGCCTTTCTCCACATCTATGAGGGCCCTAGCAGTTCTCATGAAAGGTCTGCCCAAAATTAGTGGCACTCTCTGGTCCTCTTCCATGTCTATTACAATGAAATCAGCTGGGAAAACAAATGAACCAACAGTCACTACCAAGTCTTCTATCTTCCCTTTAGGGACAACCAAAGATCTATCCGCTAGTTGCAATTGAATGGGAGTGGGAGTGCATTTACCAATTCCAAGCTTATTAAAAGTTGAGAGAGGCATAAGATTGATACTAGCACCTAAATCACATAACCCACTAGCACAGTCAATTTCACCAATAAAGCAAGGGACAATAGGTAAACCGGGATCTCCAAGCTTTGAAGGTAGGCTTCTTTGTAGAACCGCCGACACTTCTTCGGTGAGGTGAACGGTTTCTGCTTCCTCCAGCGATCTCTTGTTCGCTATGATGTCCTTCATGAACTTAGCGTAGATCGGCATCTGTTTCAAAGCATCAGAAAAAGGAATATTAATTGTTAATTTCTTGAAAATGCTTAGAAACTTCCCAAATTGTTCATCCAAATTTTTCTTTTTGAGTCTATTGGGAAAAGGAAGAGGGGGAAGGTGTTTTGCAAGAGTAGTAGGAGTAGAAGGTTCAGGAGACCCCTTCTCCTTGGGAACTTCCTTAGGTGGAGGTGGTGGCTCCTCAACAATCTCTTGCTCTTCTTCTTGAGCTTCATCTTCTTGGGGCTCCATGTCCTCATGTGAGCATGATGACGGATCAAGGAGTCTCCCACTCCTTAGTGTTACCGCTTTTGCTTGCTCTCTTGGATTGGGCTGCGTTTGACTTGGAAGAACACCCGGTTGTCTTTGAGCAAGTTGTTGAGCGATGCTTTCAAGTTGGGCCTCAACCCTTTTGTTGGTGGCGTCTTGGCTTGCTTTAAAAGCATCCAAATCAGCCGCTTTAGAGTGCACAGCCGAAACAAGATTTTTCATCATGTCTCTTAGCTCGGCATTGGCATCCGTGGATGGAGGAGGATGTTGTTGATGTGGTTGGTGTTGGTGTTGTGGGTGGTGTTGTTGAAAGCCCGGAGGTGCTCCTTGTGGTCGGTAACCCATTTGTGGGTTGGACATTTGAGACGACCCTTGTGACTGGTAGCCCGTGGGATTATTGGAAGCATTGCTAGATCCCCCTTGGGTTTGGTCATTATTTCTCATGAGAAGTTTGGATGGTTCCTCCATGGGGCGTTTTGTTGGTTGTAGTTGTATCCGGGGCGGTTGGCTACAAAGTTTACATCCTCACGTGGATCAGCATAAACCTTGCCTTCGCAAAAGTGGGTCTCGTGAGGACCCGCGCAAATTGCACACCCCTCTTGGATTGGAGTAGAAGTAGATGGAGAGGGTGATGATGAAGAAGCTATAGACTTTGTTGTTTCTTTTTGAGCTATAGCTAGCTTCTCCACCATCTTGGTGAGTGAGGATAGTTGAGCGGAAAGGTGGTCGGTGGGTTCAACATGTAAGAAACCAGCTGCTCTTGGTGCTCTCCCCTTTTGCCTAGACCATTGCCTTATGTTACTAGTCATCTCCTCTAGGAGTGCCATCCCCTCTTGAGGTGACTTAGTCATAAAGCTTCCTCCAGATGAGGAGTTCACAAGTAGTCTATTCGCGTCATCGAGACCGTTGAAAAATGATAGACATAGTGATTGGTCGTCCAAACCGTGGTGGGAACAATTCATCAACATGTTTTTGAATCTATCCCATGCATCGTATAACGTCTCTCCCGGTTCTTGGCAAAAGGTATTGATGAAATACCCCTAACCTTAAAAACTTAATTAAATGATCTACTAATGATTTAAGATGGACTAAACATCTAATCACATTGACTAAGGCCTAAACGTGCCTTAAAAGTCAACTGAGAACAACAGTGGTCAACATAAAGCAAGACTTTGCACCTTTTGACTGTTTAGGGTAAATAAATACCCAAATGAACTACTTAGGACCTAAAAATTTGTCCTAAGCTTATTAACACATTACTAAACATATTACAATTGTTGGACAACACTCCAACACAAAGAATAAGCATTTTCATGCTTCAAGGTCAAGTAGGGCAAAAATGTGCTCTAAGGGAACCTTAAAGGTCTAATGACCTCTAAATGATATAAAATTGGATACCATGATCAAATATCATGTAAGGAACACAACAAAACAATTCTCAAAGAAAACAGAGCTCAAAACACCCTGCGACTCAAAATGTGCACTAAAATTCCTTAAAGCATGTTTTTGTGTAATTGCCTTCTAAATTGGCTTTTAAATGGGCTTAAAGGTTATAATACCTATAAATATGCTAATATATCATATTATAACATATTAGGAATTTAATTCCAGAAATTTACAAATTTAATATTAAAATATTAATAAAACCCTAAAAGGGGGCCTGTTTGAGTCAATGTTGACCAAGAATGGTCAAGAGGTCAAAGTTGACCCCTTGGATCCCATAGATTCGACAGCCACAAGACAGGGGGAGCCTGATTGAACTGAATTATTGACAAAAGGAGACTTAGTGGAGTGTTACTTTTCCATTTAATAAGAAATTAATACTTTAACTTACCTTTTCCTTATTTTCTTCATTATTCCTCCCTTATCTTGTCTCCAACGACTCCTTGCTCCTTCTGTCCCAGCCGAGCTCACATGCTCCCAGTCTCACCATTGTTGAGCTTTGAAGCTATCTAGCAAGGAAACCAACCTAATTCACCTAAGGTAATGGTTTAAGGCATAAAATAGCTCATTTTCTTCCATTCTTCAAGGCTATCTTATGAGCTAACTTCTATCTCTTCCATGGCTCAATCTCAGTGTGTGGATGTTAGAGTAAGAGTTCAAATTCGTTGGTAGGGGTTCTTGGAGCTAAGAACACAAAAATCATCCTTTAAGGTAAAAATGTGCTTTAAGAGACCTATCTTTTGATTCCCTTCAAATTCGGCTGTGAAACTTTGTTTCTAAGCTTATAATCTTCATCTTAACATACTTATTCAGTTGGTACATCAAGAGCTTCGAAGTATAACCAGATCCAAGCCTAAAACACCATTTTAGGCATTTTAAACAAGGTAAAGATTAGCCATCTTCTAATCTGAGTTATACCAGTTTAAAGCTTGGTTTTAGTAGCTCTTTTAACACTCTTTGCCTACTGTAAAAACAGGCCGTGACCAACCTTATTTACCTTGGTATTTTGAGGTAAATTTTACCTTGAAAATTGACATTAAACACTTCTTATGGTTAGATCTTGCTTGGAGACTAATCATGCCTTAATTGCTGTTTGAAAACATGTAAATAATGCTGGAAATTTTATCCTAAGCTGGGGTGGCCAAACAAGGCTTAAACTAGGCAAAAACAAGGTATAAATCACTTAAACCTTCACTTGGTATATTAATATGTGTTTATACATATGTATATATATTGTGCCGTGAGTGAATGGTTAATTAAGGTCTTATTTTGACCTTAGGTGGTTAAGGAATGGTTTAATAAATTTATATAACTAATTAATAAGCATAATTGTCAAATTTAAGACATTATGTGGAAAATTGGTAAATAAAGAAAATATATGGTAAGGGCCGAGAGTTTATAGTACTTTTGGACATTTATGTGTAATTTATTATAAGCCAATGTTTGTAATAAGGCCATGTACTTTAGGCCATTTTATTTATGCATTTATAAGCTTTTAATTAAGTTTAGGTGCTAAATATGCATTACCGCATATTATTGGGGTTTTAGTGTAAATAAATTAAACTTGGGGGCTATATATTAATAAAGCCGAAAATTGGAAGTTTAAATGAATTTATAAAAATTATAAGATTATATAAAGTTTTGGGTGAAATTGCAAATATTGGAAAGTTAGGGGTAATCTATGTAATTACCGTGGAAGTAGGGTCAAAATGATGTTTGGAAGTCAAACATTGACCAAGCAAAAGACTTTGACCAGATTTGATGATTTATTAATTTAATTATCAAATTATACTAAGTTATGTATTAAAATGTAAAAATTACATAACACATGGGTATATGTGTGATTACCGAAAGTTTTGGGTATGAAATGGTATTTTATACACCTATGGAGTACTAGGAATTTTTAGGAATTTATTTGGTTAAGTTTGGAGTTAATATGGATTTTATAAGTATAATATATGATATTTTATATCATTGTTACATATAGGTAACATATATGGTGGAAACCGTAAATATTGAAAATATAAGAATGAATGATGTTTATAACCTTTTGGTATAGTTTGGTGATTTTTGGAGTTGTATATAAGGCTTTATAAAGATATATGTATAATATATGGTTTTGATGACATAAGGAAACTATGTATTATAAATTGGGGGGATTTGGTAATTATACAAAGTTAGGTGGAGAAGAATTTAATTTAAACAGACCCTAGGGTCTGTTCGGTAATTATAAACCTTTAAAACAATAGGTTATATTTATGTTAAGGTTTAAGGATTATAATATAAGGTATATATTATAAGTGTGACAATGAAATATAATTTGGGATTGATTTGTAAATCTGAAAGTATGGTGGAATTTAATGAAACCGAAAATACTATGGTCCATTTGGTAATTTATAACAAATTATAACTATAGGTTATAATTGTTTTAATGACATAAATGTCATAATATGTGTTATATAACCATAATATAACATTATATAAATGGTGTGGTGGATTTTGTAAATAATTAAGAGAGCAAGAGTGCTGTTCGGAAATAATGGGAATTTTAGAACAAAAATTTATAATATGGTTTTCAATGTTATGAAGGTTATAACATTTGTAATATAAGAAATATTCGTTAAAAGAGAATGAATATATTATAAAGATTTACCATATAATAAATGGTCTCATAATACATGTATATAAATAAATATATGTTATGATGTGGAAAAATATAATGTGGTTCAATAACCATATATGATCATAATTAAAATGATATAAGATAAGGAGAGAAGAATTACAAACATTAGATATGGAAATTCTAATGTTAGGAGTATACATGGAAAATGAGGATTTATATAATTCAAAGTATTTTTACATATGAATTATACCACATTAAACTTGGAAAAACAAACCTTAGGAAAATAAATACTAAGGTGAGATGTATAATAAACGATTAAGATTATACATGCAATATAGTGACAAGCTATATAATATACAAATGTGTATTAAATTACATGCGATAATAGACGTTTAAAGTTAAGTATATTAATATACTCGACGTAACCACGCATGAAGTATAACGTCTTTCCTAATCCCGAGTCAAACCGAAAACCCGACAAACGTTATCAGTTAGCAACGGGGAATAAACCGGGATGGGTTAGTAACGGTACGGGGTGCCGTAGTGTATTGTTAGTATGAGATGCTGATGCATAGTGTGATGCATATTGATAGATTGTTAGAGACGACACGAGGAGCATCGGATCTAGCTGGATCATACTCCACCGTAATACTTTCAGGGTGAACGGTATGTTATTTATGTGGCTTGATTGTCTCTGAGGATTTCCTCAGTTCAGACATTGTGTGAAAATCTGTGATAAGATTGAATGTCTGCTTGTGTGAATTAATATGCTTGAGTTGTGTATTAATGTTGCCTTATTAATACTGTTGTACGATAACAGTACCGTTCGTATATATGAACATATTATAAAACGAACTAGCGGCAATGATGCTATCTTATATGTGTGATATAAGGAACGTAAGTAAAAACGTTGTAGCATTAGGATAATAAGATATACATATATTATCCGAGACTTATATACGGAGCATTGGCCTGTTTAACGCCGCTCTCGTATCCACTGGATCCCGAGTCGACATACTCAGGATTGGACTAATGACCTTAGTCTGCTGTGTTAAGAAGAATAGTAGAACGATGCGATGGAATAAGTAAGTTTATCAAGGGGATGTGGCTCTTGTTGTGAACTGTGATCCATTAACGATACTAGGATACCGTGTGGTAGCCGTAAGTATCTGGATAAATTCCAACGAACTACAGATGGTTCGTAGGTCGGAGACTCTACCGCTGGAGTGGCTACTGCTGTGGGTGACCCACCATAGATGATGGGTAACTTAGAGACACGTCGTTCTAACAAGACGTTGTCATTAGACATGATTGAACAATTACGAACGACTATATTAGCTCGTACATTAGGCGGACATTATTTGGGCTTGCATGCCAAAGACGAGAATTTATACTCGTTTATAATTCTCGTTGTTTTCGCCTTGTTGTTCATTGGTTATGCTTGGTGGTTATGTGTGGTATGTTGGTGGATTGGTTGAGGCGAGTCATTGTACTCATATTGTGTGTTGTGAATTGGTTTGATTGAGTCGTTGTACTCTTGTCTGTTTGGTGAACTGCTTGAGTCGAGTCGCTGTGCTCGTGAGTGGATTATTGTGGATCGTTGGTCGAGTGAGTCGCCGTACTCAGTTATGAACTATCAAGTGTTTGTTGAAATAGGGTCTTGTACACGTATAAGCGTTGTACGCTTTCAGTGGTTGTTACGATGCGATGTGTGAAGCCGGGGGCTTGTTGTTAATTGAATTTATTGCAATATATATTGTTGCTTTACAGTTTTATATTAAACTACTTGCATGAAAATGAATTGCATGCTCTCGACCAATTAACTGAGGGTCTGAGGGGGCATGACGGTCATGTAGTAACATACTCAGCAGGGGCTGATTCCATACCACAAACAACCATTTTTGCAGGTATGCAGCTTCCGGTGTCGGCAAAGAGAGGGACGCGCTGGGTAGTTTAATTACAGTTGTTTAAAATATGCACTGTTGCATTTTGATACGAACTTTGAAATGTGTATAGGATTGGGATACTTAGAATGCTCACTGTGAATGTATTTTATATTGGTTTGGGAAGGTTAGATCTATCTCTTGTTGTCACTGTGGGAAATTGTTTCGTATTTAAGAATATGTCAGTAAGCATCATTACTCGTATGGCGAGTGAGAACGGTGACACCAGTAGTTCAAGTATTGAGATTACCGCTGCGATTATAATGTTAAGTAAGCTGATTAGGAGCCGATTAGAGTAGGGGTGTTACAAAAGTGGTATCAGAGAGGAGTACCGCTCTGATGACAAGAGATAGTAGGATTTATACAGTGAGCATAGGTTTTGGGAATACGGGAAACGTTGTGAGGATACGTGACCTTGCGGGGTTGATGCAATGCTTAAAGCTTGCACACCATAGCCGTGGAGGCACTTCAATATTAAATGACCGAGACTACGGTATTAGAGCGAGTAAAGGTCTAACCCGTCCTCTTGACTTATGTCAGAGAGAGGTCTGGGTAACAGTACTAAGGAAGAACACGGAGCAGCGGAAGGTGGTGAAGGTCCAGCAACCCCAAGTAACGCGAAGATGGTATGAACCGCTCGCACTCGATGGGAGAGCATCCCGGGAAATTTGCAATGGTACCCCACCCGCCGCAGCCCGTATCTCGAGTACTATCCAGTGAGACAATGAAATGAGAAACACCACGGAGATAACTCTCCTGATCGGAAAGACCCGATGTGGATGCTAAGAGGATTATGTTAAATGTAGAAAATAAGACTTTGTGTTTTGATGTAGTGTTTAGGACCGGGGGTCCTGGTAATGACGTAATGTCTACCATACGAGGATGAAGTAAGTAATAGACCGAGTTTGAGGAGAAAATTTCCTGTAGGACTAATGGGGCTAGCTTGCTATAAGCAAGGCGACCCTGTCTTACATCCAGGAAAGCACCGATGGTGCGCTTGGGGGAAGAGAGGTAGAAACGGCGAGTAATGATTAATTTATGAGATATGTAGTATACGGAAGGAATTACCTTTAGAAGTCTCACCCGAAGCGAGTAACTCTAAAACCATGCAACACTGAAGGTTCAAGATGGCCCGACGTGCATGAGGAGAGATCATGAGAACTGTAGGAACAAGAACTCGCTAAGTTGCTATCATGCAACACCTCGTGAGGAAAGTAAGACCTTACTACCATGGTAAACTTGTGGGAACGAGTGCGGGAGTGAGACTATATAAATTTGAATAAGAACTTTTGACTGGAACGTGAACCCGATTAAGGAATAGCACTGCACTGACACACCGTACCGGTGACTCAGTCTGCATGGTGCACTTGCCACTGCAAGTGCCACACTAACTAAAGAACTAAATTTCAACCGGCCTTGCGCACTTGCTACAGCAAGTGCAGCAACGGTAAACTAACCCTGAAGGACCGAGTGGTCCAGGTGGTTACCAATAAACACTAAATTTTATGTGAGTCCGTAATGCAATAAAGCAGGACAGAGCCTTCTTAAGGGCAGGGGTACGAAACCCTCGGGTTGGAGGTCGATAAAACCTCGGGAGGACCTAGCCGGTCTGACCATTAAACCTGAAAAATAATATACCATTTAATAGAATATTTAAAGGGGAGTAAATGAGAATAACAATAATTAGTGCCTACAAGCCTAACCCCAGTGCCGGTATGGACATTAAACGTCAATCATTACCGGTGGGGAGTGACGAGTCTTCAGGACCAGCATAACCGTATTTAGAGAGTGCACGACACTCGTGGTTAAACCACTACCATTAAACATTGCCAGAGGGCAAGAAGTGAGCTATACGAGTCAAGACTTTTAAAAAATATATATATATAAATAGGCAGATGTGAACGTGCAATAAAAGGGCCGATATTATGCCCGCACCACACACACCAGAGGTGTTGTTGATCCATTATGCTGATAGACTCCCGTATGGAGGGCAGTGGATATAAACTGAAAAGTGAAAACTGCCTGTTGACGGGAGATACCGTTACCTCGAAGAGGATGGAAGAAATACGAGTTGAATAAGAGTAAGGACTACACAATGTAGAGCGATGATTAGCGGAACCCACTAAGTTGTGAGTATCCAATTGTGACCTGAGGAGAAAGTATTCGAACCATTTGGGATTAAATTAAATAGAAAGACCAATAATCATTCGACTATCAGAATAAGCATTGAGCCTGAGTATCGTATGGCATAGGCCTACGAAAGGATACCTTTAGTACCACCAAAAATGACCCAAAACTAAGAGAACAAAGGTGATGAATCACAAATACTGATTAATATCAGACTAAAGAGGGACTACCATAAGGTAGGGGAAACACGAGGTGTCAACCTTTATCATGGAGTCCGGACTACACCTGAGGGTGTAACCCAATGGATTGGGTGGAGTTCTAGAACTAAAAACTCATATCTGAAGGCGTTAACAGCCTAGGAGTGAACGAGAGAGATAATAAGTAATTACTGATCCCCACTCACAGATACCAGATGACGAGCATGTGGAAACCAGAATTAGGGCGATAAGTCGCAAACACCTATCTTAGTGAAGGTAAAGGAATTACACATTAAACAAGGAAACCATAGAACCTAATATTAGGGCCATTCCGACATCAAAGGTTAAGAATTGGCAGCATAGTTACTTAAACATAAATTACCAGGACTAAGAGTACGATAACCACCGGGTACGAACGCTACGAGTGCACTAAACGAGACATGGGACGACCGCACTCCTAGGAGCTTGTGGGCCTGACAAAACTCACATTAAGTTAGTTGGGTAAGTAGTAATGTATCAGTATGGTACCCCATGTATGTAAACGAGTAGTGTGAGGACCCAGGAGGTAATCAACTCTGTGTCTAAGTCAGTGAATGGGACCCTGACTAGGTAAACCATGTATTGACGAGAGAGATCTCAGTCAAACTAACAAGGTTAGGAAAAATCAAGGATAGCTTGATAATAAAGTGACATAAGGTCGCAACTCCACAGTGGAGGAGTTAGAACATAAGTTTTGGGGATTTTAGTAAACGAGTAAACCAAGGCCAATTTAATGGTAACGGCAAACTAAACCCGTGAATGAGAAGAGGGATTGTGGTATCTAAGGAAGTTATATTAGAGAAACCTTTGTGATAATAGATGCTACCCAAAAAGGGGGCACAGAAAGAGTTATATCTTGCGCTGAGGGCGCTGCGAGGATGTCGCATTAAACAAATAACCACGTGCTCAAGCCATAAAACGTTAGTATGTTAGTACCAATTAGGGTTGAACAGAAAATGAATACCAAGCTAAAACGTGTTTACAACAAACGAAGGGCAAAAGCAAGCATTACAAAGAGATACTCTAAGCTGGAGATTAGGTACTCCATGCAAACCGCAATGGCGGATAACCGTCCAATCGACTGGTACATGGTGCGCAACAAGCGACCATTATAATAACTGTTAACCGAATTATGCCGATGAGAATCAGAAGGTGGAAGATCAGATAAACAAATGGATTCCCCTAATCGAGAAGAGGGATGAACCATATACGTGGATACTAAAATACCAACACACGAGGGATACGAGTTCACACTAGCAAAAACGGACCTACAAGGTACCCAAAGAACGAACTCATTCCAGAGGGAAATAACTTGGAGTCATGAGGCGCCAGTTAGTTGCGCATATCAGACTCGTCTTGGTATTTTAGAGACAACTATTGCAAGCACTAGGTGCTAGAGCATAGCTCGACAACCCTTATACCAAAGGTTAGTTCGGTAGGGTGGCATGAACTCTTGGGAGTATATCATGAGCATGTATAGAATTCAGGAGGACTGAATAGAATAGCTAGTTGAAATAATAAGCGTGTGTGACAAACGATACCACACAGCCAAATAAATTACTCCATCCCCATAATTATGGAAGACCGTGTACAAAACACCGTCACAAGGAGTTGAAACCGACATGAAACTACTACCTAAAAGGGGGGTAAAACTAACCATAAAGTAGTTGGGCATACTGCTTGCGGAGCGAGTGGGCCCATATTGCTTAGGTTTGACGTACCTAGCGGGTTTGGGGAAACAAATGATGGGTTTACATCTCCCGATCAAACCGTATATGAATATACACACACCTAACCGAGATAGGCAGTATAGCCTGAGGGGCTAAAGCCCGACCATATAAAAAGGGGTAATGAAATATGTAGCACATTAGTGCACGAATAATTCCACTGAAGTGGAACGTCTTAAACTTATTGTTTCAAGATGATATATTCGTAGATTACGTGGGCGTAATCATTTTTAAGGGGGTAGAGCGATTTCGCACGCTTAAAATATACCGTACGTAGGATACGTAGCGCATGGTACACATGCTGCAAACTATTATTGTACGTAGAGTACAAGTATTATGACTGGTTATATTACTTGAGGTAATATTATGATAGATTATATATATATATATATATATATATATATATATATATATATATATATATATATATATTTAGTTCGCATTGTTGTGGCGAATAGGAAAGGGAGAACATAGAGTGTTCTTTTTCTATTTCCGATTATTTATGCAAACGTTGCGAACATTAAACACATAAACGCCTAACTTGTTAGCTCCGGTTGAGAGTTCAAGTAGGTTTATCTGGTAGCTTCGGTGGGAGATGTCAAATAGAAGGAGCAGAAAGCTCCATACTATATGATTTGTGACTCGGTATGAAACCGATTATTGGAATACGATGAGTAAGTCGGCATGAGACCGATGTGTAACCTAGTGGAGGTAAAACCTCTAGGAATTGTATGAATAATTATAAGTCAAGTGAACTTGGTACATGGTTAGGATACATGATCCTATATGCCAATGACTAGATTAATTACACTAGTTGACTTGTGTACCTATAGGACACAAGGTGGCAAATATCAAGAGGAAACAAGATTAAAAGTGAATAAACAATTGATTGATTGAAATTGACGTGGGAAGTTGAACTTGATCCTGGTCCGATCAAGCGAAACCGAACACAAATTGAGGTGAGAGATAGTTCAACACTGACGCTGACCACGTCGGGGTTGAATGACTCTCGAAACTTCCTACAAGTGGACACAGATATGAATAGAAATTGGAATTTAGGGCGTCACTCGAAGAGCCGTGGACCGTGGAGTCCTTCGTCATTAGACCGGTGTGTCTGCGAGTGACATCACCCAGAGAGCCGTGGACCGCAGAGCCCTTTGTCATTAGACCGGTGTGTCTGTGGGTGACTAAGGAAATAAGGTGATACTGTCCGAGGAGCCGTGGACCGCAGTGTCCTTCGTTATTAAACCGGTGTGTCCGCGGGTAGTGGACGTTGGTTAGCATGGGGTTGGGGATCGTCAAGTCCTGGTCTTTAAGACTGCTTCCCTGTGATTTGTCAACGTTAACTATATGTGCACACATACATGTGGAATGATGTGTGGGTATCCTCGCGAGATACTAACATGTAGATAGGGATGCGTGGAGTATCCCTTGCAAACACCTTTGAGTACTTTATGGGTTTTGCACCTTGTCTAGTGCTGTGTATGATTGAGTTTTGCACCTTATCTAGTGCTGTGTATGATTGAGTTTTACACCTTGTTTAGTGCTGTGTATGAATGAGCTTTGCACCTTGTTTAGTGTTGTTTATCAATGAATGTGTCATGATTATTGACTATATGGAATGAGATTATTGCTGTATCAAATGTAATACATATAGACTAGATCTGAACGTAGTGGGATGTACTCCCTAGTGATGATCTGTCTGTGATTACTTAGTGGAACTGGATTCCTTAGGTGAACTGTTGATGAGTAAGGACTTCGGGACGAAGCCTTTTTAAGGGGGTAGACTGAAATACCCCTAACCTTAAAAACTTAATTAAATGATCTAATAATGATCTAAGATGGACTAAACATCTAATCACATTGACTAAGGCCTAAACGTGCCTTAAAAGTCAACTGAGAACAACAGTGGTCAACACAAAGCAAGACTTTGCACCCTTTGACTGTTTAGGGTAAATAAATACCCAAATGAAATACTTAGGACCTAAAAATTTGTTCTAAGCTTATTAACACATTACTAAACATATTACAATTGTTGGACAACACTCCAACACAAAGAACAAGCATTTTCATGCTTCAAGGTCAAGTAGGGCAAAAATGTGCTCTAAGGGAACCTTAAAGGTCTAATGACCTCTAAATGATATAAAATTGGATACCATGATCAAATATCATGTAAGGAACACAACAAAACAATTCTCAAAGAAAACAGAGCTCAGAAACACCCTGCGACTCAAAATGTGCACTAAAATTCCTTAAAGCACGTTTTTGTGTAATTGCCTTCTAAATTGGCTTTTAAATGGGCTTAAAGGTTATAATTACCTATAAATATGCTAATATATCATATTATAACATATTAGGAATTTAATTCCAGAAATTTACAAATTTAATATTAAAATATTAATAAAACCCTAAAAGGGGCCCGTTTGAGTCAACGTTGACCAAGAATGGTCAAGAGGTCAAAGTTGACCCCTTGGATTCCATAGATTCGACATCACAAGACAGGGGGAGCCTGATTGAACTGAATTATTGACAAAAGGAGACTTAGTGGAGTGTTACTTTTCCATTTAATAAGAAATTAATACTTTAACTTACCTTTTCCTTATTTTCTTCATTATTCCTCCCTTATCTCTTGTCTCCAACGACTCCTTGCTCCTTCCTTCTGTCCCAGCCGAGCTCACATGCTCCCAATCTCACCATTGTTAAGCTTTGAAGCTATCTAGCAGGAAACCAACCTAATTCACCTAAGGTAATGGTTTAAGGCATAAAATAGCTCATTTTCTTCCTTTCTTCAAGGGCTATCTTATGAGCTAACTTCTATACTCTTCCCATGGCTCAATATCAGTGTGTGGATGTTAGAGTAAGAGTTCAAATTCGTTGGTAGGGGTTCTTGGAGCTAAGAACACAAAAATCATCCTTTAAGGTAAAATGTGCTTTAAGCACATATCTTTTGATTCCCTTCAAATTCGGCTGTGAAACTTTGTTTCTAAGCTTATAATCTTCATCTTAACATACTTATTCAGTTGGTACATCAAGAGCTTCGAAGTATAACCAGATCCAAGCCTAAAACACCATTTTAGGCATTTTAAACAAGGTAAAGATTAGCCATCTTCTAATCTGAGTTTACCAGTTTAAAGCTTGGTTTTAGTAGCTCTTTTAACACTCTTTGCCTACTGTAAAAACAGGCCGTGACCAACCTTATTTACCTTGGTATTTTGAGGTAAATTTTACCTTGAAAATTGACATTAAACACTTCTTATGGTTAGATCTTGCTTGGAGACTAATCATGCCTTAATTGCTGTTTGAAAACATGTAAATAATGATGTGGAAATTTTATCCTAAGCTGGGCGTGGCCAAACAAGGCTTAAACTAGGCAAAAACAAGGTATAAATCACTTAAACCTTCACTTGGTATATTAATATGTGTTTATACACATGTATATATATTGTGTCGTGAGTGAATGGTTAATTAAGGTCTTATTTTAACCTTAGGTGGTTAAGGAATGGTTTAATAAATTTATATAACTAATTAATAAGCATAATTGTCAAATTTAAGACATTATGTGGAAAATTGGTAAATAAAGAAAATATATGGTAAGGGCCGAGAGTTTATAGTACTTTTGGACATTTATGTGTAATTTATTTTATAAGCCAATGTTTGTAATAAGGCCATGTACTTTAGGCCATTTTATTTATGCATTTATAAGCTTTTAATTAAGTTTAGGTGCTAAATATGCATTACCGCATATTATTGGGGTTTTAGTGTAAATAAATTAAACTTGGGGGCTATATATTAATAAAGCTGAAAATTGGAAGTTTAAATGAATTTATATAAAATTATAAGATTATATAAAGTTTTGGGTGAAATTAAAATATTGGAAAGTTAGGGGTAATCTATGTAATTACCGTGGAAGTATCAAAATGATGTTTGGAAGTCAAACATTGTCCAAGCAAAAGACTTTGACCAGATTTGATGATTTATTAATTTAATTATCAAATTATACTAAGTTATGTATTAAAATGTAAAAATTACATAACACATGGGTATATGTGTGATTACCGAAAGTTTTGGGTATGAAATGGTATTTTATACACCTATGGAGTACTAGGAATTTTTGGTTAAGTTTGGAGTTAATATGGATTTATAAGTATAATATATGATATTTTATATCATTGTTACATATAGGTAACATATATGGTGGAAACCGTAAATATTGAAAATATAAGATTAGAATGATGTTTATAACCTTTTGGTATAGTTTGGTGATTTTTGGAGTTTATATAAGGCTTTATAAAGATATATGTATAATATATGGTTTTGGTGACATAAGGAAACTATGTATTATAAATTGGGGGGATTTGGTAATTATACAAAGTTAGGTGGAAAGAATTTAATTTAAACAGACCCTAGGGTCTGTTCGGTAATTATAAACCTTTAAAACAATAGGTTATATTATGTTAAGGTTTAAGGATTATAATAGGTATATATTATAAGTGTGACAATGAAATAATTTGGGATTGATTTGTAAATCTGAAAGTATGGTGGAATTTAATGAAACCGAAAATACTATGGTCCATTTGGTAATTTATAACAAATTATAACTATAGGTTATAATTGTTTTAATGACATAAATGTCATAATATGTGTTATATAACTATAATATAACATTATATAAATGGTGTGGTGGATTTTGTAAATAATTAAGAGAGCAAGAGTGCTGTTCGGAAATAATGGGAATTTTAGAACAAAAATTATAATATGGTTTTCAATGTTATGAAGGTTATAACATTTGTAATATAAGAAATATTCGTTAAAAGAGAATGAATATATTATAAAGATTTACCATATAATAAATGGTCTCATAATACATGTATATAAATAAATATATGTTATGATGTGGAAAAATATAATGTGGTTCAATAACCATATATGATCATAATTAAAATGATATAAGATAAGGAGAGAAGAATTACAAACATTAGATATGGAAATTCTAATGTTAGGAGTATACATGGAAAATGAGGATTTATATAATTCAAAGTATTTTTACATATGAATTATACCACATTAAACTTGGAAAAACAAACCTTAGGAAAATAAATACTAAGGTGAGATGTATAATAAACGATTAAGATTATACATGCAATATAGTGACAAGCTATATAATATACAAATGTGTATTAAATTACATGCGATAATAGACGTTTAAAGTTAAGTATATTAATATACTCGACGTAACCACGCATGAAGTATAACGTCTTTCCTAATCCCGAGTCAAACCGAAAACCCGACAAACGTTATCAGTTAGCAACGGGGAATAAACCGGGATGGGTTAGTAACGGTACGGGGTGCCGTAGTGTATTGTTAGTATGAGATGCTGATGCATAGTGTGATGCATATTGATAGATTGTTAGAGACGACACGAGGAGCATCGGATCTAGCTGGATCATACTCCACCGTAATACTTTCAGGGTGAACGGTATGTTATTTATGTGGCTTGATTGTCTCTGAGGATTTCCTCAGTTCAGACATTGTGTGAAAATCTGTGATAAGATTGAATGTCTGCTTGTGTGAATTAATATGCTTGAGTTGTGTATTAATGTTGCCTTATTAATACTGTTGTACGATAACAGTACCGTTCGTATATATGAACATATTATAAAACGAACTAGCGGCAATGATGCTATCTTATATGTGTGATATAAGGAACGTAAGTAAAAACGTTGTAGCATTAGGATAATAAGATATATACATATATTATCCGAGACTTATATACGGAGCATTGGCTTGTTTAACGCCGCTCTCGTATCTAACACTGGATCCCGAGTCGACATACTCAGGATTGGACTAATGACCTTAGTCTGCTGTGTTAAGAAGAATAGTAGAACGATGCGATGGAATAAGTAAGTTTATCAAGGGGATGTGGCTCTTGTTGTGAACTGTGATCCATTAACGATACTAGGATACCGTGTGGTAGCCGTAAGTATCTGGATAAATTCCAACGAACTACAGATGGTTCGTAGGTCGAAGACTCTACCGCTGGAGTGGCTACTGCCGTGGGTGACCCGCCATAGATGATGGGTAACTTAGAGACACGTCGTTCTAACGAGACGTTGTCATTAGACATGACTGAACAATTACGAACGACTATATTAGCTCGTACATTAGGCGGACATTATTTGGGCTTGCATGCCAAAGACGAGAATTTATACTCGTTTATAATTCTCGTTGTTTTCGCCTTGTTGTTCATTGGTTATGCTTGGTGGTTATGTGTGGTATGTTGGTGGATTGGTTGAGGCGAGTCACTGTACTCATATTGTGTGTTGTGAATTGGTTTGATTGAGTCGTTGTACTCTTGTCTGTTTGGTGAACTGCTTGAGTCGAGTCGCTGTGCTCGTGAGTGGATTATTGTGGATCGTTGGTCGAGTGAGTCGCCGTACTCAGTTATGAACTATCAAGTGTTTGTTGAAATAGGGTCTTGTACACGTATAAGCGTTGTACGCTTTCAGTGGTTGTTACGATGCGATGTGTGAAGCCGGGGGCTTGTTGTTAATTGAATTTATTGCAATATATATTGTTGCTTTACAGTTTTATATTAAACTACTTGCATGAAAATGAATTGCATGCTCTCGACCAATTAACTGAGGGTCTGAGGGGGCATGACGGTCATGTAGTAACATACTCAGCAGGGGCTGATTCCATACCCCAAACAACCATTTTTGCAGGTATGCAGCTTCCGGTGTCGGCAAAGAGAGGGACGCGCTGGGTAGTTTAATTACAGTTGTTTAAAATATGCACTGTTGCATTTTGATACGAACTTAGAAACGTGTATAGGATTGGGATACTTAGAATGTTCACTGTGAATGTATTTTATATTGGTTTGGGAAGGTTAGATCTATCTCTTGTTTTCACTATGGGAAATTGTTTCGTATTTAAGAATATGTCAGTAAGCACGTCATTACTCGTATGGACGAGTGAGAACGGTGACACCAGTAGTTCAAGTATTGAGATTACCGCTGCGATTATAATGTTAAGTAAGATGATTAGGAGCCGATTAGAGTAGGGGTGTTACAATTGATCTCTCCAATTAATTGCCTTGTTCTGCTAGTGGGGTAATACTTGGCAAGAAATTGTTGAGCCATTTGTGCCCAAGTATGGATTGATTTTGACGGTAAGCTCCTGTACCATTTTGATGCAGCGTCGGACAGTGAGTGAGGGAAGAGCTGCAGGCGTATCCTCTGGTCAACATTTCCAGTTCTACCAAATGAGTTGCAAAAGTCAAGGAATTGACTTAGGTGGTTGGGAGCCTCATCGGGATTTGCTCCACTAAATTTCCCTAAATCCCGGACAGCAGTGATGTAATGGGTCTTGAATACCCATTGTCCGGTCTCTTGAGACGTCAATTCCGGTAGGACTATGGCTGAAGGTCTCCCTTCGGTGTCCGGCTGGTTGTAGTCTTTGAGAGCCATTTGTTGTTGGTTCCCGTTGTTTTCAACCACCGGTGGGTCTGGTTCATTCATGATTGAATTTTTCACAGTTCGGATGGCCCTCAACAATGAATGCTCGAGCTCGGGTCTCGGACTAACAAGTGGAGATCCTTTGGCTCGAGTGTTTGGCATACACCGAGAAAAACAGAAGGTACCTAAACTGCACCAACACCAAATGCTCTTAAGTAGATGGATATGTTGAAATATAAACAACAACTAAAAACATAAATACCACAAATGAAGTAAAATAGATAAAAGTACTAAATGCACAAAAACTAAAGTACCGAACCAATTCAATTTCCCCGGCAACGGCGCCATAAACTTGTTGGGAAAATTACAAACATAGTAATTAAACCTAGCTAAAACGGGCAAGTGCACCCAATTCATTGTAATAAAACAAGTGTCGTATCCACAAGGAAATTGGTTTCTAAATCCCAAGCTTCGGTATAATAGTTAAGTGCAAATAATAGTAGAATGGGGGGTTTAGCCAGAGGCAAGCTTGGTTGTTTGTTTTGTTAACTGAAATGCAATAAAAACAGTAAAATGTTTGTGAATGGAATGGATGGAGAGAGTACCCTAGGATAGTGGGAATCACCCAATTCACTCAAAGAACTTCAAAACCATAACTCATCATCTCAGTGCCTGTTAGAGTTTAGCTCATGGATCCCCAAATCATGGGAAATCCAATTCTTACCTAAATAATCAAACCCCTTAATTAAAGGAGGTTCAAGTCATCAAATAGCAATAAGCAAACACTCTTAATTAACAGCCCTAAGCAGTTACTCCCAAAATCAAGAAAGCAAAAGTTAGGGTTTACTCCCTTCTTGGTCTAGTTCCAAACTCAAGCTCAAATATTGAATGGAACCACCATAAATGCAATAAGAGATCAATTTAGTGCATTCATTGATATTGAAGGGAATAAAACAAGAGTAACAAATGAGTTAGGTTTCTAGCATTCAATGAGCAAAATGGGTTCAAACCCTCATCCTAGGATACAAATGGAACTACTCAGACATAGCTAAAGGAAAGAGCAAAGAAAAGGAAGAATTAGCCATTAGAGGAGCTTCCAAGCTTCAATGGAGGTAGAAATCTTCACTTTCTTCTTCCTCCTTTCTTCTCTTCTCTTCTCCTCTTCTTTTCTCCTCTATTTTCGCCTCTCTCTCGTCTGTTTAGGGTTGAAGTCGTGGGTCTTGGATAATGGGGAAGGAAGCCCCAAAATGTAGTCTTTTAACAGCAATTTCTGGGCAAAAATTCCCGTCCGACCGAACTTGCAAGTCCGGTCGCAAGTTCGGTCGGACTCTTTTAAGCGGAGACACGTGACGGGTTTTAAAGCTCGACCGAACTTGCAAGTCCGGTCGCAAGTTCGGTCGATTCCAGTGAGTTTTGGGACGGCTTGAACAGAGCCGGACCGGACTTGCAAGTTCGGTCGCAGGTTCGGTCGGCCCCAGAATGTCATTTTTCCTGTGCCGGAATTCTCCCGATGCTTCCCGTTGGCTAGGCATCCTTCCCGAGGTGCTCGAACATTGATGCATCCTCATATTAAGCTCTCAAAATGTACTCAACTGAGTAATTACCTATTCGAACATGCCAAAAGTATAAGATCACTAATAAATACAAAAATACTTCATAAAGTGGTGAAATAAGTCAAGCACCAAATAAAATGACGGTGAATAAAGACCTTGGGAGAGCACTATTTCACCACTTATCACTTGTTTCCTCACCAAAATTAAACTAACCAACAACATAGCCTTCCCTTAATTTTCTTTCCAACAACCCTCTTAATATAGCATCTCCAGAACTATAAAAAACCCTCGCCTCCCTTCATGAAGCTTCAAACAAACATCAAAGGACAATAACAAGCAAAACAATAAAGGAAACGAGAAAGAAGAGAGGAAGAAAGAAGCTGCACGTTTATAACCCAAAAAAACGAGCAGCCATGGAACAAACCATTCCACCTTTCTTTCTTTTCGTTTCCCTGGCTTTATGCCTCACTTTGTCCCATGCAATAGACCTATCTTCACCAACCTTAACCGCCAGAAGGGCCCACCCCAAGGGCACAAAGGTGTCCTTACAATCACCAGTCGCCAGAGACGACAAACCTAATAACAACGAATCTACACTCGCACCAACCTCACAGACGGTCCCAACACCCATCACCGTTGACGAAGCTTGTACAAAAGTCACAGACAAATCCTACTGCGTCAAAACCCTAAGCTCTCGCCCTGAGACAAAAGATCAACTGAGCATGAAAGACATAGCTTTCCTTGCCCTAACAATTGTAGGGGAAAACGTCGACGACTCGTACAGGTACCTCTCTGACATGCCGGTGAACGAGGATGATGCGGCGCCGGAGATGGATGATGTTGTACAAGACTGCATGGGACAGTACGAGGATGCCACGGCGCAGGTCGAGGACTCCATGAACGCGTTCATCGCGGGTGCGTACAATGACGTGCAGACATGGATGTCCGTGGCCATCAAAAATGGTGAGACATGCAGTAACACGATTAAGGATGCTAAAGTGAAGGACTTCATGGGTACCAGGAATGCGGATCTTGCTAAGATTTGTGGTTTGGCTATAGATCTTAGTAAAGTTGCCCTTAGTCAGTAATTAATTAATTAGTTTGAAAGAAAAGAAACATAAAAGAATAGAAGTCCGATTATTTAATGGGTCTGCATGGTTTAAGGTGATTTGCTTTCTATCAAAAATATAAATAGTAGTACATATATATATTTGTAATATTTGATGTTGAAGGTAAACTATATATTATAAATGCATGGGATTTAACTTGTTATTTTGTTTAGTCCTATCAGGATATGCAATATACTCACGACCTATAACTCTTTTTATATCATTAGGGTTTAATGATAAAATTAAAACATCAAAAAAAGTTGCAACAAATAATAAGAGAACTACATATAAAAAAAATAAATAACAATATATAAACAAGCTTGATTGAGAGCCCTATGTGAATTTAAATATATGATCATATATAAAATTATTAAATCATATATAATTATAAATAATTATATATTAATTTAAGTGATAATTATTATTCAATATTTATTAATTATTAGTTATTTTTATTTGTATTCATATTTTTAATCAAAATTTTATTCAATACTCCCTCCGTTCATTAATATCTGTCGTTTTAGGATGTGATTCTTGTTCAAAAATATCTGTCATTCTAGCTTTTTGACACACTTCTTTCCACTTTTACCCCTACTATTCAATATAAAAGTAATTATTATCTAAATGGAAAAGTAAAAAGTAGGGGCACATGCGTCATTGTCCTACTTTTCTTAATAAGTGTGCAAGTTTCTAAAATGACAGTTATTGTTGAACGGAGGGAGTATTAGTTTAACATGTTTTCTTTTTATTAGTAGTTTATTTTTTAGGTACAATACAAAGTTTAATAATAAATTATTATATTTTTATTTTAAATTTATTTATCTATAATTTTATTATATATATTAATAACAAATTGAGTGAGGTCCAAGTGCAGCCAAAGCTTCACTTGCACACAACCTTGGTCGAGCGAGTAGAATACAATAATTGCAATTTAGGTGATTGGCCAGACCTGGATGTCTCGACCATCTAGCTCATGTTCTCGGTATGTTTGATAATAAAACCAGGCTGGGCTCACTTTCCGGTGTAGTAATCGGCCTTTGGTTGTTCATGTCCACATTTAATCGAGCGGGATTTTGTGAAGCTAAAGTATTAGCAGGCCCAAGGAAAAGATTGGGCTTAGTTGTTATCTCAACTTGGTGAGCCCGATTTTATTAAGTATATGATCGCCTGAACTGAAAGGCAGTCAACCTTACCTGCATTCACTACAAAACAAGTGACATGTAGCTACTTTCGCTTTAATCAACACCTATGTAAAAATACGAAACGCTATCTTACCTAGCGTTCCACTTTTTCATCTGTGAGATGAGTGGAAATAAATAAGATTAAATAATCTCCCCAACTTTAGGTAGTCAATTATCTGAAAGAAGAATCATATCTTCATTGTGTATCCCTAGTTCCCTGCGGCGCCCATCCCTCCTCGAGCTTCCAGCTGCCCGTCGTCAGATCTAACCGTAACCAAATATCAAACCAAAAGACGATCTCAATTCTGCCGCAAAAATAGCTCTGAGCTTCCACCGCAAATCTGGTAAGTCTATTTCAATCCCCTCCCCCATATAGGATTTGCTTCTTATGTTTCTATAATTTGTCTATCAAGTGAAGCGCCGTCCGTTCTCTAGTCTCTCTGATCTGTATACTATCACTTCAAAACAAGATTTACTTTCATGAATCCTACGCCCGTGTTTTTGTTTTATTCTCTTCATCCCCAGTAGAAACTAACTTTCGGGTATAATCTTGCAGTTGAAGCTGTAAAATGGATAAAATTTTACCTAACTGCATAAGAAGCAGAGCTGTTAAACTTCACTCGGCTTACCAGGGAAGGGGAGAGCCTAACGCATCTGGGAAGGTAATTGGAGTCTCATCTCTCATACAGCTAATTATAGTCGCAAGTTAAAGGCTCGATCTTTGAGATCCTAGATTTAATAGTATTTATGTGTTACCTTCTCGAATTTAATGCAACTTCGAACTATTAAGGATTTGCTTTGCTGTTTAAAATAGCACAGACAAACATTTGGGATTTGATTTGCGGTGTGACATGTTAGCTTCAATTTCATAGCATATGAACATGATTTTTTTTTATAATAGTTGTTAACAACCTGTAATATCTGATCCTGAGAAATGGAAAATAAAATGTCTATCTTCTTTCGTAAAGCTTGTATTAAAATAGTTGCGGAATTTTCAAAATATACAAACTCAACTTAATGAGATACTTTGAGATTTTGGTTTATTTTTGCGGTCAAATCTTGGTAATGAATGGAATTAATTTCTTAGAGAAACTTGTAGCAAAATATATTTTCTTAAAGTTGTCACAAGATATTGTTCAACTGTGAGTTGTGAGATTAGGCCTAATATGAAACTATTGAAATCTAAAAAACTATTTATGCGTTGAGCTAGTTTAATCCTTGTCTAAAGTGTGCGCTCTTAATTATAATTGTTGTTCCATAAACATTGGTAATCTAGAGTTTGGTAAATTTGATTAATTTGGTGTTAACTAAAAATTGAAGAATAATCCAGTTTAAAAATTGATTTTTTTTTGTTTTTAAAATTTAGTTATTTGATTGATGGAATAACATTACATTTCAATTTTCCGTTTCAAAATTTTGGTTAAACGAATTGTTGAAGTAAATGTTTTTTAAAAAAAGAAAAAGCAAATTCATCATTCTTTAAAAATTAATCTAAATTTTGAAAAATTGAACTAACCTCATAGTTTCGGTTAACCAAAAAATGAAATAGCTAAATTTGGGTGTTAAGTTCAATTTTTTGTTATACTTACAAAACTTTAGTTTTTGTTAATTCGTTTATAAAGATTTTTAGTGAATTCGGTTATAAAGATTTTTAGTGAATTAGGTTAGTAACCAAAATAATGGAACCTAGAGTTTTTTTTTTCAAATATCTGTTTTTGGTTAATCAAATTAACTATTTGCTCGTCCCTTTAGGTGCTCTAAGAATATTGATAACTCTTTATAAAATGGAGTGTACTTTAGCTTTTTTTTATTTTAATAAATATATGGTGTTCACGATGGTATTTAGTCTTCTATCTAATCTTTGATACTTAGCTTCATTGGTCAATCTTTGCATATTCTCATAGTAGCTTTATGTGTGCTTGATTTCTAATTAAGACTTTGTTTAATGCAGTTAAATTATATTACTCATGGGTTTGCTATTTCTAAACTAGGCATCTCTGACTAAAGGTGAGTTTTTTTCACATTACATCCAAGAGACATTATTTAATTTTTTCCAAGTACTTTTACTTGCATAAATAAAAACATAGTTACCTTCACGAATGACATAAATTTTTAACTTCCAAAAATTTGTCTGTGAGTTGTTTGTGAGCGTGGGGTGTCCAAGATCATGGAAGGCTCATTTACCTTCAAAGAAGTAGGGATGGAACTTAGGATTATAGAAGTTGAGGGTCCCCACGACACTCGATATTGTGAAGGGGAGATGAACATGAACCAATAAGAGGATGTGAACTTCATAGACAACCGATCTTACAACAAAAATAATGCGCCATGGAGGAACCATCTGAACTTTTCATGGAGGAATGACCAAGGCCAAGGAGGACCAAACAAAAACTTCAACAACTCCCAAGGTTATAGACCTCAAGCTCAAAGTCAACCATCAAATTTTCAATCCGGGTATAGACCACTAGGACTCCTCTTGGTTTTCAACATCAACAACAACTACTAGAGTCCCCCTCTTCTTCTTCAAGTGGGACTTCAAGGTTGGAGAACCTCATGGTGGATTTCATTGTCACCGCAAAGACCAAGTTCTTGGAACAAGAGGCTTTTAATGCTAATCAAATGACATTCAACAAAAACATTGAAACTCAACTTGGTCAAATATCTCAACAACTCTCCCAAAGACCACCGGACACTTTTCCAAGTCAGCCAAGGCCCAACCCGAGGGAAGAAGCCAAAGCGGTAACCTTGAGAAGTGGTCGGCCCCAACAAACCTCAAGATCAAGAGAGTCAAAATGAAGAAAGTCAAGATTGTTAAGAGGAAGAACAAGAGATTGTTGAGGAAGTTCTTCTTAACAGAAAAACATTTCCAAGGAGAAAGAGTCTCTTGAATCATCTTCCCCTTCTACTCTTGCTAAACCTCTACTTCCTCTTCCATTCCCAAATAGACTCAAAAAGAAAAATTTAAATGAACAATTTGGGAAGTTTCTAAGCACTTTTAACAAATTAACAATCAATGTTCCTTATACTTTGAAACAAATGCCTATATACGCCAAGTTTATGAAGGACATTCTTGCTAACAAGAGAGCAACACTTGGGGCGGAGACGGTGTAGCTCACCGAGGAGATCTCGACGGTCCTACTACGGAACCCTCCTTCAAAACTTGAAGACCCCGGTTTGCCTATAATCCTTTGCTCTATTGGTGATGTGAATTGTGGTAGTGGATTATGTGATTTAGGTGCAAGCAATATTCTTATGCCGCTTTCAATTTTTAATAAACTTGGGATTGGTGAGTGTGCACCCACTGTTATGCAATTGCAACTTGCAGATAGGTCATTGGTCTTCCCGAAAGGGAAAGTTGAGGATTTGGTAGTGACTGTAGGAACTTTTGTTTTCCCAGCTGATTTCATTGTGATTGATATGAAGGAGGATGCTAGAGTACCACTGATATTAGGTCGCCCTTTCTTAAGAACTGCTAGGACCTTAATAGATGTGGAAAATGGAAAAATTATCTTGAGATTTCATGAGAGAAACTTGAGTTTGACATGTCTAAGGTAATGAAGAAACCCGCACATGCGGATGCTGTTTTTGGCATAGATGTTGTTGACTCTATTTTACAAGATAATTATTCTGCTTGCTTTCATTATGATGCTCTTACAATTGCTCTGACTGATACTTGTGAAGACCGGGAAGATGAACCGAAGGTGAGGGAGATGGTAACTGCATTAGACAAGAGGTCAATGCCATATCAGACATACTACCCACCACCGGAGCCTTTGGAATGAACCGCACAAAAGCTCCTCACCTCGGTTGAGAAGCCTCTCACCGTGGAGCTGAAACCCTTACCCTCTCATTTAAAATACGCTCCTTGTGATCTTCCTGTTATTATTTATTCCTCTCTCATAGGAGCACAAGAGGACATTTTGTTGAGGGTGCTTCGAGACCACAAGAGGGCTATTGGGTGGTCCATTTCAGACATAAGGGGTATTCCGCCACATTTGTGCACTCACTGGATCTTCATGAAGGATAACTACAAGCCACTTGTTCAACCTCAAAGACGTCTCAACCCGAACATGAAAGAGGTGGTTAAAGAGGAAGTCCTAAAACTGCCCGACTCCGGAATCATCTATCCCATTTTCGATAGTCAATGGGTGAGTCCGACTCATGTGGTGACAAAGAAAGGAGGAATACGGTTGTATCCAATGCTAAGGGTGAGCTGGTCCCTCAAAGAACAACAACCGGTTGGAGAGTGTGTATCGACTATCGGAAGTTGAACTCGGCCACAAGGAAGGATCACTTCCCTTTGCCCTTCATCGACCAAATGCTAGAGAGGTTAGCCGGGCAAGACTTTTACTGCTTTCTTGATGGCTACTCGGGGTACTTCCAAATCCCCATAGCCCCGGAAGATCAAGAGAAGACCACATTCAGATGCCCTTATGGAACATTCGCATATAGAAGAATGCCTTTCGGAATATGCAATGCTCCCGCAACGTTCCAAAGGTGTATGATGACCATCTTCTCCGACTTTATTGAAAAAAGCATGGAAGTTTTCATGGACGATTTCTCGGTCTTTGGGCTCAACTTCGACTCTTGCCTAGAGAACTTGGACGCCATTCTCCCCCGATGTGAGGAAACCAATCTAGTACTCAATTGGGAGAAATGTCATTTCATGGTGAGAGAAGGGATCGTCCTCGGGCACAAGATCTCCTCCAATGGTTTTGAAGTTGACCTGGCCAAGGTCGAAGTCATCGAAAAGCTACCACCACCCACCTCGGTTAAAGACATTAGAAGCTTTCTTGGCCATGCCGGGTTCTACAGAAGGTTCATTAAGGACTTCTCCAAAATCTCTAAACCTCTATGTGATCTCTTAGACAAAGATGCAAAATTCGAATTCACTGAAGAATGTCTGAAGGCCTTCAACACTCTCAAGGAGTGCTTTATCTCAGCCCCGATAGTTGTATCACCGAATTGGAGCCTCCCTTTTGAAATAATGTGTGATGCAAGCGACTATGCCGTGGGGGCAGCCCTATGTCAGAAAAGGGAGAAGATTATGAGAACTATCTACTATGCAAGCTAGACACTCAACGATGCTCAGAAAAACTACGCCACAACCGAGAAGGAGCTTCTAGCGGTTGTCTTTGCATTAGATAAGTTCCGCTCTTACCTCTTGGGAAGTAGGGTGATTGTGCATACGGACCACTCACCCTTGAAATATTTGTTTACCAAAGAGGATGCCAAACCAAGGTTGTTGAGATGGATTTTGTTGCTACAAGAGTTTGAGATCGAAATCAGAGACAAACCAGGTGTGCAAAATGTGGTGGCCGACTACCTCTCCCGCATGGAAGTGCCCGATGAAGGTGTGCCTATAAATGAGTTCTTTCCGGATGAGACTGTTTTCGTGATCAAGGAAGCTGATCTTGCAAACTACTTGACAAGAGGAGTAGTGCCCCATAACTTGACCTACCAGCAGATGAAAAAATTCTTCGCTGACTCGAAGCACTACTTCTGGGATGATCTTGCAAACTAGAGCAATCCTTAGTGACGGGGGTTCTCACTTCTGCAACAAGCAATTCGAAGCTCTAATGGAGAAGTATGGAGTGAGACATAAGGTCGCTCTATCTTACCACCCCCAAACTAACGGACAAGCCGAGGTCACAAATAGAGAGCTGAAATGGATCTTGCAGAAAACGGTAAATTCTTCAAGAAAGGATTGGTCTCTACAACTCGACGATGCACTATGGGCGTACCGAACAGCCTACAAGACTCCCATTGGTATGTCCCCTTACCGTCTTGTCTACGGGAAAGCTTGTCACCTACCGGTTGAACTTGCACATAAATCGTATTGGGCTGTCAAAGCACTCAATTACGACCTCAAGAGTGTCGGAGAAAAGAGGAAGTTTCAGCTGATGGAGTTAGACGAGATCCGGGAAGAAGCTTATGAGAACAACCGGATCTACAAAGAGAAGACAAAGAGATGGCACGATAAAATGATCCTCAAGAGAGAATTCCATTAGGAAGATCGGGTCTTACTCTACAACTCTCGGTTAAAGCTCTTCCCGGGTAAGCTTAAATCTCATTGGGCCGGGCCTTTCTCTATCACTAAGGTGATCTCGTATGGTGCTGTGGAGTTAAAGAACACAAAAGATGGAACCTTCATGGTTAATGGTTCGAGGCTCAAGCATTACATGGGAGGTGACATTAAACGGGTAGAAGCTCATCCTATCTTCCTTCGGGAACCAGGTTTCATCTAAACCTTACTATGGTCTAGCCAAAGACCTTAAAAAGAAGGGCGGCTTTTCGGGAGGCAACCCGGATTTCTTTCCTTGCCCGTTTAAGTGTTTTAACTTGTTAGTTTCATTATTGCTTTTGCTTGTGTTTAATTTTTATTGCTGTGTTGTGATTTTGGGACTTGGAGTGTGAAATTGGATGAATTGAGGTGAAAGAAAAATGAAAATTTGCTCCTCCATTAACGCAACCACCACAACCAACACCACCATATTCAGGCGCCGCCGACCTCAGGACAACCGCCGCGAAGAACTGCACGACGCCGCCCTCCCCATTCTCCATTTTCAAAACCAAAAACAAAAAACACAACAGGTTTTTTTGTTTCGAATTTAACAAAATTTCAGTTCAGTTTCTGTCGATTCCAGTAGTTGTTTAGAGGATTAGCATGTTAATAAGTTGACTGGTGTGAGAATTGCGAATCTGGGTTGCGATTTTGTGTGAGACTCGGTGATTCCGGTTGAAAAATTGGTGGTATGCGAAATCTGATGTTTTCTGTTGCTTGGATACGAGAACGGGAGTTTTTCTGGGCGATTTCTGAGTTTCTGGTGAATTTGTGTGACTTGGGGACGATTTCTGCAACTGTGTGTACGCACAATTTTTTTTTAGGGTTCTAGTCGCGTCCGGACTGCGTCCGGCTAGGTTACCCGGACGTAGGTGGTCCGGACATGTGTAAATTTTCTGAATTTTTGTGCAATTGTTTCTAGGTGAATGTTGTTCTGTTTAATGTTATAGTGTGCAATGTTTGGCTATTTTAATGCCTTGTTTCTCAAATAAACTGTGTGAAAGAATATGTTCAAATCGAATATGCTGCTCGATTGGTTTCGGTTTTTGGCGTGGCTGCTACTTCTGTTTACTTACTGCTTGTGTTTTATCTGATAGATGGCTCGCACTAGAGGTGGTTCTGCACGCAGAGGGTCCTCTTCGAGGAACCCACGCCCTGACGACGAGTAGAGCCGGCCCCACTACGCGAGGATGGATTCCGTTCTGCTACCACCCGGGCTTGGTATGAGCGGGGTGGAGCCTTCGTCATCGAGAGACGTATCACTGACGAGGCAGCAGCTGAGGCCGGGCTTACAGCTATCTTCGAGAGTCTCGGGGCCACCAGCATATTGCGCATGGGCGAGGGAGTGTTCTCTCCAGAGCTGGTACGTGAGTTTTACGCCAATGCTGTGGCGTCAGACACGACACACAGCATTACTTCCTACGTACAACAGTTCGAGGTGGAGGTAACCCCTGAGTCTTTTTCTGAGATTTTACTTCTCCCGAATAACCCGGACACACATAGAGATATTTCAGAGGATGCACTTAGGGAGAGTAAGACTAGGTGGTTAAGCGAGGTCGGGAGTACTACTCGCCGACGGGGTGAGGAGCATAAGACTGTACTCCCGTATGCCATTCTTCCTTCCCTCCAGCAGAGGACCCTAGCAGAGATCCTCAGTCATCAGATCTGGCCTCAGGCTGGGAATGATGCTTCTGACGAGGATTGTGTCCTCCTAGACTACCTCATAGCCTCACCACATCCAGCAGCCCAGCAGATGTCGCTAGCCTACGTCATGTTCAGGCAGCTGCATAAGGTGGTGACATATCTGTGGACGAAGAAGAAGAAGATCACACCTATCTTCCCTATCTTCATCCAGCATCTTCTTATCTCTACCCTCCCCGATGACATCTTCACTGACATGTGTGTGAGGGAGGGTGAGAGACCCATCTCCCTTACGACCTTCAGGAGATGGGGCTTCTTACGCCTAGACGACGGCAGCTGGGTGAAGGGCAGCTCGGACCTAGGATCTACGGGTACATCTGTGAGCTCCAGCTCCACACCGGCCACGGCTACCATGGCGCCCCCCACGGCCCCAGTGATGAGCATCCCACCTGAGATGCAGACTTTGATGGACTCCATTCTCCAGCAGCAGCAGAGGTTGGAGCAGAGATTCGGGGGTATGGAGCAGCAGTTTGGTTCTGTACAGCAGCAGGTAGGAGAGGTCCAGCAGCGCCAGGTGCGCATGGAGGGACATATCGATGACATCCGCCAGACACAGGGCCGCCTCCAGGCAGAGCAGACCTCCATCGCTGAGCGCTTAGAGCGCAGTGATGGTTTACACCGAGAGGCTGCTAGGTTCATGGCAGATGCATCCACTCAGCAGGCCCAGAACTACCAGCTCATGCAGATGCTCATTGCCCAGTTGGGAGCAGGACAGCCACCACCACCACCACCACCGCCTCAGTGATAGCCACTCTATTTTTTACTGCTTTCTTTTCTTTTGTTGGTTTTTCTGTACTTTTCTTTTCTTCTTCTTAGACTTATTTTACTTTTGTTTGTTAACACTAACGGAAACATGGGACTGCAGGTAAAGTGGTATTAGATATATTCAGCAGTGTTTTAAATTCTAAATTGCTAAATTTCTTGTTTCTCTGAGCAGTGCAGCGTTCTAAAATGATTACTTTACATGTCACCTCTACTGCGAAACAAATGGCTATAAGTACAGGAAATGGAACCCCACTACTTGCGAATGTCTGCTAAGCTTAAACTATGGGGAGTATTCTTTCTTTAAATATGACTCATTCGATTCAAATATTCTCTGTAGTTGAGTTAATGCACTTTATTCTGTGGTTGTACTTGCCAGTGAAAATTTAGCAACTCTTAATCTGCACACAACCTATACTGTCTGTGACTCATAAGGAATCTCTCGACCCCTGCCAAACTTCAAGTGTGAGGAAGAACATCTTCCTCAATCCATAACACCAGGGGAGTCTCAGTTCTTACTTTCCCTTATTTGATGTTCCACATTTGTTGCGTTGAGGGTTAATTATGGCATATGCATCTATTATGAGTATAGCATGTTTTGAAAGCTCTTTTCTCTGTTTTTCTTCTTTGACCAATGAGGACATTGCTCATCTTAAGTGTGAGGAATGAGAGACCTTTCCCTGAAAACATGCTAATTGTTCTTTATTGCCACACTTGCTTTTTGCTTCTCTAATGCCTGTGCACACTGAGTGATGTTAAACCAAAGTGAAAACCGTAGGAATCTTTTTGCTTGATGAGGTTTGTATAAAAATAGTTTAATTTAAAAATACTCTCTTTTCACTAAAAATCTGGTAGATTGGCTAGTTGTGGAAACTAGATTATTTTAGCTTGGGATTTTGGGAATAAAGTGAATGTTTGGAATGAAAAGGATAAGGCAAGGTACTCCACTGATCAAATTTTTTCCTAACAAAGCAGGCCTGTCTATCGGTTATTAAGTCTTAGGGTGCCTTATCACCTATCTACCTAAGGTCTCGTGATCTGGGATAGTTGGCCCAACACCGTTACAAGGATAGAGAGAAAAGTCTGGGTTAAGGAACAACTCTGCAATTCACAATATTTCGTTTGTTTTGTATATAATTCTTGGAAGAAGAATGTTTTTGCATGTGAAAGAAAAATTCATTGCAGTTTAATTTTTGTTTTTGATCACGAGTACGTGGTGTTGAAAGGTATTGCGGAATAAGGCATTACTTCACACCCCTTGTCATCCAAAGGTTAGAGGAATGAAAATGGTGGAAAGTCCCAAGCTAAAGTTAACTTGTTTTCTACAATCTAGTTTCTCTATGCTTTTACAAAATCGTTCTTGCTTCACTGTTTGTGAAAACCTACCTCTAGAGAGCAAGATTATTCTTTCATTTATCACTTTGTTTGATTTCGCTCTTCACTTGTTTAAAACTTGAGATTATTTGACGGTTTTAGAGATATTCTTATTCCTATTTTGCTTGAGGACAAACAAAAGCTTAAGTGTGAGGAAGTTGATAAGTGTGAAACATATAGGCTTTTTAGGGTTTAAATACCTTATAATTTGTAACGATTCAGGCAATGTTTCCCACTTATTATATGTTTTTCCTAAGATTGATGTTTTGATAAGAACTGATGTGTTATATATGTTAAATGCAGGAAAAACCCAGGAAATAAAGATTATACATCATAAGGATTACAACACAACAAACGGGGAACAAATCAGGAGAAGAGACAAAAATTGGTCTTGTCCGGCTCCGTTTGGCCGGACACAAAGCCGGACATCTCTTGTCTGGATCTTTTGGGCCGGACGCAAGCCGGACGTGACTAAAATTCCAGATCCGAGAGTTCGCGTTTCAGATCTAAAACTCTGTGTCACGTCCGGATCCGGACACAATCCGGACACGATCCGGACGTCACACAGAATTGAAAAATAAAAATGCACGCACTGATAATTAGCCTTCGAGCAGCGCATTAACAGACAGTCGGCATGGAAACAGGGGAGCGGCGCACTGCAACAATTATTAACTACGCTCCATCCTCAATCAATGCCTCAATCAACCTACCCTTTACCTAATCTGTGTTTTCCTTTCTAACCCTATATAAACCACCTCCTGCCTTCATTCCAAACGGCACCAGACTTCACAGTCTAACCCCTCATCTCTCCCTCTCTGCATATCCTCTCATTCACACACCCCATCTCCATTCATCAAATCCCCTCCGTAAAACTGCATCGTTCATTCACAAAATCCAGAATCATTCCCTCAAAAACCTCCGTAATCTTCATCAGTCATTCACACACATAACCCGTATCCATACACACCATTTAGCCGCGTCCTACCCTTGTCCGGATCCGGACACACTCACTCCACCCACGTCCGGATCACGTCCGCCCCGGCTTAGCCGGACACACTCATTTTACACACGTCCGGATCACGTCCGACCCCGTTGATCCGGACACCTCACAAACCTCACCAAAACTGCCACTTTCGCCCCATTTCACCCAGTCCACTCCATTATCACCGAGATCAACCTTCAAGCTAGCACGGCGCAAGGACAAAGGACGCAGCGAGCAAGAAGATCTTCGTAACAGATGATTTCTTCTACTCTCTCTCATTTATGATTATAATTGCTATGTCTAGCTAAGAGGATATACTCTAGGGGAAGGGATGTTATAATTAGCTAAACTATTGATAAGTGGTGAAATAATGCTATTTTGAGAGCTTCATTTACTTCTACTCTATTGCATGCATAACTTGTTTCACCACTTAATAGAGTGTTTTAGTGATTAATAGTTAACTAATAGAGTTTAATCTCTTGATAGGTAAAAGCTCATTTTGAGCATACTTTTGAGCTTCCTTTGAGTTAGTAGCATGCATCAACGGATCCCTCATCCTTCAAGCTTTCCAATGCCGCAAACGGGGAGCAATTCCGAGCCACGATGAAGATTCTAGGCCCAGAGGAAGTTAGAGCCAAATTCTGGTGGCCGTCCGACCCACTCGTCCGACCCACTCTGGGTCGGACACCCGGTTCTCCTGGACGCCCAAGCTACTGGAATCGTCCGACCCATAAGCCTGGGTCGGATATGGGTCGGACATACTTAAACTTTCCCACGTGCTGTCTTCTTCGGACGCGTCCGACCCAGTCTGGGTCGGACGGGCTGAAAATCTGCCCAGATCTGCGTTTTTAAAAGCTAATTCTGGGGACTCCTTTCTCATTATCAAATTCACCCGACTCCAACCCTAAACAGACAAAGAAGAGGCGAAAATAGAAGAGAAAAGAAGAGGAGAAGAGAAGAGAAGAGAAGAAAGGAGGAAGAAGGAAGTGAAGCTTTCTACCTCCATTGAAGCTTGGAAGCTCCTCTAATGGCTAATTCTTCCTTTTCTTTGCTCTTTCCTCTAGCTATGTCTGAGTAGTTCCATTTGTATCCTAGGATGAGGGTTTGAACCCATTTTGCTCATTGAATGCTAGAAACCTAACTCATTAATTACTCTTGTTTTATTCTCTTCAATATCAATTAATGCACTAAACTGATCTCTTATTGCATTATGGTGGTTCCATTCAATATTTGAGCTTGAGTTTGGAACTAGACCAAGAAGGGAGTAAACCCTAACCTTTGCTTTCTTGATTTGGAAGTAATTGCTTGGGGCTATTATTTAAGAGTGCTTGCTTAATGCTATTTGATGACTTGAACCTCCTTTAATTAAGGGGTTTGATTATTTAGGTAAGAATTGGATTTCCCATGATTTGGGGATTCATGAGCTAAACTCTAATAGGCACTGAGATGATGAGTTATGGTTTTAAAGTTCTTTGAGTAAATTGGGTGATTCCCACTATCCTAGGGTACTCTCTCCATCCATACCATTCACAAACATTTTACTGCTTTTATTGCATTTTAGTTAACAAAACAAACAACCAAGCTTGCCTCTGGCTAAACCCCCATTTTACTGTTATTTTGCACTTACTATTATACCGAAGCTTGGGATTTAGAAACCAATTTCCTTGTGGATACGACACTTGTTTTACTGCAACGAATTGGGTGCACTTGCCCATTTTAGCTAGGTTTAATTACTATGTAAGTAATTTTCCCAACAAGTTTATGGCGCCGTTGCCGGGGAAATTGATTATTCAATTTCCCTTGATTCGGTACTTTAGTTTTGTGCGTTTAGTACTCTTATCTATTTTAATTGTGGTATTTGTGTTTTCAGTTGTTGTCTATATTTTTACATTTCCATCTACTTAAGAGCAATTGGTGTTGGTGTATTTTAGGTACCTTCTCTGTTTCTCGGTGTATGCCAAACACTCGAGCCAAAGGATCTCCACTCGTTAGTCCGAGACCCGAGCTCGAGCGTTCATTGTTGAGGGCCATCCGAACTGTAAAAAATTCAATCATGAATGACCCACCGGTGGTTGAAAACGAAGGGAACCAACAAAAGGCTCTCAAAGACTACAACCAGCCGGACACCGAAGGGAGGCCTTCAGCCATAGTCCTACCGGAATTGACGGCTCAAGAGGCCGGACAATGGGTATTCAAGACCCATTACATCACTGCTGTCCGGGATTTAGGGAAATTCAGTGGAGCAAATTCCGATGAGGCTCCCAACCACCTAAGTCAATTCCTCGACTTTTGCAACTCATTTGGCAAAACTAGAAATGTTGACCAGAGGATACGCCTGCAGCTCTTCCCTCACTCACTGTCCGACTCTGCATCAAGATGGTATAGGAGCTTACCGTCAAAATCAATCCACACTTGGGCACAAATGGCTCAACAATTTCTTTCCAAGTACTACCCCACTAGTAGAACAAGACAATTAATTGGAGAGATCAATACCTTTTGCCAAGAACCGGGAGAGACGTTATACGATGCATGGGATAGATTCAAAAACATGTTGATGAATTGTTCCCACCACGGTTTGGACGACCAATCACTATGTCTATCATTTTTCAACGGTCTCGATGATGCGAATAGACTACTTGTGAACTCCTCATCTGGAGGAAGCTTTATGACTAAGTCACCTCAAGAGGGGATGGCACTCCTAGAGGAGATGACTAGTAACATAAGGCAATGGTCTAGGCAAAAAGGGAGAGCACCAAGAGCAGCTGGTCTCTTACAAGTTGAACCCACCGACCACCTTTCCGCTCAACTATCTTCACTCACCAAGATGGTGGAGAAGCTAGCTATAGCTCAAAAAGAAACAACAAAGTCTATAGCTTCTTCATCATCACCCTCTCCATCTACTTCTACTCCAATCCAAGAGGGGTGTGCAATTTGTGCGGGTCCTCACGAGACCCACTTTTGCGAAGGCAAGGTTTATGCCGATCCACGTGAGGATGTAAACTTTGTAGCCAACCGCCCCGGATACAACTACAACCAACAAAACGCCCCATGGAGGAACCATCCAAACTTCTCATGGAGAAGTAATGACCAAACCCAAGGGGGAGCTAGCAATGCTTCCAACAATCCCACGGGCTACCGGTCACAAGGGTCGACTCAAATGTCCAACCCACAAATGGGTTACCGACCACAAGGAGCACCTCCGGGCTTTCAACAACAACAACAAAACACCACCACAACAACAACATCCCCCACCCACGGATGCCAATGCCGAGCTAAGAGACATGATGAAAAATCTTGTCTCGGTGTGCACTCTAAAGCGGCTGACTTGGATGCTTTTAAAGCAAGTCAAGAAGCCACCAACAAAAGGGTTGAGTCCCAACTTGAAAGCATCTCTCAACAACTTGCTCAAAGACAACCGGGTGTTTTTCCAAGTCAAACGCAGCCCAATCCAAGAGAGCAAGCAAAAGCGGTAACACTAAGGAGTGGGAGACTCCTTGATCCGTCATGCTCACATGAACATGAGTCCCAAGAAGATGAAGCTCAAGAAGAAGAGCAAGAGATTGTTGAGGAACCACCACCTCCACCTAAGGAAGTTTCCAAGGAGAAGGAGTCTCCTGAACCTTCTACTTCTACTACCTTGCAAAACATCTTCCCCCTCTTCCTTTTCCCAATAGACTCAAAAAGAAAAATTTGGATGAACAATTTGGGAAGTTTCTAAGCATTTTCAAGAAATTAACAATTAATATTCCTTTTTCTGATGCTTTGAAACAGATGCCGATCTACGCTAAGTTCATGAAGGACATCATAGCGAACAAAAGATCGCTGGAGGAAAGAAACCGTTCACCTCACAGAAAGTGTCGGCGGTTCTACAAAGAAGCCTACCTCCAAAGCTTGGAGATCCCGGTTTACCTATTGTCCCTTGCTTTATTGGTGAAATTGACTGTGGTAGTGGGTTATGTGATTAGGTGCTAGTATCAATCTTATGCCTCTCTCAACTTTTAATAAGCTTGGAATTGGTAAATGCACTCCCACTCCCATTCAATTGCAACTAGCGGATAGATCTTTGGTTGTCCCTAAAGGGAAGGTAGAAGACTTGGTAGTGACTGTTGGTTCATTTGTTTCCCAGCTGATTTCATTGTAATAGACATGGAAGAGGACCAGAGAGTGCCACTAATTTTGGGCAGACCTTTCATGAGAACTGCTAGGGCCCTCATAGATGTGGAGAAAGGCAAAATAATTCTGCGACTTCATGATGATAAATTAGAATTTGACATGTCTAAAGTAGTGAAGAGACCCTCACAGGCTGAGGCTGTTTTTGCTATAGATGTCGTAGATTCAATTGTGCAGAATCACTCTCTTTCTCTTGTTAAAACTGATGCTCTTGAATTAGCTTTGTTTGAAGCTTGTGTTGAACAGGAATTTCACCCAGATATGATTGAAATGGTGGCTGAGTTGAACAGCAGATTTTCTGGCTATAGACCACGCTATCCACCACCTGAACCATTGGAACGAGCTGCTCAGAAGCCGTTGCCGTCGGTTGAAAAGCCTCCCACTGTGGAGATGAAACTTCTACCTTCTCATTTAAAATATGTTTATCTGACTGAACCTTGTGATCTACCTGTCATTATCTCCTCCTCCCTCACAGGTGAACAAGAGGACAGTTTGTTAAAGGTGCTTCGAAACCACAAGGGGCAATTGGTTGGTCAATCTCCGATATAAAGGGTATCAATCCCCATTTCTGTACTCATCGAATCTTCATGGAGGACAACTACAAGCCACTCGTTCAACCTCAAAGGCGGCTCAACCCGAATATGAAAGAGGTAGTTAAAAAAGAGGTCCTGAAGCTACTCGACTCCGGGATCATCTACCCCATATCCGACAGTCAATGGGTGAGTCCAACCCAAGTGGTACCAAAGAAAGGTGGAATCACGGTGGTGCCAAATAAAGAGGGTGAGCTGATCCCCCAAAGAACAACAACCGGTTGGAGAGTGTGCATCGACTACCGGAAGTTGAATACGGCTACAAGAAAAGATCACTTCCCCTTGCCCTTCATCGACCAAATGCTAGAGAGGTTAGCCGGGCAAGACTTTTATTGCTTTCTTGATGGCTATTCGGGGTACTTCCAAATCCCCATAGCCCCTGAAGATCAAGAGAAGACCACCTTCACATGCCCTTATGGAACGTTCGCATATAGAAGAATGCCCTTCGGGTTATGCAATGCTCCCGCAACGTTCCAAAGGTGTATGATGGCAATCTTCTCCAACTTTATCGAAAAAAGCATGGAAGTTTTCATGGATGATTTCTCGGTCTTTGGGCTCAACTTCGACTCTTGCCTAGAGAATTTAGATGCCATTCTCTCCCGATGTGAGGAAACCAATCTAGTACTCAATTGGGAGAAATGCCATTTCATGGTGAGAGAAGGGATCGTCCTCGGGCACCAGATCTCCTCCAAAGGGATTGAAGTTGACCGGGCCAAGGTCGAAGTCATCGAGAAGCTACCACCACCCACTTCAGTTAGAGACATTAGAAGCTTTCTTGGCCATGCCGGGTTCTACAGAAGGTTCATCAAGGACTTTTCCAAAATCTCCAAACCTCTGTGTGACCTTTTAGCCAAAGAGGCAAAATTTGACTTCAATGAAGACTGTCTGAAATCTTTCAACACTCTCAAGGAGTGCCTCATCTCACCCCCGATAGTTGTGTCACCAGATTGGAGCCTTCCATTTGAAATAATGTGTGATGCAAGCGACTATGCAGTGGGGGCAGCCCTATGTCAAAAAAGGGAGAAGATTCTAAGAACTATCTACTATGCGAGCAAGACACTCAACGATGCTCAGAAAAACTATGCCACAACCGAGAAGGAGCTCCTAGCGGTTGTCTTTGCATTAGATAAGTTCCGTTCTTACCTCTTGGGCAGTAAGGTGATTGTGCATACGGACCACTCCGCCTTAAAATATTTGTTTGCTAAGGAGGACGCCAAGCCGAGGTTGTTGAGATGGATTTTGTTGCTGCAAGAGTTTGAGATCGAAATCCGAGATAAACCGGGTGTGCAGAATGTGGTGGCCGACCACCTCTCTCGCATGGAAGTGCCCGATGAAGGTGTACCTATAAACGACTTCTTTCCGGATGAGACTATTTTTGTGATCAAGGAGGCTGATGACCCTTGGTATGCGGACTTCGCAAATTATTTGGCAAGGGGAGTGGTCCCACCGGAGATGACCTACCAACAAAGAAAGAAATTCTTTTCTGACGTCAAGAGGTATTTCTGGGAGGACCCTTTTCTTTTCAAGGTTTGTGCTGATGGGGTGATCCGGAGATGTGTGCCCATGAGCGAAGTGCAGGAAATTCTGATTCACTGTCACTCGGGTGAAGCCGGAGGACACCACGGTCCGGCACGAACAGCAGCCAAGATTCTTCAAGCCGGGTTTTTCTGGAAAACCCTTCATAAAGACTGCCACTCGTTCGTTGCCTCCTGTGACCAATGTCAGAGGCTTGGGAACACTTCTCGAAAGCATGAGATGCCGCTCAACATAATGATAGAGGTTGAGCCGTTTGATTTGTGGGGTATCGATTTCATGGGCCCCTTCCCATCTTCTTGTTCCAACTTGTTTATTCTAGTGGCGGTCGACTATGTGACCAATGGGTTGAAGCAATTGCAACCCCAACTAATGACGCCAAGGTTGTGATCAAATTTCTGAAGAAAAACATTTTCACCCGGTTCGGGGTACCAAGAGCCATATTGAGTGATGGCGGGTCTCATTTTTGCAACAAACAATTTGAAGCGCTGATGAGTAAATATGGAGTGAGACACAAGGTTGCCCTTCCTTATCACCCTCAATGTAATGGCCAAGCTGAGGTCACCAACAGAGAGCTTAAATGGATCCTCCAAAAGACTGTCAACTCCTCAAGGAAGATTGGTCCATGAAGCTTGATGATGCATTGTGGGCATATAGGACCGCCTACAAAACTCCAATCGGTATGTCCCCGTTCCGGCTTGTCTATGGGAAGGCTTGTCACTTGCCGGTTGAATAGCGCATAAGTCATATTGGGCGGTGAAGGCCCTCAACTATGACTCAAGAGCGCCGGTGACAAGAGCGGTTCCAATTGACCGAGTTAGAAGAGATTCGGGAGGAAGCCTACGAAAACCATCTATAAAGAAAGGCCAAGAAATGGCATGATAAGATGATTATGAAACGGGAGTTTCACGAAGGTGACCGGGTTCTCCTCTACAACTCAAGGTTGAAGTTATTCCCCGGGAAGTTAAGTCTCATTGGGCTGGCCCTTTTACTGTCACGAAGGCCACCCCCTATGGAGCTTATGAGCTGAAGAACGTCAAGGGGGAGACTTTCATGGTCAACGGTTCTTGGCTTTAAGCATTATCAAGGAGGAGACATTCAAAAGGTTGAAGCTCGGGCTCTTTACTTAAGAGACCCTCCAGGTTCCATCTAACCTTACTACGGTCTAGCCAAAGACCTTAAAAAGACGGGCAGCTTTTCGGGAGGCAACCCGGACTCCTTTCCATCTCTTTAAGCAATTCTATTGTATTAATGTTTGTAATTCTTTTGGGTGTGTGTGTGGTTATTTCTTTTAGCTGTTTTGGATTGTTTTTCTGGTCTATATGGGCTTGTGATTGCTGCTAATGTTTTGTGGAGCAAAACAAAAGAATTTGGGAAATTTTTGACCCGTCCGACCCACACGTCCGACCCACTGTGGGTCGGACATGCTTGATTTTGAAACCCACCTTTCTGGAATGGTCCGACCCAGCTCTGGGTCGGATCTGGGTCGGACATGCTTGAAATTTTGAAACCCGACCTTCTGGAATGGTCCGACCCACAGCTCTGGGTCGGACTGGGTCGGACCACTAAAATTTTGAAAACGCTTTCTGGAATCGTCCGACCCACAGCTCTGGGTCGGAGCTGGGTCGGACAGGCTAAAAATTTTGAAAAAAAAAACAAAACGCCGCGTTTTAGGGTGTTTGTAAAACTCCTCCTCCTTCCTCAGTTCTCGCCCCCGACCCTGCTCTCTCTTCTTCCCCTCGCAGCCCCCCTTTTCTCTTCTCCCTCTCTTGCGACATCGCCAGCACACCACCGCCCTGCCACCGCGCCTCCGACGTCGCGCCGCCCCAGCACCACCCCGCGCCTGCCCCGCCTTGCTCACGTCGCGCACCCAGCACCAACACCGCCCTCACTCCCACCACAGCCCAGCCCTGCAAAAAACCAAATCCCTAAAAATCGCCCCCCACCCAAACCGATTTTAATTTCGGTTTCAGCCCCCCATTTCTCAATTTGTTACCCTAATTTCACCATCTACACACTTGGTATGTGACTGCCTCTATTTTTATCATTTTACAAATTTCTTTTGAGCAAGTTGCATTTAGGGTTACATTACTTGCAAACCAAACGGGACCTTAGGTGATAAATTGTGAATTTGGGCAAATTGTGGATTTTGGATTGTGTGAATGCCTAATTAGGAAATATGTGTGGGTTTGGAAATTCACAAAGTGCAATTGGGCACAACATTTTCGCAATTTGTTGGTTCTAGTATCATTTTGTGATTTTGATATACATTTGCCTTAAGCCATGTTTTAGTGTTATTCAACTCTGCTTAAATGTGGGTTACTGACTTGTGGGACTCGCTAGGTGACGTTAGTGCTTTATATTGATAAATGGGCTAGGCTAGTGCACTTGATCATTGTGCGTGGGAGTAACTCACATCGTGTTTTAAAATGGATCACTTATCATAATTGCTTGGTGCACTTTGACCTCGTTGATGGGATTGTGCTGTTTGGCTGTTTGTATACTTGAATGATAGCCTTCGGGCTAAATTGTGGAGGTTCTTAGAACCGGGAAAAGTGTAGAAAAACGGGGGAGACTCTGCCCAAATTTTCAATTTCCATTGCATTTTTTCTTTTTTAATTCTCTGATTTTTAACCTTTCATCTAACTCTTTCTCTTTTGTTTGTTATTTCTTTTTGTTGTGTGTTCTGTTGTTTGTTTTGGCTGTTTCAGAACAATGAGTGGACGACCCCGACGCACCCAGAAGCGCAAGAATGGCGCAAGTTCCTCTCAGGCGATCGAGCTCGCCCCTGTGCCTACCGGTCCACCAGAGGCCTTCTTGATGGGCGCTTCGTCAGTGAGGAGGCGCGAAGCTGGTACAACGACCCGCGCCACGGGAATTCGAACGAGAGCGCACGGTCCACTCCGAGCTGATTTCTGACCTTAGCCTCCAGGAGGTGATGGAGCGCACCGACTGGGGGTGTGTCTTGAGCATGGGCGGCCAGTACTGCCCTCGGCTGGTCAAAGAGTTCTACGCAAATGCGACCAGCGAGATGGAGTACGGGACATCTACAGTTGTCTCTCATGTCGCGGGCCGCCGCATTCGGATCACCAAGGAGACATTCCTCCGCTTCTTCCGGCTGCCGATTGAGGATCTCCAGTACACTACCTGCATCTCAGTCGGCGATCTCACCGCTCACCGGAGACACTACCTCAACACCCTCCCTGTCCAGCGCCGAAAGAAGAAGGCTGGGACAGAGGTTCACCTCATCATGACCTTGAACATGGTCACTGACCCCGTGAGGAGGGTCATGCTCGCACTCCTTCGCCACAACATCCTCCCACGGGACAGCAAGGACCTGAACCAGATGGACTGCTACATGATGGATTACATGGTCCAGCCGGACCCAGACCATCCTCTCTCTCTCTCCGGCCTGATGTTCCGCCACCTGCAGCATATCGTGAAGCAGCGGAACACTCACCACCTGGGCTTCCCACACTTCCTGCACAGCCAGATTGTCCACCAGGGCGTCTCGGCTGCGAGAGAGCCAGTGTCCGACCCGATGGACTACATTCATGGCTATGCCATGCAGCGGATGGGGTTCTCTTGGGACGGGACGACCTGGGTGAAGGACCATGTCGACGACGAGCAGCCGAGTGCCGGTTCCTCCTCCTCCGGGGCAGCAGCCACTAGCGCCCCACTCCTTGCTCTGCCCCCGCCACCGCCAGACTCCATTTCTAGGCAGGAGTTCGAGGAGCGCATGGCCGCTTATCAGCGCCAGATGCAGGCCGAGATGGAGGCCCGGATGCAGCGCATGAGAGATGAGTTCCGCTCGGGTGCCCCCCCTCCTCAGTAGCCGGTTGTTGGTGTTTTCCCCCCTCCCCGAGACTTGTATTTTGAAATACTGTGGTGCTGCATGTGGAGTATTGTTCAGTTTATGTGGTTGACACTTCTTTTGCACTTTCACTCTCTCGTACTTTCTGTTTCATTAAACTGTTATCATGTATGCACTATTTCCGGATTTTATGCTAGTGGACTCATCGATGAGTCCCCTCTTTCTATCTAACCATGGGCTATTAGTGTATTCTTCGGAATCCTGTTGCACATAGTTTTTTTTTGGCTATGATTGTAGATACATACACCCCGTATGCAAGCATTTTCAACGCAGCATACGACCCTTGCAAGAGGAAATCTTGCACAATTTTCCACGGACTCCGGCCACTCTCAAGTGTGGGGGAAACCTTTACCCACTCCACGTCTAATCAGGGGAGTACTAGTTCGATATATATTTAGCAGATGCTTTACAATTTTTGTACAATATTTTTCAGGAATCGAAAAGGTCCTCTTTTATTTCCTATTGGGTTTCGCATTGACAAATGAGGACATTTCCTACTCAAGTGTGGGGGAAGTGACCTTTTCTTTTTGATGCATTTCGCAAGCTCCCCATACATACTTATTGCTGCCATAAAGTAGTTCCATTTATAGTAAGCAAGTCTTTCCATGAATGCTTCGAACTTTCCACCTAATTTTTTTTTTCAAAAAAACACTCTCTTGAGGAGCAATTAATTGCGGTGCTTCCATAAATCCCTTTCTTGGTGAATTTTAATTGCTTAGGGGTCCTTTCTAATCTTCTCATCTAGGGATTACTAAGGGGTGCTTCCTCGTGGAAATTTTTACAAGGACTTGAGAGGCACCATCGGTAACCAACAAATGAGAGTTGAGTGCTCTGTAAAGCAAGGCAAAATGCCACAATTATTTCTTCTCATCTCTTGTTGCAAAAGAAAATCAAATGCAAATCTCTATTTTTCCTTTTGTTTTTCCTCAATGCCCATTCTTGAGAGAAGTTGGCCATGGTAACAGTTCTCCAAGTCCAAAGATCTTTAAGCACTTGGAAACACTCTAGATCATACCCCGAAGCTCTATATTTTTATTTACCCTAAGCACACCCATGTCACCATGAGAAGGTTGGTTGCACTCCTCTTGAGATTTTTCCACAATTTTGCTCACCAAAGTTCAAGAATTCATTTAAATACTTGTTTGCTGTAAATGTTCCTTCTTGCTATGGGCTCCTATCAAATTTTGCTTGAGGACAAGCAATTAGATAAGTGTGGGGGAGTTGATAAGTGGTGAAATAATGCTATTTTGAGAGCTTCATTTACTTCTACTCTATTGCATGCATAACTTGTTTCACCACTTAATAGAGTGTTTTAGTGATTAATAGTTAACTAATAGAGTTTAATCTCTTGATAGGTAAAAGCTCATTTTGAGCATACTTTTGAGCTTCCTTTGAGTTAGTAGCATGCATCAACGGATCCCTCATCCTTCAAGCTTTCCAATGCCGCAAACGGGGAGCAATTCCGAGCCACGATGAAGATTCTAGGCCCAGAGGAAGTTAGAGCCAAATTCTGGTGGCCGTCCGACCCACTCGTCCGACCCACTCTGGGTCGGACACCCGGTTCTCCTGGACGCCCAAGCTACTGGAATCGTCCAACCCATAAGCCTGGGTCGGATATGGGTCGGACATACTTAAACTTTCCCACGTGCTTTCTTCGGACGCGTCCGACCCACGCGTCCGACCCAGTCTGGGTCGGACGGGCTGAAAATCTGCCCAGATCTGCGTTTTTAAAAGCTAATTCTGGGGACTCCTTTCTCATTATCAAATTCACCCGACTCCAACCCTAAACAGACAAAGAAGAGGCGAAAATAGAAGAGAAAAGAAGAGGAGAAGAGAAGAGAAGAGAAGAAAGGAGGAAGAAGGAAGTGAAGCTTTCTACCTCCATTGAAGCTTGGAAGCTCCTCTAATGGCTAATTCTTCCTTTTCTTTGCTCTTTCCTCTAGCTATGTCTGAGTAGTTCCATTTGTATCCTAGGATGAGGGTTTGAACCCATTTTGCTCATTGAATGCTAGAAACCTAACTCATTAATTACTCTTGTTTTATTCTCTTCAATATCAGTTAATGCACTAAACTGATCTCTTATTGCATTTATGGTGGTTCCATTCAATATTTGAGCTTGAGTTTGGAACTAGACCAAGAAGGGAGTAAACCCTAACCTTTGCTTTCTTGATTTGGAAGTAATTGCTTGGGGCTATTATTTAAGAGTGCTTGCTTAATGCTATTTGATGACTTGAACCTCCTTTAATTAAGGGGTTTGATTATTTAGGTAAGAATTGGATTTCCCATGATTTGGGGATTCATGAGCTAAACTCTAATAGGCACTGAGATGATGAGTTATGGTTTTAAAGTTCTTTGAGTAAATTGGGTGATTCCCACTATCCTAGGGTACTCTCTCCATCCATACCATTCACAAACATTTTACTGCTTTTATTGCATTGTAGTTAACAAAACAAACACCAAGCTTGCCTCTGGCTAAACCCCCATTTTACTGTTATTTTGCACTTACTATTATACCGAAGCTTGGGATTTAGAAACCAATTTCCTTGTGGATACGACACTTGTTTTACTGCAACGAATTGGGTGCAGTTTCCCATTTTAGCTAGGTTTAATTACTATGTATGTAATTTTCCCAACAACTATGCATTATGTTACTGCTTATTTGAGACAATTTGGATTGTTCAGGTTAATGCTTTTTAGTGCTTTTAATAAACGTTGCTAAGTTATTATAAGCCCTCGAATCATGTTATGATCAGATAAGGTGATTAGCATTGATGGTCCTATTAACCTGTTACCTGTGATAATTGCAATCGGATAGATTACACTATTCACTAGGAGCTTTAGTCCGGATTAAACCAGACTAGTAATTCTGTGCAATAAAACCATCTAGATATACTTGCTAGGTCTAGACTAGAACTACATGCCCTGTCTAGATGAGCTATCTGGAATTAAGACTTAATACAGAATAGATAATTGAGAATTACAAGCCGATCCAAGTCTCCACTTAAGCAGTAGAATATGCAGAACCTAGCTATTGAAACAACTCCCTGAACCTAGAGTACCGTTCACACTCCCAAAACTATCACTTTAATTTATCTGCTATTTACTTTCTTGTTATCTATTTGTGAAACCCAAAACCAAAACAAAACCCCCTTTTTTTGAGTTAACCATTACCTAAGGCTAGACTTACTTATCAAGTCCCGTGGATTGACACCCTGGTCGCTTCATTGAATTACTATACTATTTCGACCAGGATTTTTGCAACCTGACGATCTATTGAACTATTGAATTCTAGGATTATTTCTGGGTTTTAATATACCAAATAAATCGTTTGCAAAATGGCGCCGTTGCCGGGGATTTGACTTTTGTCTAGTCCCTAGCCTTGGTTAATTCGTTACTTTATTGCAACACACTGTTTATAATTGTTTGTTTTGTAATATATTTTGATTTTAATTTATTTTGTGTGCCATTTTATACAATTGTTTTTCATTACTTTAAAACTCACTCATTTTGTTCATTTCTCTCGGGCTGATTATAAGCACCTAGTGGATGCGAAGAACACGCTCAACTGGTCCCCCGAATACAGATTTCGATCCTGAAATCGAAAGAGTATACCTCCAAGCTTTGAGAACAAGAAGGCAGCTTGACTTCAATATGGCAGGAAATCATGACCAAATTGGAGCAGGTGCAGTGGCCCAATACACGATGGGAAGGATAAATAGACCACCAGCCACACCAAGACGAGGGCCAGTGGTTCTACCCAATCTGACTGCAGAACTTATATCCGATTGGCAAAAGGTAAAACCTTCTCACCAATCCAATGCTGTTAGAAATCACCCTGCAGGTACTTTTTCAGGTGCAGACCCATCGGATGCATTAGACCATGTGCATCGCTTTCTTGTGCACTTGGACTCTCTTGGCTTATCTCAAGGATTGGAGGAGTACGCCAGATTGAGCCTGTTCCAGCATAGCTTATCAGGAGAAGCCTCGAAATGGTTCCACAGACTACCACCAGGCATCATTACCACCTGGGAGCAGATGATGAACAAATTCTACGAGAAGTACATTCCCATCTCCCGGACACGACAAATGATTACCGACCTGATGGCATTCAGACAGAAGGGTAGTGAGACAGTCTGTGAGGCGTGGGACCGATTCAAAGAGCTACTCCGCCAGTGCCCTCACCATGGTCAGGACATCACTTCACTAGCTCAGGGATTCTTCACGGGGTTAAAAGACGAACACAGAGGCGAGATAAGATCCGCCCTAGGAGGAAACCTGCTAGCAAAGAGCGGGGAGGATTTCATGGCATCAATGGAGTCCTACTGTGAGGAGCTTCGCCAGTGGAGCAGCAGTGGAGGACGAGTATTCTCGATAGGTCAGAGTTCTTCCAGAGCTCCAGACCCGATGATGGAACAACTAGCCTCCGAGCAAGCACAGATGAGGACCACGATGGGAAGCATGGCGAAAATGCTTGAACAGCTCACCATGGGGTCAACCACCAGGCAATCTGCCAAGAAAATCTCTACGAATGAAGCTTGCTGCTCTTAGTATGGGGATGCACACGACTATGAGGACTGCCCACTAGTAGCCGAGATGAGGCAAACCGAGGAGGCCAATGTAATAGGCCAGTTCAACAACAGGCAACCCTGGGTGCAGAATCAGCACCAAAATCTGAGGTACAGAAATCCTAACAATGCACTTAATTCACATCAAATGCAGCCTCAGAGGACGAATCAGGGGGACCACCCGGTTTTTCAAGGCCTCAATATAATCAATTCCGGCCACACAACCTCAAGCTCAGCAACCATCTTTGAGCTCAAACAATGCAAATCTAAAGGAGATGGTGGATAAGCTGATGGCTTCTCAAGAACAGAACGGTAATCAACCAGAAACTAGAGAACGCCATGGTGGAGATGCAAGGAACAATGAGTCAGTTGACTCAATTCCTCATGCAGCAGAGACCTTCTGGATCATTGCCTTCCCAACCAGAAACCAATCCAAAAGAGCAGTTGAAGGCAGTGTCGGTCTCAGACGAAGACTGCGAGGATTCTGAAGCAGCAGCAGCAGTTACCCTGAGAAGTGGGAGCAATTTAAAAGACCAAGTGGCAGGAAGCTGTACTGATGAAGAGACCGAGCCTCTTTCTAATACCGCCGGTGCACCATCAGGGCATCCCGCCCCTCCTGAGGTAGTTTCTGAGGAGACCCAGGCTCCTATTCCTTCTTCCTCTCTTTCTACTGCTGTTAAAAATAAAAAGGGAAAATATCTGCAAAGGAACTTCCATTTCCAAACCGTCTCAAAGAGCGAGAGCTCGATGAGCAATTTGGAAGATTTTTAGATGTTTTTAGAAAGCTGACTATCAATATCCCTCTTATTGATGCGATTAAGCAGATGCCGAATTATGCTAAATTTGTAAAGGATCTGATTTCGAATAAGAGGAAATATAAAGAGAAGGACACCATCCAGCTGACCGAAACTTGTTCAGCAGCTCTCCGACAGATGCTGCCTCCAAAGCGTGGTGATCCTGGTCAGCCCATCATCCCCTGTTCAATTGGAGACATGGATTGCGGATACGGTCTCTGCGATCTAGGAGCGAGCATCAACCTGATGCCATACACCATGTTTAAAAAGCTTCATGCGGGTGAGCTCGTTCCCATTCATTTCAGACTCCAGTTGGCTGATAGATCATCGATCACACCCAGAGGTATGGTTGAAAATGTAGTTGTTAGTGTGGGTAAGTTTTTCTTCCCCGCTGATTTTGTGATCCTTGACATGGATGAAGACGTTGAGGTACCTCTGATTCTAGGTAGACCTTTCCTCAGAACTGCAAAGACTGTTATTGATGTTGACAAAGGGAAAATTACCTTGAAATTTCATGATGAAGAATTGAGCTTTGATATAAATAAGATGATGCAGAAAAACACTTCTTCTCAAGCTGTTTTCTCTGCTGATTTAATTGATAATTCTTATGATCTTGATGATGACTACACCTTTAGGAGCATTGATTCTTTTAATTCTTTGTTTAAGTTTTCTGATACTTTAGAGCAGGTAATAAGTCGATCCATTGAGGATGACAAAGACAGTTTGAGATGGCCTCGGTCGTCCAGCAGCTGAATCAGGAAATCATACTTTCGTTCCTCCTCTCCTCCTGTAGAAAAGTTGGAACGATCCATCCAAAGACCCATACCTTCAATAGAGAAGCCTCCTACCTTGGAACTTAAATCTCTCCCTCCCATCTAAATATGTTTTCTTGGCAGAGGGTAACACCCTGCCTGTTATTATCTCTGCATCTTTGTCTATTTGCAGGAATCTAGACTTCTGGAGGTGCTAAAGAAACATAAAGTGCCATGGGATGGACAGTTGCTGACATCAAGGGGATTAATCCGGGTTTCTGCACACACCGGATTCATATGGAGGAAATTACAAGGCAGTGAGACAGCCTCAGAGAAGGTTGAATCCAAATCTAAAGGAGGTGGTCAAGGCCGAGGTACTAAAGCTTCTTGATGCAGGTATTATCTACCCTATTTCTGACAGCCAGTGGGTATCTCCAGTCCAGGTTGTTCCAAAGAAAGGGGGGATAGTTGCAGTGCCAAATGAGAAAGGTGAATTGGTACCCCAGAGGCAAACCACAGGTTGGAGGATGTGCATCGATTACCGGCGCTTGAATGAGGCCACAAGGAAGGACCATTTCCCACTACCATTTATTGATCAAATGTTGGAGCGGTTAGCAGGGAAAGAGTTCTACTGCTTCCTTGATGGGTACAGCGGTTATTTCCAGATTCCCATTGCGCCAGAAGATCAGGAGAAGACTACCTTCACCTGTCCTTATGGTACTTTTGCTTACAGGAGGATGCCCTTTGGTCTCTGCAATGCTCCAGCCACATTTCAGAGATGTATGATGGCTATTTTTAATGAATTTATTGAGAAAAGTATTGAAGTGTTCATGGACGACTTCTCTGTCTATGGACAAAGCTTTGATGTTTGTCTGGAGCAATTAGACCAGATCTTGGCTCGCTGTGAGGACACTAACCTTGTGCTGAATTGGGAGAAGTGCCACTTCATGGTACAAGAAGGAATTGTGCTTGGGCATAAGGTGTCAAGAAGGCCTCCAGGTGGACAAGGCCAAGATAGAGGTAATAGAAAAACTGCCCCCACCAAATTCAGTTAAAGATGTAAGATCTTTCTTGGTCATGCAGGGTTTTACAGGATTTATACAGGACTTCTAAAAATTGCTAAACCCCTGTCAGACTGCTTCAGAAGGATATCAATTTCAGTTACAGAGGAGTGCTTGACAGCATTTCAGACTATCAAAGAGAAGCTCTGTTCAGCACCAATTGTGGTCCCACCGGATTGGTCTGAACCATTTGAGATCATGACGGATGCGAGTGACTATGCTGTTGGCGCCGCACTATGTCAGAAGAAAGATAAGATGCTGAGGGTAATCACTTATGCTAGCAAGACCTTAATTGATGCACAGAAAAATTATACTACTACAGAGAAGGAGTTGCTAGCTGTGGTGTTTGCTCTGGACAAGTTTCGACCATATCTGCTTGGAAGCAAGGTGATAGTCCACACAGATCATTCAGCCCTCAAGTATCTTTTTCAGAAAAATGAATCGAAACCAAGACTTCTGAGGTGGATCTTACTTCTCCAAGAATTTAATCTAGAAGTTGTGGATAAAAAGGGGAAGCTGAATGGAGTTGCTGATCACCTATCTAGACTTGATATCCCTGATGATGGAATCCCGATCAACGAATTCTTCCCTGATGAGACGGTGTTCAAAATTGGAAAAGTAGATGAACCATGGTATGCTGATTTAGTTAATTATCTTGCTACTGGTTTAATTCCTCATGACTACAGCTATAACCAGAGGAAGAAATTCTTGTCAGAAACCCGCCATTATATCTGGGAGGATCCATATCTGTTTAGGATCTGTGCTGATGGCTTGATGAGGCGATGTCTTCCAGATAAGGAGATCCAGAGTGTAATCGAATTCTGTCATGCTAAAGAGGCAGGTGGCCATCATGGTTATACAAGAACAGCTGCAAAGATATTGGAGTGTGGATTTTATTGGCCTACTCTACATAAAGATGTCCACCATTTCTGTTCCCATTGTGACCCTTGTCAGAGAATGGGAAATATCTCCAGAAAGCATGAGATGCCTCAGAAAGGTATTCTTGAGGTAGAACTTTTGATGTTGGGGCATAGATTTCACAGGCCCTTTTCCTCATCTCATGGAAACCATACATCCTGGTAGCTGTAGATTATGTCTCCAAGTGGGTAGAAGCTATTCCATGCCACAATGCTGATTCCAAACAGTGGTGAAATTCCTGAAGAAACACATATTCACCAGATTCGGGGTGCCCAGGGCAATTATCAGTGATGGTGGCTCCCACTTCTGCAACCGAGCATTCGACTCCTAATGAGTAAATATGGGGTGACCACAAGGTAGCTACCTTACCACCCCCAAACTAATGGTCTGCAGAAGTGACTAATCGAGCTGAAATGGATCCTACAGAAGACTGTAATGCATCAAGGAAGGATTGGTCAGTTAAACTAGATGATGCTTTGTGGGCATACCGGACTGCTTTCAAGACTCCTATAGGTATGTCTCCTTTTAAACTTGTGTATGGAAAAGCTTGCCATCTTCCAGTCGAATTAGAGCACAAAGCTTACTGGGCATTGAAAGCCCTGAATTTTGATATGCACACTGCTGGAGAGAAAAGAAAATTTCAACTATCTGAACTGAGGAACTCAGAGAGCAAGCCTATGACAGTTCCAGAATTTATAAGGAGCGCACAAAGAGAATCCATGATCAGATGATCCATAAGAGAGAATTCAAAGTAGGGGATCTAGTGTTGCTCTATAATTCCAGGCTGCGCCTCTTTCCTGGTAAGTTGAAATCACATTGGGCAGGTCCATTCAAAGTTGTGGGGATCACTACTTATGGTGCTTATGAGCTAGAGAATAAGACAGGAGAAGTATTCAAAGTAAATGGTGCTCGATTGAAGAAGTACCTAGGCGATACCTTTTCTCAGCCTCCTGCACCAGGTATATCCTTGATTGAAAGCTCCAATTCCATAAATTCTATCTCTGCTATCTGTATTGCAGCACCTCCCAAAGCATCCAAGAAGCCGCGCCAGCAATGGTATTTCAGACTGAAGAAAACTGTTGCTAGCTGCTATGGCGGCCCTCCTTGACCTTATCTGTAAAGTCTAGCCAGAGACTTTAACTCCGGGCAGCTTGGTGGGAGGCAACCCACCGGTTTGTATCTTCCTTGGTTTAGTTAATTTCCTCTTTTGTTCTTATTTAGCAGAGTGTTAATCACTATTGTGCAAATCGAAAGAGCCATGGCTCTTACTTTATAACTAATGGTTTTATCTGGTTCCACTTGAGTTCTTCTGGTTTTGCAGATTTAATCTTTCAGGAACTCCACTCTAATGCTAAACTGAACTCAAGTGTGAGGAAGAATCATGGCAATGTTCATCAAGGATCAGGGAGTCCTAAACACTCTTGCTATTTAATTTCTGCATGTCGTTTGTGTTTTTTTTTATTCTTTGTGTAATTTTTTTTTGAATGAGGTATTTTAGTAGTGGTTTTTAATTAATTTAATAAAAAAAAGACGTTTAAACGTGTCCGGCTCAACTTAGCCGGACACGAAACCGGTCACACAAAACCCTAGCCACGTCCGGATCCGGACTCCATCCGGACATGACTAAAATCGCGTCCCGATTTTTAATTTTCTTTCTTCTTTCTCATTTCTTTTCATCTCTCGCGGTCTCCTTCTTCCTCCCGAAAAACACAACCCAAACACCACACTCCATCTTTGCTCCTCCATTAACGCAACCACCACAACCAACACCACCATATTCAGGCGCCGCCGACCTCAGGACAACCGCCGCGAAGAACTGCACGACGCCGCCCTCCCCATTCTCCATTTTCGAAACCAAAAACAAAAAACACAACAGGTTTTTTTGTTTCGAATTTAACAAAATTTCAGTTCAGTTTCTGTTGATTCCAGTAGTTGTTAGAGGATTAGCATGTTAATAAGTTGACTGGTGTGAGAATTGCGAATCTGGGTTGCGATTTTGTGTGAGACTCGGTGATTCTGGTTGAAAAATTGGTGGTATGCGAAATCTGATGTTTTCTGTTGCTTGGATAAGAGAACGGGGAGTTTTTCTGGGCGATTTCTGAGTTTCTGGTGAATTTGTGTGACTTGGGGACGATTTCTGCAACTGTGTGTACGCGACAAATTTTTTTTTAGGGTTCTAGTAGCGTCCGGACTGCGTCCGGCTAGGTTGACGGACGTAGGTCCGGACATGTGTAAATTTTCCGAATTTTTGTGCAATTGTTTTCTAGGTGAATGTTGTTCTGTTTAATGTTATAGTGTGCAATGTTTGGCTATTTTAATGTCTGTTTTCAAATAAACTGTGTGAAAGAATATGTCAAATCGAATATGCTGCTCGATTGGTTTCGGGTTTTGGCGTGGCTGCTACTTCTGTTTACTTACTGCTTGTGTTTTATCTGATAGATGGCTCGCACTAGAGGTGGTCCTGCACGCAGAGGGTCCTCTTCGAGGAACCCACGCCCTGACGACGAGTCAGAGCCGGCCCCACTACGCGAGGATGGATTCCGTTCTGCTACCACCCGGGCTTGGTATGAGCGGGGTGGAGCCTTCGTCATCGAGAGACGTATCACTGACGAGGCAGGCAGCTGAGGCCGGGCTTACAGCTATCTTCGAGAGTCTCGGGGCCACCAGCATATTGCGCATGGGCGAGGGAGTGTTCTCTCCAGAGCTGGTACGTGAGTTTTACGCCAATGCTGTGGCGTCAGACACGACACACAGCATTACTTCCTACATACAGCAGTTCGAGGTGGAGGTAACCCCTGAGTCTTTTTCTGAGATTTTTCTCCCGGATAACCCGGACACACATAGAGATATTTCAGAGGATGCACTTAGGGAGAGTAAGACTAGGTGGTTAAGCGAGGTCGGGAGTACTACTCGCCGACGGGGTGAGGAGCATAAGACTGTACTCCCGTATGCCATTCTTCCTTCCCTCCAGCAGAGGACCCTAGCAGTGATCCTCAGTCATCAGATCTGGCCTCAGGCTGGGAATGATGCTTCTGACGAGGATTGTGTCCTCCTAGACTACCTCATAGCCTCACCACATCTAGCAGCCCAGCAGATGTCGCTAGCCTACGTCATGTTCAGACAGCTGCATAAGGTGGTGACATATCTGTGGACGAAGAAGAAGAAGATCACACCTATCTTCCCTATCTTCATCCAGCATCTTCTTATCTCTACCCTCCCCGATGACATCTTCACTGACATGCGTGTGAGGGAGGGTGAGAGACCCATCTCCCTTACGACCTTCAGGAGATGGGGCTTCTTACGCCTAGACGACGGCAGCTGGGTGAAGGGCAGCACGGGCCTAGGATCTACGGGTACATCTACGAGCTCCAGCTCCACACCGGCCACTGCTACCATGGCGCCCCCCACGGCCCCAGTGATGAGCATCCCACCTGAGATGCAGACTCTGATGGACTCCATTCTCCAGCAGCAGCAGAGGATGGAGCAGAGATTCGGGGGTATGGAGCAGCAGTTTGGTTCTGTACAGCAGCAGGTAGGAGAGGCCCAGCAGCGCCAGGTGCGCATGGAGGGACATATCGATGACATCCGCCAGACACAGGGCCGCCTCCAGGCAGAGCAGACCTCCATCGCTGAGCGCTTAGAGCGCAGTGATGGTTTACACCGAGAGGCTGCTAGGTTCACGGCAGATGCATCCACTCAGCAGGCCCAGAACTACCAGCTCATGCAGATGCTCATTGCCCAGTTGGGAGCAGGACAGCCACCACCACCACCACCACCACCGCCTCAGTGATAGCCACTCTATTTTTTACTGCTTTCTTTTCTTTTGTTGGTTTTTCTGTACTTTTCTTTTCTTCTTCTTAGACTTATTTTACTTTTGTTTGTTAACACTAACAGAAACATGGGACTGCAGGTAAAGTGGTATTAGATATATTCAGCAGTGTTTTAAATTCTAAATTGCTAAATTTCTTGTTTCTCTGAGCAGTGCAGCGTTCTAAAATGATTACTTTACATGTCACCTCTACTACGCGAAACAAATGGCTATAAGTATAGGAAATGGAACCCCACTACTTGCTAATGTCTGCTAAGCTTAAACTATGGGGAGTATTCTTTCTTTAAATATGACTCATTCGATTCAAATATTCTCTGTAGTTCGAGTTAATGCACTTTATTCTGTGGTTGTACTTGCCAGTGAAAATTTTGCAACTCTTAATCTGCACACAACCTATACTGTCTGTGACTCATAAGGAATCTCTCGACCCCTGCCAAACTTCAAGTGTGAGGAAGAACATCTTCCTCAATCCATAACACCAGGGGAGTCTCAGTTCTTACTTTCCCTTATTTGATGTTCCACATTTGTTGCGTTGAGGGTTAATTATGGCATATGCATCTATTATGAGTATAGCATGTTTTGAAAGCTCTTTTCTATGTTTTTCTTCTTTGACCAATGAGGACATTGCTCATTCACACACCCCATCTCCATTCATCAAATCCCCTCCGTAAAACTGCATCGTTCATTCACAAAATCCAGAATCATTCCCTCAAAAACCTCCGTAATCTTCATCAGTCATTCACACACATAACCCGTATCCATACACACCATTTAGCCGTGTCCTACCCTTGTCCGGATCCGGACACACTCACTCCACCCACGTCCAGATCACGTCCGCCCCGGCTTAGCCGGACACACTTTTTTACACACGTCCGGATCACGTCCGACCCCGTTGATCCGGACACCTCACAAACCTCACCAAAACTGCCACTTTCGCCCCATTTCACCCAGTCCACTCCATTATCACCGAGATCAACCTTCAAGCTAGCACGGCGCAAGGGCAAAGGACGGACGAGCAAGAAGATCTTCGTAACAGATGATTTCTTCTAACTCTCTCTCTTATTTATTATATAATTGCTATGTCTAGCTAAGAGGATATACTCTAGGGGAACGAATGTTATAATTAGCTAAACTCTGCATTATGTTACTGCTTATTTGAGACAATTTGGATTGTTCAGGTTAATGCTTTTTAGTGCTTTTAATAAACGTTGCTAAGTTATTATAAGCCCTCGAATCATGTTATGATCAGATAAGGTGATTAGCATTGATGGTCCTATTAACCTGTTACCTGTGATAATTGCAATCGGATAGATTACACTATTCACTAGGAGCTTTAGTCCGGATTAAACCAGACTAGTAATTCTGTGCAATAAAACCATCTAGATATACTTGCTAGGTCTAGACTAGAACTACATGCCCTGTCTAGATGAGCTATCTGGAATTAAGACTTAATACAGAATAGATAATTGAGAATTACAAGCCGATCCAAGTCTCCACTTAGCAGTAGAATATGCAGAACCTAGCTAGTGAAACAACTCCCTGAACCTAGAGTACCGTTCACACTCCCAAAACTATCACTTTAATTTATCTGCTATTTACTTTCTTGTTATCTATTTGTGAAACCCAAAACCAAAACAAAACCCCTTTTTTTGAGTTAACCATTACCTAAGGCTAGACTTACTTATCAAGTCCCGTGGATTGACACCCTGGTCGCTTCATTGAATTACTATACTATTTCGACCGGGATTTTTGCAACCTGACGATCTATTGAACTATTGAATTCTAGGATTATTTCTGGGTTTTAATATACCAAATAAATCGTTTGCACCAGTAGAGTGTTAAACCGACGATCTCACCGTCTCGAAGTTGGTAGAGTGTTAAACCGATGATCTCACCATGTGTACAGTGGTAGAGTGTGAAAGTGTATCTAAAAGGTTACTGAAAAGAAATCTTCACAAAAAATGAAAGGCAGCTTAAAGATGCTGCATTAGTAAAAGTCTCCGACTTTCGGGAGACCGGTCGCTCCGGTCATACCCGAAAGTTTGGTTGGTCTATTATAAAAAAGAAGATGTTATTTACAACACAAAATACTCCAGAACAAAATATGTGATGACTATAACAAAAACCATGAGCAAAAGAAAAAGTTTATAATGCAGGCCCTGCAGGATCTTCCGCAAGCTTCTCAGATTCTTGTGACCGCTTCTGAAGGGTTGAGGGCTTCCTCCGGAGTCTTCCTTTGCTCACCTACCAGAGTAAGGCCGACGTTACTTTGGCCCCGAGCAACGGCTGACGCCATAAAAGACGGGGCAAAGCACGTGTTCCCTGCGGGTCGTGAGAACCTCGCCAACTCTTCGTAATATCCGGTGGAGCGAGCAAGAGCCTCAAACTCTAAACTTTCGTAAAGGGCTTCGTCCACGGATTGTTGCTTCTCGGAGAAGAACTCCGATACAATACGTTGGCCCTCTCCAGCAAGCTTGCGACATTGGGAAGAAAGTGTCTCTTTAAGACCTGAGACAGTGCTGTCCTTCGTTTGAAGTTCCGACTGCGTCTCTTTAAGAGCCCCCTTTAACTTCGCAACCTGGCTCTAGTAGGACAAGGTAAGACTCCAGTATCGTTCTCTCTTCGACTCCGAAGTGATTAACGAAGCTTTGAGGCCAGACACTTTCTTAAGCCAAAAGTCAGAGCTTCTGGCGACCTCCGATGAAGGACTTGGATTTTCTGCATAAAATACAAAGGATAAGCAAGAACAACATGAAAGAAAAAAGAGGAAGCTTTCGATAAATATGAAGATTACCGGAAGCCTTTTTTTTCTGAGCTTTTAGCTCTGCCTCAAGCTCTTCAATTCGAAGAGCGGCCTCCGCAATTTTTTTCCTCTCCGATTCGAGGCCGGCTTGGAGATCATTTTGTTTGGCCTCAGCCGCTTGCAAGAGTTGGTCCCTTTTTTCTAACTCTGACTCAAAGGAAGACCGAAGATCCTCGGTAGATTTCTGGATCTCTTCAGCAACCTTCCGGAAGTCTCCAGCTTCCTCTTCCAATACCCGCTTCTGGTCGTCAAAAGAAGCCTGCAACTTGTTGATAGCATCCTCTTGGTCGATGGATGCAGCTTCTTGAGTTCCTCCCGGAGGCGGCCTTTTCGGTTTCAAATTGAGCCTCCGTTCGTGCAAGGACTTCTTGAGCCTTGGCCTTTTCTTTATCGACGACCTTCTTGTATCTCTCCGCCCGGGCCCCTGGTAGCGGATGGCTTGGGAAGAATATTGAGACGGGTCTCAACACATTGGGCCATTGCCATGGCCTAAAAGAGGCAAAAATGTCAAACTCAAAAAAGGGTAATACAAAGTAAACACATGTAGGAAAGACAAACCTGAATTAAAGCACTCCAGAGGCGCTCAAAAGCCTCTCTCCGGGAAGAGAGTGACAGACGATGGCGTCGCAACTACCCTCCCCAATCTGAAGTTTTTGTTTTAAGGGAGTCGGATGAGAACCTGGGGCAAAAATGCCGTTGTCATTTTTGGCCGCCTTCGCTGCGGTAGACCAGAAGGCCTTGTACCTCATTCCACGAACAAATGGAATGCAAGGAACCGGATTTCCTCGGTGATAGCCCCAGTCCAATTTTGAAGAAGGACCGCAGACCGAAGGATCAGCCCGCGGTGGAGGAGAAGATCTGTCGTCCGCATGCTTGCTCCTAGCTACGGACGGAGGAGCCTCCTGAGAAGGGGAGTCGGACGAATCCGAGGAAGAACTTTCCTCCGCACTAACCTCGCAATGCCCTTGCCTTTACCAGGCGGGATCTCGTGGACCTTTTTTCTCTCTAGAGCACCACCTTCCTTAATCACAACGCCCTACACAGGTCGTTGCGCCCGTTCAGGCTCAGGATCTGCGGAGGGTGGAACAGTGGCTGCGAAAGGCAAAACCATAAGTAATCAAACAAAACAGAGTAAAAGCAAAAGAAGGACAAAAAGGGGCTGCGAAAATGTATACCGGTGGAAAAAAATGGAATCGGTATTTTGAGTTAAAGCTTCGTCTTCGCAAAAAATCATGCAGATCAGGGAAGAGGGACTATATGGGAGTAATCCACATCTTTCTTAACTCTGCCCGGACTACAGGCAGGAGTAGATACGGGAGTACCTGTTTCTGGAGGGACATCAGCAAGGGGACCGGTGGAACCATTTCGGTAACAAGCTTTTTCCCTTCATACTAACTTATTTTTGACTGATCAACTTTTTTGGGCCCTTCGGGGGCTTTCCTCTTAGTACCAGTGGTTTTGCTACCCGGAAGGACTCCGAGTTTTTCCACCGGAAGGGGAGGCGGGGTCCTTTTTCTCTTCGGTGGCCCTATAGTCGACAAGCTCCAGTTGTATCGGAGGGAAAAGTTTCCGCCCGATTGAACAAAAGCTGCGGTACAAACAAAAAGTAAGAAAAACATCCGAAAACTAATAAAGTAAGAAGGCACACAAGGAGAACATACGGTCAATCTTCGCCCGAGTTTTGTTCAACTTCTCTTCGGAGAGAAAGAAGGTGATGGGGTGGAGCGCAGAAGAAGTCAGCTTCTTAAGTATATCTCCAATTGGAGATGAATTTGCGGAAGGGGTAGCGGAGCGACAAGTTGCCCCTTAGCTATGTCTCCGATATGGGAGACTCCTATAAAAGTCCCCCTCGGCGGATAAAAACAACCAGTTGGAGGACCAGCCGCTATCCAGGCTCACACGTTTGAAGAAGGAAACCCGGACACGGCCAGGACGGAGATGTCCTCCTCCGTAGTAGTGGTGTTCACCCTGGTGGTGAAGAAATTTACAAACTCCTGCGCATCTGGAGTAATGTCGTTCTCCGCGCAGACAGAGAGGAAGGCGTGTAGACAGCCTAAGGCGTTGGGGGTTCAGGTGAGCAAGAGTGCATCGCCGGCGGGAAAGGAAACCAGAACAAAAGGGTGGGGGGGAAACGCAGGCCGCGGTGAAGATGCTCCGATACACCACGAACCGTCCCCGAAGTAGTTAAAAGGGTGCGCCGTCGGCTCCGGCACGCAATCTTCGACCCCAGTGGGACTTGCAACACCTTTCATGAGTTTTTTCAAATCTCTCACGGTAAGGCTGGAGCCGGTGCCCTGGCGAGGGTAGTCCCCCGATTTCTTCGGAAGGGATAGCAGGATCTTCAAACACACTTTTCCCCGTCAGTGAAAAGTGTCGACCCCGCCGGCGCCGGAGCAGAGGAGCCTGGGTTTGACAGAGCCATTGCGAACAGAGGAAGCCGAAGAATACAGGCGAACAAGTAGAGGGAAGAGTACGAAGGAGAAAAGACGCAAGAACGAGAATCAGGGGATTAGGGAGCAGGGAAGAAGAAGAAGACGGACGGCCGCTGTATAGGCAAGAAAGCAAAAGATTGAGGTCACGAAGCAAGGAAAAAAATGGAGGACAAATGTGTGAAAGGCCAGAGAAGTTCGAAAGTTTGAAAGAGTAGAGAGAAGAGTAGAGGGGAGAGAATGAGCTTAAATAGGCGGGAATTGGGCACGCTCTACCAAAAAGTAATCATAGCCTACTCCTGCAAATGTGTCAGGGAAGTAGCTCAGAAGATGAGGAGGCGGCAGTTGAAGCAAGGCACGTTGCTAAGCCTCCGCTAGGTCTCCAACGGTAGGAAATCTAAGCAGGAAAGAACACTCCGAAGACCTCTTTCCTTTTTTCTTTTTAAAAAAGAGGTCTTGTGGGACTAGGAGGAGCGGAGCAGAACACAAAATTTAAAAACGAAGAAAGAGCAACAACGAAAAGATATTTCTTTGTAGAACAAGAAAAGATCTTGTGGGACTGATGAAGTGGGGTTCCACCACACATAGTAACCAAATGGCTAGCGGAGAGTATATGCTGCCTGCGGAGACTACAGATGGGACTCTCTCCGACCAAATCCTTCCGACTCCAACGAACGGACCCTTGCGACCAGAGAGCCATACCACGGACAGACTGCAGAAGAATAATCGCCCCGAGGCAAAGCAGATCCTCTCGAGAGACTGAGAGTCACTCGCCTCCGAAGCAGAGCAGACCCTCTCCGAGAGACTGGGAGTTATATTCGTCAAAGAGGGTAAAGTTGTACGAAAGCCTTGTATGTTTGAGAATATTCTAGAATGATGTAGGCCCACATAAACGGTTATAACACTATAGGGGAGCCTATAATAAGAACCATACTATGTAATTGGATACGCTTTTATCAATACAACACTTGGAGCTCTTTGCAATCTAGTTTGAGTGCGAGTTCCATACCATCTCAGTTATGTGCATATTTTTTTGCGGAGTGTTATATATACTGAATACCCCTATACTATTGTCCTAGATAAAGCAAGGTTTGATGTTATTCCGTTGAATTGACACCACATTGCAGAGAAAGTAAATATTACCACTAAATGACACATTTGCGATCAGAACACTCCACGGAGACAGAAAATAGTAAGTAACCCTCTATTATTGTCCTTAATAAAGACAAGTCGGATATTAATTCGTAAATTTGAAACCAAATTGCAGAGAAAATAATGATGCTCACTAAAAGACTCTGATTTTGGTCAGAACACTTTGCAACCACACAAAAACTTAAGTATCGATCTCCCTCTATTACTGTCCTTGATAGAGCCAAGTTTGATGGGATGGATTTGTACATTTGACATCACAATGCAAGGAACATAATGATGACCACTAAATGACACAATTGCAGTCAGAACACTCTACAGAGACAGTAAATAAGAAGTAACACTATTATTGCCCTTGATAAAGCAAAGTCTGATGGGTTGGATTCGTTGATTTGAGACCACATTGCAGAGAAAATAATGCTGCCCACTACAACACTGTTATTTTCAGAACACTTTGCATTCATTGGCCACTCAGGTTATGAAATACCCCAATCGTTAATTACATTAATTAATCATGAATTAATTAAATGGAAGGATTTAATCAAGGGATAATCAAGGAATAATTTAGAATAGTGAACCTTAATTCATTAAGGAATTTTATAACCTCTAAACATACATATATAAACAAGTAGGTATAGTCCAAAATGGGTACAAACCCCACATAAAATGATGGACTAAAGAGAGAACATTTATAAGGAGGAAATAACTCCTAAAGCTAATGTAATATGTAATACATTAATACATGAATTAAGATCACAAATCATGTGAGAGAATTATGTAGTATACTTTATATAATCACAATGAATAGTAAAGTATACCAATTACTCAAAAACACAAGGAATACACTTTAATACAAAGCAATACACCTTTGGACAAGGTAACAACACATGTTGCAACCTAGCACATCAAACAAGTCCAAAAATGCACAACATTGAAGTCACAATATTAGGTCACAAAAATTTCAAAATTCCCTCCAAAACACCTCACATGGCTGATTGAAAGAGGCAAAAGTACACCTCAAAAAGTGTTTTTTTCTTTTACAAATAAGCTTCTTAAAGCACAAAGTCTACTCTCCTTGGGAACTACAACTCACATTTGATTACACCTCTTTCACTCATTTCACTCACCGCCCATGCTGGTCATGACAGCTCCCTTATCTCCTTGCATCCAGCAAAAAGTAAGTAGTATTCTCCCTCATTTAGTTCCTTCTTTGATGCTCCATTGATGAACACAAGTGTTCTTACTCATAAACACTTGTTGTTGCCTGAAATCTTCTCCTTTCTTCATCAAAACTAAAGCATTATTGTCCCCCTCCTTGTAAGGTCAAAAACTTGATGTTTGAAAGGCTAGAAAACTAAAATAACACAAAGGAAAGATCAACAAAGAACAAAGGTAAAAATGTGCTCTATGACTACAAGTCTTCTTCCTTCATTTTTATGGCCAAAAATGTAGTTCCAAAAGCTCATTTTTATTCACTTATTTCATGAAAAATATGGAGACCTTCAACACCCTTTGATGGCCGAAATTATCTAGGGAAACAAGCTCCAAACTTGTGTAGAGTTTTAAGTACTTTAATCTTCCTTTCATTCCTATATCTACCAAATATCTAACTTGTGAACTTCCTTCCTAGCCTTGAGCAAAATGTGAAGGGAAAATGATTCACCTTTGAGCTACAAGGTAAAAACTTACTCTTAAGGTTCATTTGTGTGCTTTAAGCTTCAACCCTTCTTATGACTTGTATATGTCCGAAAATATAGCTCTATCTAACCCATTTTTATTCACTTATTTCATACACAAGATGATGGTCTTCACCCACTCCCATGATGGCCGGAAATAGCTACCTTCCCTTCTAAGGTAAAGTCTTGAAATTTAAGATTTTTCATGCTTAAACCTTGTTCTACCCATAGATCTACCTAAGCACTCACTCCCTACATTTTTGTACAGTAAGGTAGAAAGTTTGAAGAGGATAAACCTCCATTCTGACTCACAAGGACTAGCCTTAAAGTCATTTTTGTGCTTTAAACTTCTAGATCTTGTTTAAGAAGTCTAATAGGCCCTAACTTTAGATCTTTCTCTTCCTTGTGACATGACTGAAAATGGAGCTTCTTAATGTCTGGTGGTCGGCCAAAAATCAAAAAGAAAAGAAAGAGAAAAATCAACATTAAGAGGGTAAGACTTAAGTCTAAGTTTTGGTACACAAAACACATGTTTAAGCCTTGGATCTGTACAGGGAAAACTTAGAGATCTTCCTTATGTATTTTAGGGCAGGAAGCTTGTAACACCCCCAACACTGGCCTAGGAGTTAGGGACATTACACGCCGCGTAATACTATTTAATACGCAAGGCTCTAAACTAATATTCACAAACGCATTAAAGGCCCAAACGAAATACTAGTATAAAATTATAGTCAAAGTATGTCAAAACATCCAAATGTTAATACAAAATCCTCAAGCGTAAAACAAAGGTGGAAGCTAACATCAGAGGCCCGAAGGCTACAAGTCAAACGTAATTGTCTCAAAAGAATTGAAATAAACACAAGCAAAACTCCAGAAGCTGAACAGGTGATCCTCGCTGATTAATCTACAATGTTAGTAAGAGTAGGGGAGTGAGCATCCAACTATGCCTAGTAGATGACTAACTTCATCAACCAGCATGCTTAAAATATTTATAGAATATTATCAAATCAGAAGTAGGCAGAAAGATAGCCACATTTCATAATAGAAATCAGAAACAGAAGTCCAATCATAATAGGACTAAACGGAGTTGAAGCCGACGGAATCCAAAACTGAGTGGGACACTAGTCAATCACATCATACAGACAGAACGGATGTAATCCGTGAACAGAACGAGGAAACATCACTCGTGAACAGAACGAGTGGGAACCTGTGAACAGAACGGGGAATCACCTGTGAAAGCAGAAGGACGTCCTACATAGCGCGCTATGAGATAGCTAAACCAGCCATCCACGGATCCGATACAGAGATAACTAGATCCCAAAATAGAAGCTTAAATACAAATAAGAATATGTGCACCAATGGCACCACAAAGCATATAAAAATCTTGGTAATCAGTAGGGGAATCCAACCCCGCAAACAGAAGTCAAAACGGAGCTCAAATGAGCATGTTTATGCAAATACAACACCGTGTCCGAACATGTGTCTGAATGTCGAAGTTCGGACACAAGTCGAGGCTCAAAACCAAAACCAGACAAATGTCTGAACATGTGTCCGAAAGTCGAAGTTCGGACACAAGTCGAACTGAAATCAGAGGAAAGAACAGAGGAGTGTCCGAACATCAAAGCTCGGACTGATGTTCGGACGTTTTCCAGAAATCATTACGTGGTGAAGTCCGAACATGTGTCCGAACGTCAAGGTTCGGACGCATGTCGAAGCAAAATAAGATGAAAGCAGTATGGAGTGTCCAGACTTCTGCCCGGACTTACAAGTTCGGACACCATACGAGACTTGTAAGCCAGATTCGTCCTCGCAGCCCGTCCGAACATCAAATCTCGAATGGAAGTTCGGACACGTACAAAAAATCAGAAAAATCAGAATGCAACATGGTCTGTCCGAACTTCAAAGTTCGGACAGACGTTCGGACTCACTGAAAAATGCAGTTTTCAGAATCGCAAATACAAGTTCAGAGGCACCAAAATGTACCAAAACACAGCAGGAAATCACAGAGTTGACAGAAAACAACCTTGGGGGCAACGAAAACAGCCATAAACAAACAGATCTCGACATAAACACAAAGACATTTCACAATCCAAATCCTTAGAACCCGAAACTCCCCAAGGCTGAACATACTAGCCAAATCCGAGAGCCACCTACCTTAGTTAACAGCAGACAAAACTCCCAACTCCGAAGCAGTAGAACAGCCCACGGCGTAGCCAAAATGCAACCTGAACAGCCACTGATATTACCCACAATCGCAGAGATCACAACCCACAATAAGAAACAAAAACTGTCCAAATCTGAAATTGTAGACAATGCAAACCATGAAGGTCCAAACCTGAATCGACGGGGCGCAGACAGCAAAAAGGGATTGACGGAGTGTCAATTCTATCGCCAATTACCAATCTGATTGCATAGGGAAAACAAAATCAGGAAACGCCGGAGAGAGTTCCTCAAGATGCAGAAAACGAAGGCAGTGAGACCGGGATACAAACCTGAATTCAACGCAGGAGAACATCACAGAGGTGGAGGAGGGAATCGCTGCAGAATTCAAATTCGCTCACCGCAGAACAGGACAGATTGTGAAGATGAACGAAGAAGATGAATCGCAGAGAGGGAGGGAGGGAGCGCCTGACGGTTTTCAAATTGAATGAGGGTTAGAATGTGATTGAGTGTGGGAGAAAATTAAGGAAGTAGCATTACTGATTTAATTACTTACTAGTAATTAGAAGGGAAAAGGAAAATGACCCATTTGTCCTTGCCTTAAATTAAAAGGACTCTCATGTCCTAAAGGATTAAACAATCCACTTAATCATCTTTGTAACAAAATAAAATACAAAATTCTGAAATCAAACTTTGGGTTATAACATCACCTCCCCCTTAAAAGAATTTCGTCCTCGAAATTAAACGTACCTACTGCTCGAAGAGGGCGGGAAACTTGGACCGCACTTCACACTCCAGTTCCCAAGTCGCCTCCTCTTCATATTTACCCGACCACTGAACCTTGACCAAAGGCATGGTCTTACTCCGGAGCTTACGAACATCTCGGGCCAAAATCTTCGAAGGAACTGCTTCATAAGTGAAGTCCTTTCTCAGCTGAAGTGGGCCGAACTCAATGACATGAGACGGGTATGGGACATACTTCCTCAGCATAGACACGTGGGACACATTGTGAACTCCCGCTAAAGACGGTGGTAAGGCCAAACGGTAAGCAACCGGTCTGATCCTCTCCAGGATCTCAAAAGGTCCTACGAAGCGAGGGCTGAGCTTCCCTCTCTTCCCAAACCTCACAAATCCTCGGACTGGGGAAACCTTCAGATACACATGGTCACCTACCTCGAACTCTAGTGGTCGCCTCCTCTGGTCGGCGTAACTCTTATGACGACCCTGGGCCACAAGCAGACGCTCCCTGATGGACTGAATCTTGCCCACCGTATCCTCAACCAAGTCTGGACCCACTATGGCTCTCTCCTTCAGATCATCCCAACAGATGGGTGATCTACACCTCCTGCCATACAGAGCCTCGAACGGGGCCATCCCGATGCTGGACTGGAAACTATTATTATAGGCGAACTCTATCAATGCCACGTGCTGATCCCAACTACCCCCGAAGTCAAGCACACATGCTCTAAGCATGTCCTTCATAACCTAATTCGTCCTCTCTATCTGCCCGTCTGACTGATGATGATAAGCTGAGCTGGAGGACAACCTCGTCCCCAAAGCCTGATGCAAACTCTGCCAGAATCTGGATACAAACCGCGGGTCTCTATCAGACACAATCGAAGCAGGAACTCCATGAAAACGTACTATCTCATCTAAATATAACTGCGCCAAGTGATGCAAACTGTAGGTCTTCCAGACTGGAAAGAAGTGAGCACTCTTCGTGAGTCTGCCCATGATAACCCATGCTGCATCGAAACCCCTCGGAGTCTTAGGCAGTCCCAAAACGAAGTCCGTGCCCATGCTCTCCCATTTCCACTCTGGAACTAAAAGAGGCTGAAGCAAACCAGCTGGTCTCTGATGCTCTGCCTTGACCTGCTGACAGGCCTGACATCTGGATACAAAATCAGATATATCCCTCTTCACGTTATTCCACTAGAATGTCTCTCGAAGGTCTCATTACATCTTCTCACCTCCTGGGTGTACCGAGTACGAGGCTCCATGAGCCTCCTGCATGATCTCCCGCCTCAGGGCATCGTCTGCAGGCACACACACACACGGTCTCTGAACCTCAGACAGCCATCCTCTGAAACTCTGAACTCAGAATCCTGACCAGCAGCTATCCCCTCTCTGATCTTACACAACCCGGCGTCGAGCTCCTAACTGGCCTTGATCCGGTCAATCAAGGTAGACTGAATCTGCAAGGCTGCCAACATCCCAAACCTCTCTTGACGGACGACCCAGATACCCATACGCTGCAACTCGAGAGTAGATCTCTGCACACCTGACAAAGCACAAACAGCTCCAGACGGACCTCTCCTACTGAGCACATCAACTATAACATTCGCTCTACCAGGATGGTAGAGGATCTCCAGATCATAATCGTGCAACAACTCCAACCACCTCCTCTACCTCAAGTTCAACTCCTTTGAGTGAACAAGTACTTGAGGCTCTTATGGTCTGTATAGACTTTGCACGAGGCTCCATAGAGGTAGTGCCTCCAAATCTTCAGAGCAAACACCACAACAACTAATTCCAGATCGTGGGTCGAATAGTTCTTCTCATATGGCTTAAGATGACGTGAGCCATAAGTTACTACCTTCCAATACTGCATCAGGACACACCCAAGTCCCTTATAGGACGCATCACAAAAGACCTCTAATCCCTTGGTCCCCTCTGGAAGAGTCAGAATCTGCGCATAAGTCAACCTCTTCTTCAACTCCTAAAAGCATTGCTCGGAGGCCTCGCTCCACTCAAATTTCACCTCCTTCTGCAGCAGACGAGTCAAAGGAATCACCAACTTGGAGAAGCCCTCCACAAACTTACGATAGTAGCCCACTAGTCCAAGGAATCTACAAATCTCTCCAACATTAGTGGGCCTGACCCACTCTGTAATAGCTCTAATCTTCTCCGGGTCCACGGAGATACCATCCTTGGAAATGACATGTCCCAAGAATACCACCTGATCCAACCAGAATTCGCACTTCTTCAGCTTCACATACGCCTCTCTTTCCCTCAAAGTCTGAAGTACGATCCTCAGATGCTCCTCGTGCTCCTCAGCACTCTTGGAATACACCAAGATGTCATCAATAAACACCACAATGAAGTGGTCCAAAAACCGCTTGAACACCCGGTTCATCATGTCCATAAATACAGAAGGCGCATTCGTCGGACCAAATGGCATCACTAGGATCTCGTAGTGTCCATAGCGAGTCCTGAAGGCGGATTTAGGCACATCGTCTGCCTTAATCCTCAGCTGATGATAACCGGACCTCAAATCGATCTTAGAAAACACCTTAGCTCTGGCTAGCTGGTCGAATAAGTCATCTATGCGCGGGAGAGGATATCAATTCTTAATGGTAACCTTGTTGAGCTCCTAGTAGTCAATGCACAAGCGCATGCTACCATCCTTCTTCTTGACAAATAACACTGGCGCTCCCCAAGGCCACACACTAGGGCGTATGAAGCCCTTATCCAACAGCTCCTGCAACTGGATATTCAGCTCCTTGAGCTCAGCAGAACCCATCCGGTATGGGGCCTTAGATATAGGCTGAGTCTCAGGTGCGAGCTCGATCGAGAACTCCACCTTTTTGACAGAGGGAAGTCCAGGCACATCGTCCTGAAATACGTCTGGAAAGTCTCTGACCACTGGAATGTCTTCCAACATCGCATCCTTGCGAACCTCCAGGATGTAGCACAGAAATCCCTGGCCTCCTTTCCTCAAATGGCGAAACGCCTGCATAGCTGAGATGACTAGCGGCGAGCACGGGATTCCATTCCCTGCTACAGTTAGGCAGGGCTGACCCGGCTCCTCAAACGTAACTCTCAAAGCAGCACAATCAATATGTGCATGGTAGGTAGCAAGTCAATCCATACCCTAGATCACATTGAAACTAGTCATCTCCATAGGGATGAGATTAGCATACAAAGTTCTATCTCTTACTAACACCGAACTATCCTTACATACAGAGTTCAGGAGCATGGAAGAATTCTCAACTAACGGACTATGCACACACAGCTCATCACCCAGAGGCACAATAGGCAAACCGAGCTCACCCACCAACTCAGCAGAAATAAAGGAGTGGGTGGCTCCAGAGTCAAACAAACGGAAAACAGAATGAGAGGACAGCTGGAGGATACCTGTGACAACGCGGTTTATGGATCGGTCCCTCTCTCTAGCCATCGCATAGACTCTAGCCTGGCCCTGGGGCTTCATCTGCTCGGCCCGATCTCGATCTCTGGACTCTGAGGCGGACCCTCCCGTCTTACCTCCTGAGCTGCCTCCTGAGCTCCCTCTGCTCCTTTCAGCCTGAGGGCAGTCATCAATCCTGTACTTGAGGGAACCACACTTGAAGTAGGCTCCTGATTTCTTGTAGCAGGCCCGACCTCGATGGAATTTGCCACACACCTGGCACTTCGGGGCAGACGACGATGATGAAGACCCACCTCTGTCTCTCGAACCCTGACGGTCCCCAGTAGTCTGCTTTTTCTGAGAAGCATGCTGATCCCTCCTATCAGACTCCTCGGACCTCTACTTCCTCTTCTGGTCCTTACCTCCCTGCTGACGGCCCTTCAGGTCGGCCTCCACCTACAGGGCAACGTCAGCTACGTCCTAGAAGGTCTTGTGACACAGCAGTGTCATAGCAGAGCGGATGTCTGGCCTCAGACCACGCTCAAACTTCCTAACCTTTCTATGCTCGTCTGGCTCAGGTGCAAACTTGGACAGGCTGATGAACTTCCTGACATACTCCTCAACGCTCATGTCCCGACCCTGGCGGAGCCGGTTGTACTCCAAGATATGCTGGTCCTTATACACGTCGGGGTAGAACTGCTTATTGAACTCCCTAGTGAACTAATCCCACGTCCAGGGTTATGGGAACCTCACCATCACAGACCTCCACCACTCCTTGGCCTCGGCCTTGAATAGGAAGGTGGCGAAGTCCGCCTTCTGCTCCTCCTAAGAGCTTATGACCCGGAGTAGGTCCTCCACCTCAGTCAACCAATGACTGGCCTCCTGGGGATCTCCTGCCCCATCGAATGTCGGAGGCTTCAGCTTCATGAACTCCTGAAGCGCCTTTACATTTCTCCCTCCAGCCTCAGCAGCCCCAGCTCCGGCTACACCACCACCAGCTGCTCCACCAACAACTACTCCTCCTCCAGCTGCCACCGTCTGCAGCAGCTGGGTCATAAACTGCTGGACCGCCTCGGTGATAAGTGTAAAATATATCTATTCTTAGGACTTTAATTCTTCCTATTTTTATAACAATGCATGTCATATTTTACACTTATCATATGCTTTTCTTAGATTTATGTTTTCAAGTTGAACTGATATATTTTATGTGTCTAATACAGTGAAAAGTCTAGGAAATATATATATATAGACACGGTCAGCCCTGTTGCATGAAAACAAATAAAGTGTGGTGAGTTTGGAATATAAACTGCACGTGAACAAGAAGTCCACGCCAGCATTTAAAAAATTGAGGATTGATATGGGCTGAGATTTCACAGCTGGACGAGACAAATTTGAAGGCGCAGTGCAGGTATGTGGGCTCGACTGACATTCCATATTCAGAGGCACAGACCATGGCATGTGGATCGCGAGCATATAACATCATGGGCTACAACAATATAGTAATTCACTGTCGGGACTGCAATCGATCGCACTATACTACATCTTCACCGACGTCCATTTTTACAGCACCATCACCATCTTGGACGGTTTGACTCTCGGAGGACGACTCACCCAACGGTACCGACTCACCATCCATCTCCTCCATTCTCGCTTTTTCCACGACCTTCACCACCCATCTTCATCACCATCATCGACCACATACTCCCTATCTCCATTCACGCCCGCGTCGACCACCGGAATCACCATCCATCACCGCATCTTCACCGACGTCTCACCGCACCGCACCTCACCATTCACCATCGCATCACCTGCACCACATCTCACACACCACACCGCCATTCACCCATCATCATCACGCCATCACCACCATTCACCACCTTCACCACGTCACTGCTCCACACCACCATCGACTCATCACATACTTCACACCCATCGCCACGACCATTTACACCCGCGAGAGACAACACCCGACACCACCTTCATCATCCATCTTCATCGCCTCCATCACCACTCGCCATCATCGAATAGAGGAGGAGACAACAACACCTTCACTATATCTTCATCGCTTCACCACTCTCGGCCTTCATCCTCCGATCCATATATCGATCACCGACGCCATCACCTTCAACACATCCATCCCGCCACGACACCACATCACCGTCTTCTTTCCATCTCCATCTTCACGACACATTCTCGCCATTCACGCCGGTAAACGACACACACAGACCATCGTCTTCTTCCGCCATTCATCGTCTTCACCACCACCGTGACCATCATTCTCGCACACGCCCGCAACCACATTCATCGGACCATCCACACCATCATCACCACGCCATTCTCCATCGACAACGCCACTCGCCCGCCATCACCATTCATCCTCGCTTCACCACGCCAATCGTCATTCATCGCCTTCACCACCACCTTCACCTCAACATCATCAATCTATCGTCGTTCACCGTTGCATCATCGTAACAACCGCAACCATCCATCGGCATCACCTACGCCATCACCACCGTCTTCATTCCATCACCATCGACATTCATTCACGGTTCTTCACCACTGTATCGACCACCATCCATCACGTCACTCTTCATCCATCCACATTCACGGACATTACCCATCGCCACCATTCACCACCTTCACCAACGTCCGTGGCCAGAGAGGCGGACGCAACCAAGGACCGTGTCCGTAGTAACGTCCGAGGAAGAAAACCCGGACGCATTCATCTCCATTTCACGCCACCCATCGCCATCATCACATTCACACCACCACCTTCACGACGTCCATCCCTTCACAACCATCAGCAGCTTCTCCTCGCCATTCATCGTCGAACAGAGGAAGACACACCCGCATCGGATCGTCGAACCATCCTCACCGCCGCTCACCCTCACCGTATCTTCATCCATCGATACACGCAGATCACCATCGTCGACGATTCATCACCACCAACGCCACGCCTTCATCGACGATACTTTCCTCGCAACCGACACCACCATCTCCACTTCCGTACGCCGATCATTATCGTCACCGCACCGCATATCACCAGATCACCGTACTCAACGCCTTCTCTGAAGCACCGCAACAACTATTCCTCGCTTGCTTTAGATTTGTCGACACCGAGAGTAGTAGAGCGGGAGCAAGGCAGAAAAGTAGGTTGTGCGAGGAATAGCAGGGCGAGAATGACAAGAAGAGAACCGGGCGAATCAACGGACAAAACCGGAAGAATATAAAAGAAGGGGCGAACCGGACATTATAAAGGGTTTCACTAAACTTACTTTATTACATTTATGTTTGTTACATGTTATTTATTTCTTATTGCAGTCTTGGTTATTACATAAGATTTGATATTTGTTTTAATGTTTGTTTTCATCTTTGAAATAATGTGTGAGTAGTTTAATTTCAGTTTCCCGAGTTGGGAAGTGAACCTAATTCCTGACGATTATGTTTTATTAATTTTCCGTACAACTTTATTATTATAGTTAGTTTGATTCCTGTTCTTAATATGTTTTAGTTATCTGGCAATAATAGAACAATTCTTGTAGTTTACTAATCAACATGCGAGAGCTGAGATGGTTAACTAGACATAGGAAGTCGAACCTGATTAATGACTAGAAGCGTGATCCCGCCTATAGGTTAGTCGGACTCCAATAGAAACTGTACTTTATGCGATTAATTGTGTCCGAATTAGAGCATTAGTCTGCTGCTAGTTCTAGCAATTAATTAGGGTTCGTTAGACTTAGCCGTTGATGAATTAATTAAAGTTTCTGAGTTAATTATAAGGGAAGTGTTAATAATAAAATCTGAGGAATTAGGTGAGCAGAACAACTCGGGGAGCGTCTTTTAATTATTATACTTTTTTCCGTTAATTGTTTTATTTTGCTTGTTTATTTTATTCATTCGTTTAATTCCTATAACTACTTAATTTATTTTATTTGCTTTATTATTTTATGTTAGTTTGTTGAGTCATTCATTTTTATTATATTAATTAAAACTTTAAAAAGTGATGTTTCCTGTTTTTCTTAGTTTAGTTTCTCAGTCAGTAAATAAATTGTTAGTTAATTGAACGAGGTCCCTGAGATCGACAACCCACTTATTCACTATTCCGCAGAACGATAGGTACACTGCCTAGGTAGAAGTATCGTAACACATATTTCTACTAACAAGTTTTTGGCGCCCTTGCCGGGGACCTCCGGCACGGTTAATTGACATATTTGTTTAATTTGATTGAGATTTTATTCAGTTTTGTTTTTGTATAGTCCGTTTGATTGTTTAGTTTTTAATCTCATTAGTTGTATTTTAGTTTTTCTTTATTCTTAGTTTACTTTTTTTAGTTAAATTTTTATTCATTTATTTGTTTATTTAATTAGAATTTTAGTTTAGTTTTTCTTTTAGTTACGTGTTTGATTTTTCTTTTCCTATTTCATTTTGCTTTACGTTTTCAAATTCAATTAGTTACTTCTTTTTCTTTACGTTTTTGATTTTCTTCATTTGCTCTCCCTATTACTTAATTAGTATTTGATTTTGTTTTCTATCATTCAATTAGTTGATTTTCTTCTGATTAATTAGGATTTTATTTTTGTTTATCTTCTTGATTTTGATTTTCCTTATTTGTTATTTATTTAAGCAATTCTCTTTTTATTTATATTTTATTTCTCTTTGTTATTCAGTTTAGTTAATTTTGGCTATCTTCTTTTAGTTTAGGGTAGATTTGTTTCACTTCTAGAATCTAGGTTAGTTACGTTGATATATTTATCTTCTTATTCACTTTTCTTTTTTCATCTCTGATTTTCTTATTTTGTTATTTCTTTTTCTGTTATTTTATTTTTCATTATTTGAATCAGTTAGGTATTACGTTTACACAATTCTTTTCGAATTCGTATTATTCAATTTTGTTCTGTTGTGAGTTTACTTTTATCTTCGAATTGAATTTTTGTAGGTTAGAATACGTATACCTTAGGAATTGAATTTTGTTTCATTTTCTTTATTTTTTCTATCGATTTTATTTTATTGTTCTTTCGTTTTTGTTAGGATATACTTGTTATTTTATAGTCCATAATATGATTGTTTATTTATATCTTAGTTTTTAGATTGTCTTTGTTTAGGTTTAAAATTTTAGGAATCATTTATTTAATTCTTATTTGTTTAGTATTTGATTGAAATTTTATTCAAGTTTATCTTCTTCTATTTTCAGATTATTTTGGTTGATTTCTATTTTTAAGAATTTGCCGTACAATTTCAATTTTCTTGCCTACAGTACGTAAGTTTCATCATCCACGTTTTGTTGATTTTTCTTTATTTATTTTCCTTTACTTTACTCTTTGTGACTTCTCTTCTATTTAGTATTCTTAGTTGGTTATGTTTGTTAATATCTTGTGCTTTATATTTTGATTTTGCATTTATCCTTTTGTTTGGATTACATTTTATTTGGTTGGATTATTTTGTATTTGGTTTTATTTTGTTTAGTTTACATTTGATTTAGCTTAATTACTTCATATTTGTTTACGATTTGCTTTTATTGCGTTCATTAGCTTTTGTTAGGTTTATTTCAATTGGGATTTGTTTCTTTAATTTTGATTTAGAGTTTGGTTTGATTATTTTAGTTTCAATTTTCGGTGGTCTAATTTTACTTATTTATTTTTAGTTAATTCTATTATTTTATTTTCGTTTATATTTTTTGTTTCTATTTTATTTTTGTTTATTAATTTGTTATTTATTTTAGCAATTTTCTTTTATTTACATTTTGTTCATTACTATCTAGTTAGTTTTGTTTCTTTTCTAGTTCTATTTTACTTGTTCTTTTTCGTTTTGTTTTACTAGGCTGATTAGTGATGATGGAAAGCGGTAAAGATGAGGTGAGAAGATTGTTAATTGAATTGGAATGGACGCGTATGCAGGAGGAGATATCCTCCTACCAAAGAATGGTCAAGGATTATCAACCACCTCAACAATCCAATCGAGAGCTATATTGGTGGGAAGTCGAGCAGGCTAATACACAGTACAAAGAAGAACAGCTGGGATATTACTACTTCAATCAGAACAAACAGCAATCTACACAGAGGGCAGACGAATTCCTCCCAAGTAAGGCTGAGCCACTAGAAGAGATTCCAGTGGTGAATCCAAGGAGTGAAGATCAATTCGTACCAGATATTTTTGAGGCTACAAGTTCTGATGAAGAGATGGAGAAACTTATTTGGAGTGTATTATCTGAAGAAGAGGTGGAGCAAATATTTAACAATTTGTGTTCCCCTCCCTCTCCATCCCCAACACAAGATGAACAACTAGAGTTTGAGGATATTTTGTCTGCACTTATCTGTGAGCCGGTAGAAGCTCAAGTTACGATCGAGTTCATTGAAGATGAAGAAATTAAAGCTTCTGCCGTAATTGTCTGCCAAAATGAAGTTTCCATGCAGCCTCACCAACCAGAAAAGGATATATATATTCTCGAATCTGAGGAGAAAACACCGCTACCACTAATTGATCAGCAACTTCAACCTTGCCTCCAGGAGCCTCAACATCAGGAGGAGGACGTTTACGTCCTCGAATTTGAGGAAGAAAAGCCATTCACACCTGGTCTTCTGCTAGAACAATGTTACCGGCAATATCTCCTCGAACACCAGGTTTTGTGGAGTATTTACTTTCCTATTCTATTTGTCAACGTAACGCTTTGTTTTGATCCAGGTGGTTTGCTTTTAATTACTGTCTATTTCGTTTTCCTGGCAAAACTGTTGTCTACTTTTATTTTTGATCCAGGATAACGAAGCAGGAGTCTAGCCAAAGACTATAAAGACGGGCAGCTTACTGGGAGGCAACCCAGTGGTTAAATTTATACTTTACATTTGTTTTTGTTTTTTGGTTTTATTTTTATTTCTTTTTTCTATTTTGAAGTGGCAGTGGTGCTTGTGTTCTTAATGCAACGCTTTTAGCGTTTTTGTGGTAGTTGAGAGTGTGTGCAGGTGAAACTTTTTATGGCATTTGATGCTCTCCAAGGCTGGACACTTGCATGAACGCAAGTATGAGGAAGGCTACTACCCCATGCACGAGCTTAAGTGTGAGGAAGGGAACCTTCCTCAATCTACGATATCAGGGGAGTTTCCATTTCCTTTATTTTTAATGTGTTCAGCCTACGATGATCTATCATGCTTAATGCATATTTTTATATCAGTCCATTGTTGTCCTGAATGAAATCCTTGATGAGTTTGCAATATTTAGAAAGTCCTCTTCTTGTTTAAATTTATGAACAATGAGGACATTGCTCCTCTTAAGTGTGAGGAAGTAGAGGTACTTTCTAAATATTGACAACTGCACTTAATGCCACATTTGTTTTTGTCTGTCCTCTAATTTTGAAAGAATTATCTCTTTTAAGTGGCCAAAAAAAAATTTGGAAGTTTTGAAAACGAGCCTGGTGACCACCTCAAGAATATTTCTGCTTTAGGTTGTTTGTATATATAATTTTATTAAAATTAATCTGTTTTCACTGAAATTTGATGGATTAGTTGATTGTGGAAACTGAATTAGTTTAACTTGGGATTTTGGAAATGATGTGAAAGTTTGGAATGAAAGGATAAGGCAAGGTACTCCGCTGATCAGAAATTTCTCCTAACAAAAGCAGGTCTCGTCTATCCGGGTATTAAGTCCTAGGGGTGCCTTAACACCTATCTACCTAAGGTCTCGGGATCTGGGATAGTTAGCCCAACACCGTTACAAGGATAGAGAGAAAAGTCTGGGTTACCGAATAACTTTGCAATTCATAATTATTCGTTTGTTTTGTATATATTTCTTGGAAGAAGAACCTTTTTGCATGCGAAAAAAAAAATTTGCAGTTTAATTTCTGTTTTTGATCATGAGTGCGTGGTGTTGAAAGGTATCACGGAATAAGGTGTTACTTCACACCCCTTGTCATCCAAAGGTTAGAGGAAAAGAATGGTGGAAGATCCCAAGATAATCTATATTCAGATTTTGTAATCTAACTTCCCCATGCTTTTAAAATCATTCTTTTTCACTGATTGCGAAAACCTACAACCGGGAGCAGAACTATTCTTTTGATTGTCACTTTGCTTGCTTCCTGCTTGCAGTTGTTTGATCCTGAGTTTCGATACTACGGCCCTTAAGAGTAGTCATATTCTATATTTGCTTGAGGACAAGCAAAAGCTAAGTGTGAGGAAGTTTGATAAGTGTAAAATATATCTATTCTTACGACTTTAATTCTTCCTATTTTTATAACAATGCATGTCATATTTTACACTTATCATATGCTTTTCTTAGATTTATGTTTTTAAGTTGAACTGATATATTTTATGTGTCTAATACAGTGAAAAGTCTAGGAAATATATATATATAGACACGGTCAGCCCTGTTGCATGAAAACAAATAAAGTGTGGTGAGTTTGGAATATAAACTGCACGTGAACAAGAAGTCCACGCCAGCATTTAAAAAATTGAGGATTGATATGGGCTGAGATTTCACAGCTGGACGAGACAAATTTGAAGGCGCAGTGCAGGTATGTGGGCTCGACTGACATTCCATATTCAGAGGCACAGACCATGGCATGTGGATCGCGAGCATATAACATCATGGGCTACAACAATATAGTAATTCACTGTCGGGACTGCAATCGATCGCACTATACTACATCTTCACCGACGTCCATATTTTTACAGCACCATCACCATCTTGGACGGTTTGACTCTCGGAGGACGACTCACCCAACGGTACCGACTCACCATCCATCTCCTCCATTCTCGCTTTTTCCACGACCTTCACCACCCATCTTCATCACCATCATCGACCACACTCCCCATCTCCATTCACGCCCGCCCACCGACACCGGAATCACCATCCATCACCGCATCTTCACTCTCACCGCGTCTCACCCGCACCGCACCTCACCATTCACCATCGTACACCTACACCACATCTCACACACCACACCGCCATTCACCCATCATCATCACGCCATCACCACCATTCACCACCTTCACCACCTTCACCACCTTCACCACGTCACTGCTCCACACCACCATCGACTCACCACATACTTCACACCCATCGCCACGACCATTTACACCCGTGAGAGACAACACCCGACACCACCTTCATCATCCATCTTCATCGCCTCCATCACCACTCTCCATCGTCGAACAGAGGAGGAGACAACAACACCTTCACTGTATCTTCATCGCTTCACCACTCTCGGCCTTCATCTTCCGATCCATATATCAATCACCGACGCCATCGCCTTCAACACATCCATCCCGCCACGACACCACATAACCGTCTTCTTTCCATCTCCATCTTCACGACACATTCTCGCCATTCATGCCGGTAAACGACACACACAGACCATCGTCTTCTTCCGCCATTCATCGTCTTCACCACCACCGTGACCATCATTCTCGCACACGCCCGCAACCACATTCATCGGACCATCCACACCATCATCACCACGCCATTCACCATCGACAATGCCACACGCCCGCCATCACCATTCATCCTCGCTTCACCACGCCAATCGTCATTCATCGCCTTCACCACCGCCTTCACCTCAACTTCATCAATCTATCGTCGTTCACCGTCGCATCATCGTAAAAACCGCAACCATCCATCGGCATCACCTATGTCACCACCGTCTTCATCCCATCACCATCGACATTCATTCACGGTTCTTCACCACTGTATCGACCACCGTCCATCACGTCACTCTTCATCCATGCACATTCACGGACATTACCCATCGCCACTATTCACCACCTTCACCAACGTCCGTGGCCAGAGAGGCGGACGCAACCAAGGACCGTGTCCGTAGTAACGTCCGAGGAAGAAAACCCGGACGCATTCATCTCCATTTCACGCCACCCATCGCCATCACCACATTCACACCACCACCTTCACGACGTCCATCCCTCCACAACCATCAGCAGCTTCTCCTCGCCATTCATCGTCGAACAGAGGAAGACACACCCGCATCGGATCGTCGACCCATCCTCACCGCCGCTCACCCTCACCGTATCTTCATCCATCGATACACGCAGATTACCATCGTCGACGATTCATCACCACCAACGTCACGCCTTCATCGACGATACTTTCCTCGCAACCGACACCACCATCTCCACTTCCGTACGCCGATCATTATCGTCACCGCACCGCATATCACCAGATCACCGTACTCAACGCCTTCTCTGAAGCACCGCAACAACTATTCCTCGCTTGCTTTAGATTTGTCGACACCGAGAGTAGTAGAGCGGGAGCAAGGCAGAGGAGTAGGTTGTGCGAGGAATAACAGGGCGAGAACGACAAGAAGAGAACCGGGCGAATCAACGGACAGAACCGGAAGAACATAAAAGAAGGGGCGAACCGGACATTATAAAGGGTTTCACTAAACTTACTTTATTACATTTATGTTTGTTACATGTTATTTATTTCTTATTGCAGTCTTGGTTATTACATAAGATTTGATATTTTTTTAATGTTTGTTTTCATCTTTGAAATATTGTATGAGTTGATTAATTTCAGTTTCCTGAGTTGGGAAGTGAACCTAATTCCTGACGATTATGTTTTATTAATTTTCCGTACAACTTTATTATTATAGTTAGTTTGATTCCTGTTCTTAAGATGTTTTAGTTATCTGGCAATAATTAGAACAATTCTTGTAGTTTACTAATCAACATGCGAGAGCTGAGATGGTTAACTAGACATAGGAAGTCGAACCTGATTAATGACTAGAAGCGTGATCCCGCCTATAGGTTAGTCGGACTCCAATAGAAACTGTACTTTATGCGATTAATTGTGTCCGAATTAGAGCATTAGTCTGCTGCTAGTTCTAGCAATTAATTAGGGTTCGTTAGACTTAGCCGTTGATGAATTAATTAAAGTTTCTGAGTTAATTATAAGGGAAGTGTTAATAATAAAATCTGAGGAATTAGGTGAGCAGAACAACTCGGGGAGCGTCTTTTAATTATTATACTTTTTTCCGTTAATTGTTTTATTTTGCTTGTTTATTTTATTTATTCTTTTAATTCCTATAACTACTTAGTTTATTTTATTTGCTTTATTATTTTATGTTAGTTTGTTGAGTCATTCATTTTTATTAAATTAATTAAAACTTTAAAAAGTGATGTTTCCTGTTTTTCTTAGTTTAGTTTCTCAGTCAGTAAATAAATTGTTAGTTAATTGAACGAGGTCCCTGAGATCGACAACCCACTTATTCACTATTCCGCAGAACGATAGGTACACTGCCTAGGTAGAAGTATCGTAACACATATTTCTACTAACAAGTTTTTGGCGCCCTTGCCGGGGTGTTATACCCAAAATTTCAACCCCCCGGAGTAGTCTCTAAGGCATACGTGTTACAAAGGGCAAAGTGGTCAAAATGCACCAATGCAGGATTTTCCAAGGACATTCTCGGGATTTTCTATTTTTCATACTTGTTCATTATCTCCAATCACTTCCAAATATCATGGTCATTATAAAAGGTATTTCATGATTCTCTGATAATATTTATTCTGGAAATTTAGCTTTTAATTCATATTATAAGCTAATTTCTTTAATAATCAACACGTGAAATAGCCTCAAAATAGAAATTAAAAGGTTTCCAAAATTAAAATAAAATTGTCACATGGTTAGCATGACTACATACAGTCATAAACCTGAAATTATTTTATTTGGTACCTTAGCCCAAAATTTAAAAGAGAAATTCAATCATTTTTGCAATTTTCTCTCTCCTATGGAAAATACCGAAATTAAAACAAAACGTCATGAAATTTTAACACAAGATAGAGGATGATTTTAGAGACTAATGCCGTTGGAATTTTGTTATTTCGACTTTCCAATAATTAGTTATGAATTATGGGAGATTCCATATTGTGCGATTTTTATCTAATAGGTTATTTATCAAAATAACCCGATTCCAACTCTCAAAATTCTTAAAATCATCCTTTATCTTCAGTTAAAATTTCATAATTTATCTCGGCCTAAAACATATTTTACAAAATCAGATTTCCTTAGAGCACAAAATCAGCGTTTTAGATAAAGATCTTGCTCTATCAATTTGACCATGCTCTTTCTATAAAAGGACCTCCCAAAAACGAATTAGGGCAGAAGAGGACACTTCCAAAGTCAGAAAACACAGCCACAAACTTTCTCCCCATGTTTTAACACTTCCAAGCCTCAAATCAATACTGAAACACTGCAGAAATCACCCCGAAATCACCAAAAACTCATCCTTTCTTCTCCTATTGAAACTCCAAGCACCAAAAACACACAAAACCACCACAAAAACAGAAGAGAAACGTCCTTAACAGCATAAAGAAGAAGGAGTCAGAAGCACAATTCGAAGTCAATCCAAAACCGGCATCAACGAAGCACCAAAAGATCCCCGTTGTGAAGAGTCTCATTAAATCCGAAGGTAAAACAGGTTGAAGTCTTGTTTTTCTGACTTTGTTCAACTTTAACTACTCTGTGTAAAATAAAACTGAAGGAATCTTGTGTTTTTTATTTTTTCTGAATTAGCGTTTGTTTTCGCTTCTGCCCAATAACTTGTTTGCTAAGTTTCGTGCTTAATTCGAATTCAAATTGAAAACTTTCAATCACTAACGTCTTGTACATCTTTCAGGCTGCACACCCATAAAATTTGAGCCAAAACACCTTCGGAACAGCCTCAACGCCGCCGTCCGAGGGCTGTCCGCACCCACGGACGTCATGTCCGGGGTCCCGACTCCCAGTCCGTAAGCCCGGACGCCCACGGACGGCGGCGGGATTTTTAAATTTTAAAAATTTAGGTTTTCTAATAATGTCCGGGCCCACGGACAGCCTGTCCGTGGCCCCGGACTTTACAATTTTCTGTTTTCTGTTAATTCGACTTTTATTTTTATATAGGTTAACTGGGGTCCGTGGTTTCGGACATTAGGTCCGTGGCTACGGACGGAAACAAAATTTGACCTAATTCTGCCTCCGAAACCCTAGTTTAGGAATCTTTAATTTACTTTAATTTTCTGTCAAAAAATGCTATAAAAAACACAAAAAAAACAGAAGCTCGCGCACTTAGGTTAAAACGACTCGTAATAAGCCGTAAATAAACCAAGTAGAGGAAAAACGACCTAGGAAGGGTAATGAAAGTAATTGAACCCTAAATAAGTCGAATATCAAGCCCCCGAACCCGAACTCTCCTTTCCTAATTTAATCTAGGTCAAAATTAGGTGGCGACTCATAATAGGTTCCAGTGAGCTAGCTTAGGTTTTAATAATTATTGTTATATGACATAGTTATTAATCTTAGGTTATAAGTGGACCTAAAACCCGTTTAGATCCTAATCAACCTTAATCAACATAGGATAGGGTTTAAAATCGAGGCTCACAGACTGGCGACTCTGCTGGGGATAAATTCTTAATTTTAACTTGTTTAATTTCAAGAAAGAGGGCTTAACTCGAAAAATTGTTTATTTATGGCTTTATTACTTTGTTTGTTTACCTTCGTGCGCACTTTAATTTTTGCACCCTTGCATCATATGAGAGCGAGGGTCCACACAAACCAGTTTCACCCCGGACCCATCTAGGGTCCCCTGTCAGGGACTCACACCTTTTAGGTGATGTGAATAAGCGGGGGAAAAGAGGAGGATGTCGTCTAACCACATCCCCTTAATACCTGGGCTTTAGCCCCAAGCGTTTTTCTGGCAGTGTCCTTACCTAGCCTATTGTTTGGTCAGTCAAAGACCCGACCGTAGACGCACACCTTCAGGTGATGTGAAAAAGTGGGGAAGCCCAAAGAGAATAGCGTGCAAGCCCTATTCCTTTGTGGTGACCTGGGCCCAAGCCCCAAACACCTCTCCGGATCGATCCATACCCAAATTGATTTAACCGTCAAGTGAGGACATGTTGAATTTGTGTGGGCCCTGTTTGCCTGTATGATCGGCCCACTACCCAGTCTAGAGATTGATAGGAACTTTTCCTACATCAACTCAGCCCAACCCGATATCGCGGCTTTATTGTTTGCGGCCCAAAGGCCCTGCTTGATTTGAATGTGTGAGTTATTTGTTCGGGCTTCGGCCCAAAAGTTTAGATTTAGGTGATTTATCTTTCAGCCCAATTTTAATTATCAATTTAGTTCTAGGCCCATGAAAAGCAAATCCACCTAAAGCAGTTCATGAAGATCCATCAGGCCTTTCCATTTCAAGGTTCATTCTAGTCTAGGAAGACTTTTCACTTGGGCTTTGACCCAAGATCCTAGAAACAAGTATCATCTTTTAGGCCCAATCAGAATTACTTGGCCCAAATTCCAATTCACGTCAAGAACATGGTTTAGAAATCATTTTGACCCATGTGCTTTACCTCTAGCCCAAACACATTCTGGCCCAAGCGCCCATTTCTCAAAATGTTCTGGCCCAAGAGCCACATTCTTCAAACATTTCTAGGCGCCTCCCTTCCAACTCATTTCGGGCCTCAGTGCTTACCCACAATCTTCAAAACATTCCAGCTCATGTGCTTTTCTTGCAGCCCAAACAGGTTTTAACCTACATCTTCTTCACGGTCCAGAATTTTAGCTCAATCCACTTCTGTTTTCCAACAGATAAGCCCGAGTCCCAAGTATGGCAGAGGGAGGAAACCCAGTCAGCATGGAGGCCCAGTTTGTAGCCTTAGAGCAGAGGTACAGAGCCGCCTTTGATGCCATGGAGGCTAAGTATGTCACCATCATCGAAGAGCTGAAAAGCAAAATCAATTCCCTTGAGGTTGGTCATCAGGAAAACATTTCAGGAAAGATTGCTGACTCTGGGAACGAGCATGACCACATCGAAGTTAACTCCATTGGGGCCCACGGAGCGCAAGGATTCGTAGGGGAAGCCGCCCCAGATCACCAGCTAACTGCAGAACTCAAGAAGGCTCTGAAAAGGATCGAGCGCATGGAAAAGGCTAGCAAGCCGGCTGGTTTTGATTACTCCTCTATGGCATCGTACCCCGAGGTTGATCTCCCCTCAAAGTTGAAGTTGCCCACACTTGCTCTATACAAGGGTTCCTCAGACCCGCAGGTCCATCTGGCGATGTTCGATAGGGAGATGTCCATCCTCAGGTTGAATGACATGCAAAAGGCCAAGGTCTTTGCCCGTTACCTCGATGAAACACCTCAACGTTGGTATTTGACTCAGAGGATGAACACTAAAACCTATGAGGAGGTTTGTGAGGCTTTCTTGCACCATTTCGAGTATGCTAAGAATCTCGAAGTCACCAGGTCCGACCTTGCCAGCACTCGGCAGAGAGACAGTGAATCAATGTCCGACTTCATCAAACGGTGGAGGATGAAGGCCGCTGCTATGCCTACAAAAATGGATGAGCAAGAACAGATTCGAATGATTGTGGACAATATGCAGAGACAATACAACAACGAGCTGAGTTGCACATACTTCCCTAATTTCGACATGCTGATGGGACAGGTAAGAATCATGGAAGAAAGATTCACAAAGGCGAGCTGAAGCTGGAACAACCCAAAGCCCAGGGTGTGAGTATCGAGACCTTTAAGTCAGGACCGGCCAAAGCAGCTCAAGTTTCATACCAGGTGAGCACCATACAAAAACCCAGTGCTGTAAAGCAGAACATCAAGGCCTCACCCCGATCCAAGAGGTTCTCTGCACCGAGACAGTTTACCGACATTGGCCGGCCTCTCAGTCAAGCACTCGTGAAGCTACAAGAGCTAGACCTACTACAGCCTCTCACACCTAGCCCTGGGATCACCCAAGCAGGGGAACATCTCCATCAGTTCTGCCAGTTTCATCAACTACCAGGACACAGTACTGACGACTGCAGAGCATTGAAGCACAAGATTGAGGACCTTATCGAGCAAGGACTCCAGTTTGTCGAGTAGGCTAGTGTCTAGTTGCATTTTGCTTTCTTAATTTTTCTTTTCTATTTTGTAAGGGGTTTATGATATTTCCATTTTAATGAGGCTTAGATGTTCGAATTTCAGTCTCTTGTCTTTTCGATTTACAATCTCAAGAAAATGAAAAAAAATGTTGTTCATTTTGCACCTTCAACCAAATCATCTTTCAAAACTAATGTTCATCTTCTGGCAATTGAATAAAATGATTTGTCTTTTTTTCCAAAAGGATGAACATGTCCAACCAAATGCCACAGCTCACCCCTAAGCATCCAAACAAACCACATACAAATTGTTGTCATAAACCCTGGACTAATACTGGGGGCAATCTGAGTTTAAAGACCAACCACGATTATTTCTTTTGTTTAATTGTGTGAACAAGTCTCAGAGTGAGAATTCATGAGAGTGACTTGAGCGGAAAAACCATGAGTGAACGAGCGTGTCATTTTTACACGACTCCGGTGAGACCACATTCAAAGGTGAGGTAAACGGTATAACTCTGACCGAAGGAGATAATTTGTAAATTTACGTTTAGACCTGTGGAAAGTAATAAAGAACGGATATACAACTATCAGGAATGACGAAGCACCTAGGTACAGCACACATAGCCAAAAGCTTGTAAAACCCTGTCATTAAACCCTAGGCACCCCCGTTGAGCCTTTCATATATCCCTTTTCGATATTATGAACTCCACAAAATAACCCAGCCAATGATGAATGTCCGACCCGGTGACCAAAGGAGGCGAGGAGCCCGACTCTCAGATAACATTCTCATCAGTCCAAAGAAGCAATGCCGCTATCAGCATGACGAAGCGATCCGCAAATGGTCCCAGAGTGACACAGGATCAAAAGAGCTCACATCAAAACAGCTCTCGAAGCCCAAACCGGGAACACAAGAACGTTGAAGGCAAAGCCAAGAAAGGATAAAACAAAGGCAAACCCGAAGTGCCTCGAAGAAATCCAAATGACGAAAAGAAATGGTGTAAAGGACAACTTCAAGAGTCCAGGTCCAGAAGCTCGAAAACAACGTCAACATGAAGCAGCCAGACGACTTCAAGACAAGGAAGATGAATCCGAGAGAAGACGCAAGTTGCAGCTTTGGTCACCCATTTAAGCTCCACATACCTCAAATATCCCTCCATGATCCCGTCGTCTTTCATCACACCCTATGGCCACGTTATAAGCCTCAAAGACTTCCGACTTGGTAGTTGTTTATCCAATCACGTGAAAGTAACAGATCGAATGCGTAAATTCATCAAATATCAAATTCAATGGTCTAGAAGTTGTGACCGTAAGTGAGGAACGAGTGTAAACACCAAACACGTCGAGTGTAGGTTAGGAAGCACCAAATCAGAACATAGGCCTTGACCCTGTGAGGACGAGACTCGTTCCCACGTTTGATCAAAGAAAATATGGGGGCAATCGATCGGAATGATCGATTGCCATGAACTCTAGCTCAGATTGTCTTAAGGGAAAAATACTGGGCAATTGTTGGTTCCAACAATTGCTATGACAACACCAATTGGAACCCAAAGCTCAAACATCACCACCATCATCCCACCACAGGCACACATAAGCCCTTACCACCACATCAAGCACCTCAGGCCCACACAAGCCCTTACCTTCACTTCATACACCACACTGGCCCACATAAGCCCTTACCTCCACACCCACTCCACTACACAGGCCCGCACAAGCCCTTACCTGCACATCAAACACCACAGGCCCACATAAGCCCTTACCTTCACATCATACACCATACCCCACCGGCGGCATGTTCATCTCGTAGGAGATAAATTACAAGTCCGAAGTCTATAGTTAGGAAATGATAATTCACTTTCCTTTTCACTAAACAGAATCTTCTTCAAACACTGCCACGTTTGGCACCTCTTTCAACAATTTTTGTCTTGAACAACTTTCCTCTAACCACTTCGGTTTCATAAACCTCATCATGGCCACATTTGGCACACTTTCTAGCAATATCTTGCTTTGGACAATTTTTGATCCTTAACATTGCGATGTTTGGCACATTTTCCAACGATTTCTTGTTTTGGACAAGTTTCCTACATACACTTTGATTGTATTTTGACATGCACATCATCTTTGCCACGTTTGGCACTTTCATAATCAACTTTCATCATGATCATTTGCATAAAGTTTACCTTGCATCCGTCCGTACGAAACTCCTCATCATAGACCAGAGATACAGATTCTCACCCCGAAGATACAGATTCTTCAGAGATACAGATTCTCGCCCTGAAGATACAGATTCTTCAGAGATACAGATTCTCGCCCCGAAGATACAGATTCTTCAGAGATACAAATTCTCAGCCGAAGATACAGATTCTTCAGAAATGTAGATTCTCACCCGATCAGAGATACAGATTCTCAACCGAAGATACAGATTCTTCAAGATACAGATTCTCAGCCGAAGATACAGATTCTTCAGATACAGATTCTCATCCATAGATGCAGATTCTTCAGAGATACAGATTCTCACCCGTAGATTCAGATACAGATTCTCACCACGAAGATGCAGATTCTTTACAGATACAAATTCTCACCTGAGTAGAAGAACTCACCCTCAAGCTCGTCATAAGTCTTACCCACTTCCTTAGCACCTGCCACGTTTGGCACTCTCAGTCCTTAACCTTTTGCACACACTTCGGAATAGGTTCCGGTCCCTAGATGCACCTAGGTCATACAATTCATCATCACATTAGCACATTTCACTCATTATAGGTAGTCAGCGCCTTAGAATAGCTTGACATCATTTTCATCGTTTAGGTAGTCAACGCCTTAGAATCGCTTGACATTACTTCATCTTATAGGTAGTCAACGCCTTAGAATCGCTTGACATCTTCTCATTCTCACTCATAGGTAGTCAGCGCCTTAGAATAGCTCGACGCAATCTGCATATAGGGCCTTTTAAGATCCAAAATTTTGGGGTATCACTCAGGCATCAACTAGTCTTTTCATCTTCATTACAAAGCCTAGTTGACGGGGGGCAATCTGTTATACCCAAAATTTCACCCCAACCCAAATTCATTCAAACCAACCCATCAACCCAACCCCCCCGGAGTAGTCTCTAAGGCATACATGTTACAAAGGGCAAAGTGGTCAAAATGCACCAATCAGGATTTTCCAAGGACATTCTCGGGATTTTCTATTTTTCATATGACTTGTTCATTATCTCCAAACACTTCCAAATATCAGGTCATTATGAAAGGTATTTCATGATTCTCTGATAATATTTATTCTGGAAATTTAGCTTTTAATTCATATTATAAGCTAATTTCTTTAATTGTAACACCCCAACCGTTAATCTCGTCATTACCTCTTAAACTGTTAATTACTTACTACTCCTACTCACGCAGCGGAACTCTAATTACAACGAGGGGTGAAACAACGCCGTTAGCCACCCATGTGGCTAACCAGGCCTTTCTTACATACCGTAACGGTCTGATGAACTGGAACAACCGAGTACTTCATACAAATACAATACTCAATTCATATCTCTACTATAACCGAGTCTATAATATACGGATGCCGATAACATACTCGGACTTACACCTCATTCAAACGCATAAGTAATTACAATCTAACTACCCATGCTCACAGCAGTCCCCGTCCTACTCTCTCGAACGGTGGTCAGCTTCAAGTACCTGCACACTAAAAACGTTCCCCCTAGGGGGTCAGCTTACGCTGAATATGAAATTCGCATATACCGCGTGCTAACCGCGGTACGCCGACTACTTTGGGTCGGATATACATGGAGTTCATTTTAATCAAACAACATGCGTCATGGAAACAATATATATGTATATCACACAAGGAATCTACATCCAATCACGGAACACGATTCCTAACTAACATAACAATGTTGTTAGTGGTAACTGGTTACTCTTAGGCATTGAGGGTTATTCCTCACTATGCCTTGTTTACTTATTCAATACCTCACCCCTCTCTCGGGTTACTTATTCGTATACACACCCATTCTCTTGGGCTACTCATTCTTATACTTACCCATTCTCTCGGGTTACTCATACATATACTCACCCCTTCTCTCGGGTTATTTATACTCATTATCTCACCCACACTCTTGGGTTATTCATACTCAAGCTCTTGTAGATTCTCGAGACACTACAGGTCTCCTACGTCACGCTTGTTACTCTCTTTACATACTTAAGCCAAAACTCATGGCTCTCTAGCATAGTCTTACTTCCCCGGTTTCGACCCTACTCTGGGTCTAGCATGGTGGGAAGGTTCAACTAGCTCACGGAACTCTCTCTTAGTTCCTATCTCTTTTACTTAGGTCCGACTACTCTCGGACTACTCTCGTTCCCATACACTCCTCTCTCGGAGTTATAATAATATCATGTATATTAGTCTAGAAGCATCATTCTCGATGTTTCTAATGACTTTGGGAACTTTCCTTAAATTCGGGTAATCTTAGGTTTAAGGGTTACCCTCACAATCATATGCTTATACATTCGGATATTTTCTTATACCGGGTAAAATCCTCATATAAGAGGTCGACCGTATCTCAAGGGAGTCACATAGTCCCTTAGGTCTCTTTTACCTTTCTTATATGTTTACATTATTGGACTAACTTCGATCCTCTCGATGGAGGTTCGTTTATCCCTCCACTCATATTTATTTCGTGGATTGTTGCAATAAGGTTTCCTAACCGTTATCGGGTATTTACTCAACCCGTACATCTCCTCACATTCTAGGGAGTTTATATGTTTGCGTTATCATTACACTTAAATCGATAGTTTATGTGTGTTCGCATACTTCCATTGGTTATGTGACTACCCGTTCAACGGGTTTCTAGTCAATCAATACTCACTAAGAGTCGGTCTATGCACTACGTTAGACCACACCGGCATACAAGTATGTTAGCTCATACAACATACAACAATGCATGCATAACCAAACAAGGGATTATTTTCATGCTTTAATCTTGATTAAGCCGGCACACAACACACAAATCAGAGTAACTCGGTTAGCATACGGGGCATGAGAAAATCATACCTTTCACCGGGGTTTTTACTTTACCGTGGCATCTCACCATGCTCGGGTCACGCACGACTCTCTGATAATGTTTCAAACATTATTGTTAACACTAAACTCATACGGTACATAATAAAATGCTATTCCCGTATTTACCCCGTTATCCCATTAACTCGGTTTTACTCTTGTCAATTTGAGTTCTCACTTCTCAATCACTTCTAACACTTTATCACACTTCCTAGGGCCTTTACATGTCACCAAACAAGGCCTTAACATCTTATAACATCATTAACATTCAAACCCCCATCATTTAAACCCTTTAAAACACTCTCTGTAGGTTTCTCGGGGGGTCCGGGACTTGGTCCTTACCCTAAGTCCCGACCAATTGCAAACTTAACTCTCGGGTGAAAATTACACATGGTCCGGGACCTTGTCCTGGAGTATAGTCCCGGACCAAAGCAGCACTTGCACTCTCGGCCTTAATTTAGGTGTGGTCCGGGACTTTGTCCAAGGACCAAGTCCCGGACCCTGCTAAAACCTGCTCCAAACTTGATTTTTCCACTCCAAATCAATCCTTAAACCACCCTTAATCTTTCCATAAACTTTCCACAAGTTTTCCACATGTTTAATCACCTTAAAACATGCTCTAAAACTCTTCAAATCATAGGCTCAAACCTTACTCAAACTCTTGCTCAAATTCACACATTTTCATTCTCATTTTACACTAATGCACACTTGTGCATTTCTAACTTCTCCTCAACCCTTTGCATTAGGCTCTCTTTCATTTTGACCATTCCACATCTTCCAAGGTAATGCACAACTCATACCAAGTTCCAAGGCTCACTCTTTAAGCCTTAAATCTCCTTTGTTTTTCTATAAACTCCTAAGGCACCTAACCACTCTTTTGCTACAGATTTTAGCATCAATTTCATAACCTCCCCTTGAACAAGCCTTCCTACAGTGGTTAACTAACCCAATACAATCTCCATACATACCTAGCCATTCCTAGGTTATTCTCCACACAAATCATCACTTAAACCACTTAGATTACCACATAAATTTTGCCATAACTTGGCTACTTCTCTAACATTGCCCAAAACTCATACCACCATTTAAATCATCCTAAAACTAGCCAAACCACAAGGGTTCTATCAGCACTCAATATTTCCTCATTAATCAAGCAAAACTCATTAAACACCATAAAGCATAATTCATCATATACATAGCTCCCAAAACAAGCATTAACTCACAAAGGCTTTCTCACTTGCATTATTTCTAAGCAAGCACATTATCACCACAAATCAAGTGGGGTTCATTCATTTTATTAACCCTTCCCAAAACTAATAACACTTAGTTAAGTTTCTTACCTTAAATTTTCTTAAGTTTCCTTTTATTTCTCTTCTCCTCTTCTCCCCTCTTCTTCCTTCAAATCGGCCAAGGCAATTCATTTGCCCACTTCTCTAGCCACATTCAAATTGCAAAATAAGCACCAAGGAGCTCCCTTAGGCTCGCCAATAAACTAAAATTCACAAGGATGCTTAAAGCACCAAATTAGGTTTTACCTTTGGAATTTCTTGAATGGTTTTCAACTCTTGAATCTTAAGAGGGACTCCCACCACCAATAAAGCTTGGAGAATATCTCAAACAAGGAAGAAAAGCTAGTCATTACCAAAAGCCAAAATCGGCCAAGGTGGGAAAATGGAGAAACATGACTTTTTCATGGATATTTTTACCTTGCTAGAAAGGGGAAGCTTCAAGCTTCAAGTTTATGTGCTTTTCTCCTCAAATGGGCAGCACCCATGAAAATTAACTTCAAGCTTTTTGGATTTTGAAAAGAGGGAAAGGTAGAGTTTGATGAGAGGAGTTTAAATATGCGATTATTTTTCAATTCGGAGCAAGGATGAGACTTGAGCAAGGAGAAGAAGATGGAGAACCCTTGCTTGAGCTCCCATGTCGCACAGCACCAGAGAGGGAGGAAGGGAATCGTGGAGAAGGGGAAATAAGAGAAGAAGGAAAAGTGAGAGGAAAGAGAGTGAGAGAATAGTTTTATGTTTTTACTTTTTACTTTTCTCTCTCCTCCTTTACTTTCTTTCTTTCTTTATTTGCTAACTAATAAACATGAGAGGGGGAGGCTTCTTATTTAATAAAACCGGCCCCCACTAGCTAGTTAAGCTGGAGCGTTTTTCAGTTTCTGACAGAAAACGCTCGTTATTTTACCCGGTTTGGCACTATTCACTAACCGGGCCCGTTTTTCGGATTTTTTCTCGTTTCTTTATTTTTAATGGCTATTAAGCTTCCATTAATACTTAATTATAGTTATATAATCAACTATAATTTTTACGGGTCCATTTGACCACTTAAAGTCACGTTTTTGGGTTTCCTCGAAAAACGTGCTTTAAAACTCCGTTAGCGTTTTAATCCATTATTTGGATCCGTTTTCTTCGGGATCATTCCCGTACACTTATTAGGCCTAACTAAGCCTTAGGAATCCATCTCGGACCCTCTCGAGATCATGTATCTCTTATACTCATTTAACGCGCATTTTAGCGTTTTTCGCTTTTCAAGCGTTTTCTCTTTTCTTTTGGTTTTATTTCCTTTACCAATACCCTTTAGGCACCATTAGGCCTTTTATAATCATATTAGAGTAATTTAATCACCATTTTTAGATCCGGGGTATTAAAATCTACCCCCCTTAGGAACTTTGTCCTCAAAGTTGGTGAATCTAGGTGGTTACTCTCATGGCATTCAATGCCAAGGTTATAGTACATGTATAACCCTACCGACTCCGCAAGTCAGTCTCGTTTCATACTACACATACCACACCATATCACAGCATGTATAGCAATCAAAAATACTTTTTGTTCTCTCTCCATGGAATCGGTCCGAAGACAAGAAGGCACTACAGTCCTCGAATCCATGTTGAGTGATATACTACTGATCCCTCAGGTACCGGTCACGTTGAACACTTACTCTTTCTGGTTCACGGCCGTTTCATGACAAATGGGCACTTACTCTCTCTGGCCCACGGTCCCTTCGGTTCTGATCAAAACATTACACATACATATCCTCAGGCACTCTGGTTGACTCACTCAACACAGGAACATCTCAGGGTATTCTCCCCGTCCCGCTGCCTTTGGAAAAATCACACACTGTCACCGCCCCAACCGGTCACTTAGGACCGCCGCACGTACGGTGAAATGGTTTCAAAACTAATACACGCCCACCGTTCTACCGGTCATCAAGACTTAAGGCCACAGCCATCGGCGGGTGATAGCGGTTTCAAAACCAATTTTCATTTCCATCTTCATACTTGAAGAAAATTCTTTTTCCAAAATCTGTTTGAAAATTCTTTTTAAAACATCACACAACTCCAAATCCGGTTCATGGTAGTTGTATCTTTTCTTAGCGTGATTACTTGTGACCACTTATAGGGAGCTTCAAGAATCATCCAACCCTGATGTGATCAGCATCAGTGTTGAACTATCCTTCCACCCCAATTTGTGTTCGGTTTCCCTTGATCGCTAGCAGATCAAGTTCCACCTCCCACGTCAGTTTCAAACAATCATAGACAAACATTTTCGTTTTCTATCTTTTTTTTTCTCTAGTCATATTCATAAAACAATCTGTTTCAATTTATCTTTATCATGGAACTTAAGTCATCCATTATTCTCTATTTGTTTCACTTACCTTGCCTAGGCATTCCATACTTGTGGCCTCATTAGTCAAATTATTACTCAACTTAAAACATACAACATACAACTCCAAAGGATGGAACTCACTCCATCAATCATTCTCAAATAAAATCACCTAGGGAACTCACTCCCTCTTAGGTTACACATCGGTTTCATGCCGATTTATACTCGTCATATCTCATGTCTAATCTCAATAGACAAATACTAAAGGGATTCTCATTCCCTAAGAGTCTCTCTACTCCTCTTTTCATAAATATTACATACTCGTTACTTGCATCACTCATGCACAACAATCATTATTACACAATGAATGGGTACATATGTTTATGTAACATAAGTTCCAATCATCAAAACAATTTCTTTTGTGCTATGCACATAGTAGTTTACGCACCAATACGTAAAACATACTCTAAGCGGTTTCTCGCCCTACCCCCCTTAAAAGGGGTTACGCCCGCGTAACCAACCATATGTTATCACTGAACATTGGTTCGTTAATTCGGGTATCATGAAGTATTTTAACTTCAATGCGGTTAATTAACTCATAACCGGGTTAGGCTCTAGCCTCTAAGGCTTCAAGGCGTTTATGATTAGCCATCTACTCACAATTGCTAGGTATAATTAACCTTTGAATTATGGTCCACAAGCTTCTGCTGCGTGATCTAATAACTAGAGCTTAACTCGCCCTTTTGGTATTTTCAATGTATTATCCACTCCCTTTCTATCCGTTTTTTACTTGGGAATAAGGTTTGTCAATCGTCGCTAGGTATCTCTTACCGTATGCGAATTCGATGAATTTTAGATTGTCTCTCCAGTTCTCTGGGAATCTACTTCGTATAACACTGTATACCTTTGTGATTATTCACTTATTTTTCCCGACTTGTTGTCGGTTGAGGTCAAGCTACTACTTAGCATGTAGTGCTTCCTCGTTTAATAGTGGCTCATGGATTATGTTTGTTTCTTGGTTCTGTACCAGAGTTCTTTCATTCATACTACTCTGCATTTTTCCACATATCAATCCTGGGCCCTGTGGGTTACTGCCCACGTTCTTTGTGCATCTTTGGCCAATGGCCGCACGGTTATCTCTCTAGATTCTCACTCAACAGGCTTCGTTGACATTTCTCAATTCCTGGCTCTCCCACTTGATCATTACTGCACAAGTGCAATACCAAAACACTCAGTCATACAGAGTGCAGAAGCGTAAACCCTTGACAGTAAATCTCTCATGAGATAGGAATGATCATGTCTTCTTTACCACATTTCCTTATCAGCTTCATATCACTAACCGAATATACTCTTACTGCGAACCTTGTTCTACTCGTTACAACATTCACTTATATGGCATCCGCTACTACTTTAGCTGCCGCTCATGTACTCCCGCCATTTATACTATGGCTTGCCATTCATTTAGCTCAATGAAATACGTTACTCTTTAAAATCTCTCTGCGCACTTGCGCACTGCTTACTCTGCAGTTCATATTGCACACATACAGTGTTTACTACTCAACTGATTACTCTTCGGTTTAGAATTACCGCAATCGAGGTTCCTCCTTACACTCTACTATAGTTCATATACTCATTGGCAATATACACATGCTCAAGTTTTACACTACTACGCTAGCGGTTTCACATTTCATACCTAGGTGGTAGCCTTTCTCTGGAGGATTCACGCAATGCCGCTCCATAGGCCCCATAATAACAAGTGGTATCCCCACTCTAAGGTAGTGGTTCATTCTCCACTGTTCCTCTTATGCCTCTATGCATAGGTTTACAACGTTTAGATCTACAAGTTGCAGTTAGTTACCGGCTTATAAGCCACATTGCCTCGCCATGCTCCATGCGGGCTGTTTATACAGGTTTCCGCTTCTCCGTATACCATTAAATGGTTTGGAGGTATTACTGGGTTTTGATATGGTAGTTTCATCACGCTTCCGTTCATGGAAGGCCCTTTAAGTATCTTGACATTAATTTATGTCCACTGGCAGTTTAGGATATCCCGTGTTACGTGGGATCCCTTCGGGTTCTACCCGAGTGTTCGCTTTAACACTTGTGTTCTCGACACGATAACTCGTTCAACTACTGACTCCGGCACCCTTCACGGATTGCTCCTGGGTGTTACTGATTTGCGCCATTACATTTGGCCTGAACTCATGGGTATGTTCATTCCTTACTCTCCCCTTGTGGTTATATACTTGACTATCCCGTTTAGGGTTGTAATGTCTCCCATTCTTGGGTAGACCATTGGTACTTTTCCTTCACCTTCTGGTCAGGTCATTATCCTCTGTGGTGAGGTATTCTACGGGAATTTTATCCCATTCATCAAATATTGATATATTCTTTTAGGCATTCGCCGTATTGTTTATACTGGGTATTCTTCCAGTTGTCACATATCCAATGTCTACACTTAATACTCTGTGCTTCTCGCACTTCTTAACGTTATGTTCTTAGCTCCATCATCCTACTGGATTCTTGACTCCTTTAGCTTGGTAAGCTTCTTTGTGTTCTTCGATCATTCGAGGTGTCCAACTGTCTCGGTTTGAATTGGCTCTTTCGTCCGTAGTATGGAGTGGGCTACTTCCCGTGTTCCGTACTCTACTTGTATACATACATGGAGTATCTTATTGATACGTTACCACTTACCCAACTAACTCATAATTGGTCTGTCAGGCCCGCAAGCTCCTTTGGAGTGCGGTCGTTCCATGTCTCATTTGTGTACACTTGTAGTGTCGGTCACGCCTAAGTGAAGTATTCTGTTGCCAACTCCTCTTGTATCGTCCTATGATGATTTACCATGGCTCTCTGGTTTGGTTTTAAAATTTGGGGGTTTTTGGAAAACTTGCGTTTTTAAAGAAAAATTTGAGTTTAGAAAATAAAATCTTCATGGCATTCCCTTGCCGGTTGCTTCTTACCAGGTCTAGCTTCTCGCCGACCGGTATGCTCCTCAATAAAGTGGTCAGGCTGTCAGGCCTTTCCGAAGTTTCATTTCAGAATTTCTTAGGGTTGTCTTGCCATATTGGCTTCTCTCGCCATTTTGGTACTTGCTAAGTACTGGTCGCTTGTCAAAGCTCCTCTTAATAGTCCGTTTTTACTGCACTTGCCGTGGCAAGTGCGCAGTACAGGCGGTTTTTAGGTTAACTAATACCGGTCACGGTATCGTTCACGTTGTATTTGGTAGCCTTGTCGGCTCTTCCTCGATCCTTTAGTTGGATAACTACTCCTTAGAGTTGCTTCTCATTCATCTTGACATGACTATCATTCATTTAGGTGCTTCTCCACTCTTGGAGTTCCTTATTTACTTAGTTCTAGGTTCTACCTCGTTGTTCGTTCCACATCTTTACTGTGGTTACCGAGGGTTAAGTCATTCAGGCACTACTGCTGTAGTCCTATTTGGGTGTATCCCGCGGTTATGCTTGCAGCTGTCTAAGCTGTGCCCGTTAGGTATTGCAACCTCTTCGGGTGTGGCAGGGTGGGTGTACCAACTCTCAACTATGTTCTTAATTGGTTGGTATACCCTTAGTGGTATTACATATCATGGCGGTCCGTAGACATGTGTCCCGGTTCTCGTTATTTCTCATGAGTCCGCCTTGTTGCACGGTTGGTGCTTTCTTCTTGCTGCTGCTCGGCCAGCTAGGTTCTCGCGACTGCTAAGCATGTCGCCCCAAGTTGCCACAGATTTCGGTCTCCTTGGATTAGGATTTCTCGATCTCTCGCCATTATGTGCGGTTATTGTCATTTCAGCGGGATCCGTCTCCGGGATTTCCGGTTCTCGGGATCTACCGCATGACAGGTTCTGGTTCAAAATGAAATATTTAACCACTGCCAGATCGGGTTTCCCCGCCTCTCTGGCGTTCTTTCCCGAACTTTTAATACGGGTGTGTGGAGGGCGGGTTTGGTATTGTAGGTATCCAGATCATACTGGAAGTTCCTAACTAGCGCATCTCTCACGCTACCACTCAACCCTTAGCCCTAATTCACTAACTCCTGACTCGGTATCTCCTAAGCTCGGTATTTCCAGCCATCAGAGCGATACTTCGCTCTGATACCATTTTTGTAACACCCCAACCGTTAATCTCGTCATTACCTCTTAAACTGTTACTAATTACTCCTACTCACGCAGCGGAACTCTAATTACAACGAGGGGTGAAACAACGCCGTTAGCCACCCATGTGGCTAACCAGGCCTTTCTTACATACCGTAACGGTCTGATGAACTGGAACAACCGAGTACTTCATACAAATACAATACTCAATTCATATCTCTACTATACCGAGTCTACAATATACGGATGCCGATAACATACTCGGACTTACACCTCATTCAAACGCATAAGTAATTACAATCTAACTACCCATGCTCACAGCAGTCCCCGTCCTACTCTCTCGAACGGTGGTCAGCTTCAAGTACCTGCACACTAAAAACGTTCCCCCTAGGGGGTCAGCTTACGCTGAATATGAAATTCGCATATACCGCGTGCTAACCGCGGTACGCCGACTACTTTGGGTCGGATATACATGGAGTTCATTTTAATCAAACAACATGCATCATGGCAATACAATATATATGTATATCACAAGGAATCTACATCCAATCACGGAACACGATTCCTAACTAACATAACAATGTTGTTAGTGGTAACTGGTTACTCTTAGGCATTGAGGGTTATTCCTCACTATGCCTTGTTTACTTATTCAATACCTCACCCGCTCTCTCGGGTTACTTATTCGTATACACACCCATTCTCTTGGGCTACTCATTCTTATACTTACCCATTCTCTCGGGTTACTCATACATATACTCACCCCTTCTCTCGGGTTATTTATACTCATTATCTCACCCACACTCTTGGGTTATTCATACTCAAGCTCTTGTAGATTCTCGAGACACTACAGGTCTCCTACGTCACGCTTGTTACTCTCTACATACTTAAGCCAAAACTCATGGCTCTCTAGCATAGTCTTACTTCCCCGGTTTCGACCCTACTCTGGGTCTAGCATGGTGGGAAGGTTCAACTAGCTCACGGAACTTCTCTTAGTTCCTATCTCTTTTACTTAGGTCCGACTACTCTCGGACTACTCTCGTTCCCATACACTCCTCTCTCGGAGTTATAATAATATCATGTATATTAGTCTAGAAGCATCATTCTCGATGTTTCTAATGACTTTGGGAACTTTCCTTAAATTCGGGTAATCTTAGGTTTAAGGGTTACCCTCACAATCATATGCTTATACATTCGGATATTTTCTTATACCGGGTAAAATCCTCATAAGAGGTCGACCGTATCTCAAGGGAGTCACATAGTCCCTTAGGTCTCTTTTACCTTTCTTATATGTTTACATTATTGGACTAACTTCGATCCTCTCGATGGAGGTTCGTTTATCCCTCCACTCATATTTATTTCGTGGATTGTTGCAATAAGGTTTCCTAACCGTTATCGGGTATTTACTCAACCCGTACATCTCCTCACATTCTAGGGAGTTTATATGTTTGCGTTATCATTACACTTAAATCGATAGTTTATGTGTGTTCGCATACTTCCATTGGTTATGTGACTACCCGTTCAACGGGTTTCTAGTCAATCAATACTCACTAAGAGTCGGTCTATGCACTACGTTAGACCACACCGGCATACAAGTATGTTAGCTCATACAACATACAACAATGCATGCATAACCAAACAAGGGATTATTTTCATGCTTTAATCTTGATTAAGCCGGCACACAAACACACAAATCAGAGTAACTCGGTTAGCATACGGGGCATGAGAAAATCATACCTTTCACCGGGGTTTTTACTTTACCGTGGCATCTCACCATGCTCGGGTCACGCACGACTCTCTGATAATGTTTCAAACATTATTGTTAACACTAAACTCATACGGTACATAATAAAATGCTATTCCCGTATTTACCCCGTTATCCCATTAACTCGGTTTTACTCTTGTCAATTTGAGTTCTCACTTCTCAATCACTTCTAACACTTTATCACACTTCCTAGGGCCTTTACATGTCACCAAACAAGGCCTTAACATCTTATAACATCATTAACATTCAAACCCCCATCATTTAAACCCTTTAAAACACTCTCTGTAGGTTTCTGGGGTGGTCCGGGACTTGGTCCTTACCCTAAGTCCCGGACCAATTGCAAACTTAACTCTCGGGTGAAAATTACACATGGTCCGGGACCTTGTCCTGGAGTATAGTCCCGGACCAAAGCAGCACTTGCACTCTCGGCCTTAATTTAGGTGTGGTCCGGGACTTTGTCCAAGGACCAAGTCCCGGACCCTGCTAAAACCTGCTCCAAACTTGATTTTTCCACTCCAAATCAATCCTTAAACCACCCTTAATCTTTCCATAAACTTTCCACAAGTTTTCCACATGTTTAATCACCTTAAAACATGCTCTAAAACTCTTCAAATCATAGGCTCAAACCTTACTCAAACTCTTGCTCAAATTCACACATTTTCATTCTCATTTTACACTAATGCACACTTGTGCATTTCTAACTTTCCTCAACCCTTTGCATTAGGCTCTCTTTCATTTTGACCATTCCACGTCTTCCAAGGTAATGCACAACTCATACCAAGTTCCAAGGCTCACTCTTTAAGCCTTAAATCTCCTTTGTTTTTCTATGAACTCCTAAGGCACCTAACCACTCTTTTGCTACAGATTTTAGCATCAATTTCCTCCCTTGAACAAGCCTTCCTACAGTGGTTAACTAACCCAATACAATCTCCATACATACCTAGCCATTCCTAGGTTATTCTCCACACAAATCATCACTTAAACCACTTAGATTACCACATAAATTTTGCCATAACTTGGCTACTTCTCTAACATTGCCCAAAACTCATACCACCATTTAAATCATCCTAAAACTAGCCAAACCACAAGGGTTCTATCAGCACTCAATATTTCCTCATTAATCAAGCAAAACTCATTAAACACCATAAAGCATAATTCATCATATACATAGCTCCCAAAACAAGCATTAACTCACAAAGGCTTTCTCACTTGCATTATTTCTAAGCAAGCACATTATCACCACAAATCAAGTGGGGTTCATTCATTTTATTAACCCTTCCCAAATACTAATAACACTTAGTTAAGTTTCTTACCTTAAATTTTCTTAAGTTTCCTTTTATTTCTCTTCTCCTCTTCTCCCCTCTTCTTCCTTCAAAATCGGCCAAGGCAATTCATTTGCCCACTTCTCTAGCCACATTCAAATTGCAAAATAAGCACCAAGGAGCTCCCTTAGGCTCGCCAATAAACTAAAATTCACAAGGATGCTTAAAGCACCAAATTAGGTTTTACCTTTGGAATTTCTTGAATGGTTTTCAACTCTTGAATCTTAAGAGGGACTCCCACCACCATTAAAGCTTGGAGAATATCTCAAACAAGGAAGAAAAGCTAGTCATTACCAAAAGCCAAAATCGGCCAAGGTGGGAAAATGGAGAAACATGACTTTTTCATGGATTTTTTACCTTGCTAGAAAGGGGAAGCTTCAAGCTTCAAGTTTATGTGCTTTTCTCCTCAAATGGGCAGCACCCATGAAAATGAACTTCAAGCTTTTGGATTTTGAAAAGAGGGAAAGGTAGAGTTTGATGAGAGGAGTTTAAATATGCGATTATTTTTCAATTCGGAGCAAGGATGAGACTTGAGCAAGGAGAAGAAGATGGAGAACCCTTGCTTGAGCTCCCATGTCGCACAGCACCAGAGAGGGAGGAAGGGAATCGTGGAGAAGGGGAAATAAAGAAGAAGAAGGAAAAAGTGAGAGGAAAGAGAGTGAGAGAATAGTTTTATGTTTTTACTTTTTACTTTTCTCTCTCCTCCTTTACTTTCTTTCTTTCTTTATTTGCTAACTAATAAACATGAGAGGGGGAGGCTTCTTATTTAATAAAACCGGCCCCCACTAGCTAGTTAAGCTGGAGCGTTTTTCAGTTTCTGACAGAAAACGCTCGTTATTTTACCCGGTTTGGCACTATTCACTAACCGGGCCCGTTTTTCGGATTTTTCTCGTTTCTTTATTTTTAATGGCTATTAAGCTTCCATTAATACTTAATTATAGTTATAATCAACTATAATTTTTACGGGTCCATTTGACCACTTAAAGTCACGTTTTTGGGTTTCCTCGAAAAACGTGCTTTAAAACTCCGTTAGCGTTTTAATCCATTATTTGGATCCGTTTTCTTCGGGATTCATTCCCGTACACTTATTAGGCCTAACTAAGCCTTAGGAATCCATCTCGGACCCTCTCGAGATCATGTATCTCTTATACTCATTTAACGCGCATTTTAGCGTTTTTCGCTTTTCAAGCGTTTTCTCTTTTCTTTTGGTTTTATTTCCTTTACCAATACCCTTTAGGCACCATTAGGCCTTTTATAATCATATTAGAGTAATTTAATCACCATTTTTAGATCCGGGGTATTAAATTAATAATCAACACATGAAATAGCCTCAAAATAGAAATTAAAAGGTTTCCAAAATTAAAATAAAATTGTCACATGGTTACCATGACTACATACAGTCATAAACCTGAAATTATTTTATTGGGAACCTTATCCCAAAATTTAAAAGAGAAATTCAATCATTTTTGCAATTTTCTCTCTCCTCTGGAAAATTCCGAAATAAAAACAAAATGTCACGCAATTTTAACACAAGATAGAAGATGATTTTTAGAGACTAATGCCGTTGGAATTTCATTATTTCGACTTTCCAATAATTAGTTATGAATTATGGGAGATTCCATATTGTGCGATTTTTATCTAATAGGTTATTTATCGAAATAACCTGATTCCAACACTAAAAATTCCTAAAATTCGTTCTTTATCTTTGGTTAAAATTTCAGAATTTTTATCGTCCTGCAACATATTCTAAAAAATCAGATTCCCTTAGAGCACAAAATCAGCGTTTGAGATAAAGATCTTGCTCTATCAATTTGACCATGCTCTTTCTATAAAAGGACCTCCCAAAAACGAATTAGGGCAGAAGAGGACACTTCCAAAGTCAGAAAACACAGCCACAAACTTTCTCCCCACGTTTTAACACTTCCAAGCCTCAAATCAATACCGAAACACTGCAGAAATCACCCCGAAATCACCAAAAACTCATCCTTTCTTCTCCTATTGAAACTCCAAGCACCAAAAACACACAAAACCACCACAAAAACAGAAGAGAAACGTCCTTAACAGCATAAAGAAGAAGGAGTCAGAAGCACAATTCGAAGTCAATCCAAAACCGGCATCAACGAAGCACCAAAAGATCCCCGTTGTGAAGAGTCTCATTAAATCCGAAGGTAAAACAGGTTGAAGTCTTGTTTTTCTGACTTTGTTCAACTTTAACTACTCTGTGTTAAAATTTGGAATCGAATTGACTTTTTATCGCTTCTGAATTAGCGTTTGTTTTCGCTTCTGCCCAATAACTTGTTTGCTAAGTTTCGTGCTTAATTCGAATTCAAATTGAAAACTTTCAATCACTAACGTTTGTACATCTTTCAGGCTGCACACCCATAAAATTTGAGCCAAAAACACCTTCGGGAACAGCCTCAACGCCGCCGTCCGAGGGTTGTCCGCACCCACGGACGTCATGTCCGGGGTCCCGGACTCCCAGTCCGTAAGCCCGGACGCCCACGGACGGCGGCGGGGTTTTTTAAATTTTAAAAATTTAGGTTTTCTAATAATGTCCGGGCCCACGGACAGCCTGTCCGTGGCCCCGGACTTTACAATTTTCTGTTTTCTATTTAATTCGACTTTTATTTTTATATAGGTTAACTGGGGTCCGTGGTTTCGGACATTAGGTCCGTGGCTACGGACGGAAACAAAATTTGACCTAATTCTGCCTCCGAAACCCTAGTTTAGGAATCTTTAATTTTACTTTAATTTTCTGTCAAAAAATGCTAAAAAACACAAAAAAACAGAAGCTCGTGCACTTAGGTTAAAACGACTCGTAATAAGCCGTAAATAAACCAAGTAGAGGAAAAACGACCTAGGAAGGGTAATGAAAGTAATTGAACCCTAAATAAGTCGAATATCAAGCCCCCGAACCCGAACTCTCCTTTCCTAATTTAATCTAGGTCAAAATTAGGTGGCGACTCATAATAGGTTCCAGTGAGCTAGCTTAGGTTTTAATAATTATTGTTATATGACATAGTTATTAATCTTAGGTTATAAGTGGACCTAAAACCTAATCAACTTTAATCAACATAGGATAGGGTTTAAAATAGAGGCTCACAAGTGGTGTATTTTAGGCTCCAAGACCATGATAAAATAAGTTAGGAAACTAGTACAATGTTTGATGGAAATAAGGTGTAAAAACCTTGGAATGACTTAGGTGAGGACTAGTGTTTAGAACTTGTGGAAGTTTTGGTAATGGAAGGGGGAAGAGAAAAATAATGCTTGTGAAGTGGTCAAATTGCTAAGGAGGGAACACTTGAGCTAGTTGAAGTTCTAGGCAAATTATATGTTAGGAATGTAAGGAAATAAATGCTAAGTGTTAGGAGTTTTTATAAGGATTGGGTAAATGTTTAAGAAGATCTTGGGAGGTTGTTTAAATGAGTTTAGAGGATGTTCTAAGGTGAGTTTAAATGCCTAAATGATGTTGGAGCACATTAGAACACTTGAGGTGAAGTTTGGGATGAATTTAACATTTAGAAATAAGTTTCTGGAGCCGACCTACCTTAGGACCGACCTTGGCAAGGTCGGTCAGGCTCAAAATACACACGCAGGGAACTCTCTGGAATGGACCGACCTTAGGACCTACCATGAACAAGGTCGGTCGGACTGAAAAACAAAGAGCAATATGTTTCTGGAATGGACCGACCTTGGGGACAGGACTTGCAAGGTCGGTCGGGGCAAATTTTTCAGACGGTAAAATGTTACTGGAATGGACTGACCTTAGGACCGACCTTGGCAAGGTCGGTCGAGTAGAAATTTTTCACCCAGAATGTCTCTGGAATGGACCGACCCTGGGTACGGTCGGTCGGCCCATAAATATGGAAAAAAAACTTTAAGGATGTTAAGTGGTATTAATCGTACATAATTAAGAGAACAATGATGACTAAGAAGATAAAGACCTAAGGGAATAAGTTAAGTATAAACTTAAATGTTTAAGGTAAGTTAGTAAGACTAAGTTGTAAAACTTAAGAGGTGTTAGGTGGGGATCATTGAGGGTCAAGCAAGTCAAATAAGTTAAGTAATGTGTAAGTGATTAATAATTTAAGTTGGATGAATATTTTAGGATTTGAAAGTTTGGAATCGGAGGAGAATTAAACAACCGGGACAACCGACGGTGAACGGTATAGTCTTTCTTGTGACCTGCTTGCTAACGAGGTGTCCCTCGGCTTGTGTGCTATATGTTTATGTGTGCCGACTAAACAAGATAAAGCATGCAACCGGTTATATTGTGCTTTTTGTGTGTGTTGATTTGCACTAACACAAGAGACTCGAGGTTAGTTACTAACAAAGTTTAGTACCGATGGAATGAGATGAGGAATTATACTGTTTAACAGTTGGTTAATACCCAAGAAGATTTAAATAACACTTGGTTATAAGATTTTCACTAACTGGACTTAAGGGGGGAGTGAGGAACCTGGGACTGACTCCGGTCATGCATGCTAATGAAAGGGGGTCGGTATCTGAATCAGATCCGACTTCCGCTTAAGGACTTGTTTTCGAACTTGTTGCCTAGGGTCGAATGTCAGCTCAGCTACTTTGGATTTCCACTCCAAGGTAGGAGGCAGTAAGATGGTGCTGTAGGATCACCTAAATCCTAAATTATAAGATAAGTTGTTTATTCAACCAATGGAGTTAATAGCTCATTGGCTAGGGTTGCTTTTGACCCGACAAAATAAACATTGAGATAAGATACAACCATTTCTATTTAAGGAACGGTTTGTATACTGAGATTAAGCTAAGGATAAGACCGAGGTAAGTTAAGATGGACTGAGGATAAGTGGATTTGGAACTTGAGGAGTTTTATTGATTAACTCACTTACTAAGAGAATGCATTAAGTCGTTCATTGTGTGTGAACTATGTATGTTCATTGTGGATTATTGTTCTACTGGACTTCATATTATGATTGTGTATTTAATCAATTTCCATGCTATCGACAATTAGTTGTCGTAGCCCCGTTAGCTTGGGGGCCACGAGAGGATCATACAAGCATTCTTGCTGACCCCCTTTGGGGGCTGATTTTATTTTGCAGGTAAGCGTCCCATGAAGAGTCACCCTGAGAGTTAGGGCAGTTAGACTTAGGTTGGGTTCATTTTTGAGTACGGGTTGCTCTTATGCGCCCGTCTGCTAATACTTAAACTGGTGATGGATCATGTTGTTACTTGAGATACTTGAAACTCGGTTGGTGGGTGTTTTGGTTGTCATATATATTTTGGACAAGTGTTAAATATTTAAAGTTCGGTATATTCTGTCATTCAGACCGTGGCAAGGTCCTGGTGTTGGTTTATTCCGCTGCGACGTTTGAGTTTAAGTTGTTAAGTTTGCGATAATCACGTTTGGCTTAGGAAGGGGTGTTACAAAAAGTGGTATCAGAGCGTAGTTACGCTCTGATCAAGAAATACCGGAAATAGGTAACCACCGAGTTAGGATGTGAGTTCAGATATAAGTAATGGGCTAAGGGTGTGAGAAGTTAGAGTGAGTAGAGTCAGATGACCACTATTAAGTGTGGATCGTCTTTACCGTCTACGGACGTTATAAATTCATGAACCGAAACTGTTGTGGATATGAACCTAATGTGAGTTGTGATTATTCAGATGTCAGGAAGGAGAGGAGGCCGAGGCCGTGGCCAAGGCGAAGATGCTACTGAGATACCGGGAGGGCAGACTATCGTAGAGATCATAGCTGCCGCGTTAGGGCATATGGGCTATCAACCTGGTGTGGGTGCACCACCTCCACCGCCACAGCCCCAGAACCGAATTGGGTGAAGTGTCTGGCTGACCTTTGACCCACAAACTTTAAGGGGGAGACTGATCCTGCCAAGCTTGAGGCGTACATCTCCGAGCTGGAGACCGCCTTCGAGACCCTTGATGTCCCTGCTGGGATCAAGGTGCGTCTGGCTGCATTCTATCTGAAGGGGGCAGCAGGTGATTGGTGGAAGCTGGTGAGGGCCGAGCATGTGGCCAATCCAGAGTTCGGCTGGGAGCAGTACACCGCACTACTACGAGCCAAGTACTATCCCACCCATGTCCAGACGAAGAAGCGCTTACAGTTGGATGCGCTAAAGCAGACGAACAAGATGACGGTAGACGAGTATTACTCAGAGTTTACCGCCTTGCTTCGTCTTCTGCTGGATCTGACGGTCAGAAGAGAGTGCAGCAAGCTGCAGACAAGAACCCACGGGTAGTCCAGAAGTCGGGATCCACTCTACACATGGTGGACAGGGATGATGAGGCCGAACCCTCATCGAGACCAGGTACCGCTATAAACCATTAAGTAATAAAATTGCCTGCTTACCGCATTTCATGGATGCTTGGCGATTAATTGAGTTAGATGAAAATAAGATAAGATTAGAACTTAAGTAAGATGTAACCTATTACCACCTTAGGAAACTTCAACATTTGCTACCCCATACCTTCAACACTTACCCCGGAAGACACTGACATCAAAACCCGAGACTTTTCAACCGAACAATGTCAGGTTATCCGCCCAGGTATGATTTTATTAAGGGGATACCTGACACCCGAAGCACAAATAGCCATCATCAGGAGATGCAGTCAGTTAGGAGTGGGACCGGGATGTTTCAAAACACCGGAGTACCCAAGGGGAGCAAGGATGAAGTTAAAGATGATGAGCTTAGGCAAGGATTGGAATCCGTATGCCAAGATTTACCAAACCACAAGAGCACAAGATGGAGTCTCACCACTGGGAATACCCGAAGAGTTCCATCCGGTTATTACACAAGTTGTGGAGATCGCTCAGCAGTTGGAAGCTGACCCGATCCTAGACATACAAGCAGACATCTGCATTGTGAATTTCTACGAGAAAGACGGGCGACTCGGACTACATCAGGAAATGGACGAGACAACGGAGTCTCTCGAAAGAGGGATACCCGTAGTGTCTTGGTCCATTGGAGATGACGCAGAGTTCTTGTATGGCGAGCAGAAGCGTGCGGACCCTGCTAATAAGTTAATACTTAATTCAGGGGATGTATTAGTTATGGGAGGAGAATCAAGAATGTTATATCATGGGATTAAAAGAATTAAGCTAAACACAACACAGTCAACAGTGATTAATACGACGCATATGAGACCGGGACGGTTAAACCTAACCTTTAGACAGTATTAGCCATGTGATGTTTTAAGTATGATGTAAGGAATGAGATGTAAGGAAGAAGCACATGATGTGAACAAGATGGTTATTAATAAAATAACAGTGTTGTTCATATTAATTGTTACGACTCTTGTTATACCATCATTACTCATAAAGCTTGTGAAATACAATTAGGTTATGGACTCGGTACGGAAGGTGCGCTAAGCATACTTACAAAGGCACAGGCTGACGTAGGCGGTACTATCCTCACCGGCACCTTTCCGATTAATGGGATTGAGGCATCAGTTCTCTGCGACTCAGGGGCTTCGCATACCTTTATCTCGGCATCATTTGCGAGAAGGTTGGGGCTAGACGCTGACGAGCTACCCGACTTCACGGTTACACTCCCGTCTAAGGAGAAGGTTCGTTGCACTCGCCACTACCGAGGAGCCATCATCAGAATTAAGGGGGAAGACTTTCCAGTCAGTTTTATTGAGTTCAGGGAGTTAGGATTTGATGTTATCTTCGGGATGAACTGGTTGGAGCGGTACAAGGGACGTATCCTCTGGGCCGAGCATCGACTGCTGCTCAGGAGTCCATCTGGGGTAACAATATCATACCGCCAGAGGCCCAGAGAGCCTTCGACTAAGATCATCTCCGCTATGGCAATGTATAGGGAACTGAGGAGGAAGGAAGAAGTATATCTCTGTTATGTCCAGGTGTAACATCCCCAGTCTTAACCCACATGTGAGATATTGTTCGCTTTTGGCCGCAGCCCGCACGGATTTGTTTCCGGGGTACCATCCCCAAAACGCGTCTCACAAGGGGAGAGTATCCCCACACCTATAAGGCGTGGTTCGTGCTCTCTCCCGATCGATGTGGGAGGTGACCCCTACCGTGGGACAAGGGGAGAGTATCCCCACACCTATAAGGCGTGGTTCGTGCTCTCTCCCGATCGATGTGGGAGGTGACCCCTACCGTGGGTATCACAGTGCTTGTGAATCTTGATTATGCCTTAATATAGTTGTTTCTCTCTTAATTATCATTCAATGTTCGTTAATTGATCTCTTGAGTGTATTTGTGGTGAACCCTATCTGCAAATTGGTTTTGAGTTAGGGTTTGTGACCAAATTGAGAGAGAACTCTTGATTTATGCTCCTAGGATTAGTGAGTATAATTTGGGGCTTTGTTCTAGAACTTGCTTAATGCTACTTAGTGAGTTTAGCCCTAATTGATTTTGAAGGCTAAAATTAACTAAGTAGGAATTAACTCATCTTTGGTTTAGAGGGTTATTATCATTGTTCTAAAAGACAACTATGGCATAAGAAGAGTTGCTAGCATATCTAGGTAGTTTGGGTGATTGCCAAATTCCCAAAGTACTTCTCCATCCAATCCATTAAACTATCACCTTTAGTTTATTTGTTGTTCTTGCAATTACTCAACCAACACAATCAAGCTTGTCGTCGGCTAAACCCCAATTTACTGTTTTAATTTCAATTACTAAGTACCGAGACTAGGAACTTAGGACCAATTTCCTTGTGGATACGACACTTGTTGTACTACACCGATTAGGTGCACTTGCCTATTCCTTGCATTTATTTATATACCTTGTTATATAGTTTTTGCACAACATCCACTATCACCCAAATCTGATTGACTCCTCTCTTTTGCCGGTGGTAAACTCATCACGAAGTCCATAGAAATGGAGTCCCATTTCCATTTCGGAACGTCCAGAGGCTGCAGCAAGCCACCCATCCTCTTATGTTCAAATTTGACTTTTTGGCAGGTAAGACATCTTGACACGAACTCTACCACTTCTTTCTTCATCTTAGACCACCAAAACATCCTCTTCAGGTCCTTATACAATTTATCACCACCAGGATGAACTGAATAGGGAGTATTATGAGCTTTCTTCATCAGTTTCTCCTTTACCTCTGCGCACTCCTGAGGCACACACCATCGGCCCCTGAATCTCAAACTACCATCATTATGGACTTCAATGCCCTCAGCCTTCCCCTCTCTCATCTTCTCCTTGATGCGTTCCAATTTTACATCACCGGGCTGCCCTTTAAGTATCTCCCCATAGATGTCAGAAGAGGCGCTCATCTGGAACAACTTCACCTCTTGCTCCACTCCACCGGATTCCATCACCTCCAGATTTAACCTCTGAAACTCACGGATTAGCTCGTTAGGAAGAACCCGTATTGAATTCACTAAGTGGCTCCTCTTTCTGCTCAAAGCGTCTGCTACTAGATTGGACTTCCCCTCGTGGTACAGAATCTCTAGGTCATAGTCTTTGATCAATTCCAGCCATCTCCTCTACCTCATGTTGAGCTCCTTCTGTGTGAAGATGTACTTGAGGCTCTTATGGTCGGTGTAGATTTTTCAAGAAACGTCATACAAGTAGTGCCTCTAAATCTTAAGGGCGAACACCACTGCGGCCAGTTCCAGATCGTGCGTCGGATATCACGTTTCATACTCCTTCAGCTGCCTCGACGCATAACCAATCACCTTCCCCTTCTACATTAGAACACATCCTAGGCCAAACTTAGAGGCGTCACTGAATACCTCAAAGCCTTCAGTACCTAGAGGTAGGGTTAATACTAGGGTTGTGGTTAACCTTTCCTTCAGTTCCTGAAATACTACTTGACACTCATCGTTCCACTAGAATTTGACCACCTTCTTCATGAGATTCGTGAGAGGTCTGGCGATCTTCGAAAAATCATTCACAAATCTTCTGTAGTATCCAGCCAAGCCTAGGAACTACGAACCTCTGTCAAGTTGCTCAGTCTCGACCACTCTTTTACGGCTTGGATCTTGGCCGGATCCACTGAGATTCCCTCTTTGGTGACGATGTGGCCTAGGAACGCTACCCGGTCCAGCCAGAAGTCACACTTAGACAATTTTGCATACAGCTACTGCTCTCTCAGAATCTGCAGAACTAATCTCAGGTGCTCCTCATGCTCTTCCTCATCCTTGGAGTAGATGAGGATATAGTCTATAAATACCACCACAAACCGGTCTAGATAGGGATTGAAGATCCGGTTCATGAGGTCCATGAAAACGGCTGGTGTGTTCGTCAATCCGAAAGGCATCACCAAGAATTCAAAATGCCCGTATCGAGTCCGGAAAGCAGTCTTTGGGATGTCCTTCTCTGCAACTCGAAGCTGGTGGTACCCCAACCTCAGGTCTATCTTGGAGAAAACTCCTGCACCCTGAAGCTGGTCAAAGAGGTCATCAATTCTGGGTAGCGGGTACCGGTTCTTCACCGTGATCTAGTTCAACTCCCGGTAATCTATGCACATCCTCATGCTCCCATCCTTCTTCTTTACAAACAAGACAGGAGCTCCCCATGACGATACACTCGGTCGGATATACCCTTTCTCCAAGAGGTCCTCCAACTGAACCTTCAATTTTTTCAGCTCTGACCACGCCATACGGTGTGGGGCTTTGGAGATAGGCGCTGCTCCTGGCACTAGATCGACACTGAACTCCACCTCCCTATCTGGCGGCATGCCTGGAATCTCCTCAGGAAAGACGTCTGGAAATTCATTCACCACCCGAATTTCCTCTAGCTGGCTGGGCTCTCTGCTTAAATCATGAACGAAGCAAAGATACACCCGCTGCCCCTTCTTTACTTGGGAGAGGATTGTCATTACTGAGACAATCTTAACCCCGGGCTTCTTCTCCACGCATCTATAGGTGACCCTCTGCCCCGATGGTCCCCTCAGGATGACCTTCTACTCTCCCCAGTCTATCTTGCCCTTATATTTACTTAGCCAGTCCAACCCCAAGATAATGTCGAAGTCGGGGAGGGAAGAACTGGATAAGATCAATTACAAAAGTTTCCCCTCTTATGTCTACCCCCACATCTTTTAGTACATTATTACAGGAGATTACCCGTCCCGAGGGTATTGATACAGCTATAGGCGAGGACTTATTAGCAACTAGACCTAGCTTCTCAACAAAAGTTCCAAAAATAAAAGAATACGAGGCTCCAGTATCAAACAAAATACGAGCAGGGGTACCACAAACAGAGAAGGTACCTGCTAACACGTCGGCTTCAGCCTCGGCCTCAGCTCGGCTCATGACATTAATCTTCCCTGAAGTCCTGTGGTTGTCCCGGTTCTCCCCTTGGCCTCAGTTGCTCCCATTTCCACCTCCTCCATTACCCCGCTGAGGAGCATCCCCGCGCTGATTCTGGCCCTGGTCTCGGCCTCGATACTGGTTGTCTGGCTGCCTGTGATAACGGTCTCCACCACCTCCTCTCTTCTGACTATCCTTTGGAGGGTTTTGGAAGCACTCAAACACCTTGTGGCCCTTCTTGCCACACCGGAAGCACGTGACCCAATTTCCCTCACAATCTTTCCCTGGGTGGTCCTTGTGGCACCTATTGCAGTGGAAGTGCCGCTCCCACCCATGCTCCGCCTTCTGGGGCTGATTCTAAGATCGGTCACCCCACCTCTGGGTCTGCCTCTGGTTCCCCTCGAACCTTCGCCTCTCATCAGAGTGAGGCCTCCATCTCTTTTCCTGGTTCGGCCTCTGGAATCTATCATCACGTCCCCGGGAGTCCTCCCCGTCTTATGCCTTCCTCTTTTGGCTCGCTTGGTGATGGAGAAATATGTGACTACTTCTACCACATAAGCAGTGTACCTATCGTTTTGCGGGTATAGTGATTAAATGGGGTTGTCGATCTCAGGGACCTCGTATAATTAATTGACAAATATTTGATCAACTGGGAAATTAAGTTAAACTAAAGAAAACAGGAAATATCACTTTTTCGGTTTTGATTAAAAAGAAACTAAACTACAAGGAAAAATAAAACAACTTAAATAAACACAGAGGGATTTAAAGAGTGATGAATGTGATAAATAGAAAAGCGCACCCCGGGTTGTTTGCTTACCTATTCCTTTTATATCTGTTACTAAATTCTTCCTTTAATTTTACTGCAATAACTCAGAAACTTTAATTAATTCATTAACGACTAAGTATAATGAATCCTAACCAATTGTTAGACCTAGCAGCAGGCTAATGCTCTAGACCGGACACAATTAATCGCATAAAGAGTAGTTTCTATTGGAGTCTAATTAACCTATAGGCCGGATCAGGCTTCTAGCTATTAATTAGGTTCAACTTCCTCTGTCTAGTTATTTATCTCAGCTCTCGCATTTTAATAAAATAACTACAAGGGTTGTTTTAACTACCGGCCAAATAATTAAAACACTTGAAGGACAGGAATTGAACTGTTGCAGTTAACTAAGTTTGTTTGAAGAAATACATAACAGAATTTAGGAAATAAGTTCGCTTCCCAACCCAGGAAGCTAAAATACTTACTCGCTCATCGTTACAGAAACAACGATAACAGAAAAGGAATGCATTAAATAAATTAAAGTAAGGGTAAGAGATAACTCCAGTTTAGAAGTTCACTCCGGTTCCTCGCTTCAACTTCGTCTTGCGTTGCCCCGTCTGCTAATTTTTCTGTAGAGCTGGTGCGTAATAGTGGAAATAAAATAAAGAGCGGGATGTATGTGTTACGTGGGAATTTAATGGAGTGGATGGATGATGATTTTTGATGAAGTGAATGGAGTGCGATCGTGGGAGAATGCGTGGGTGAACGGATTAATTCGTGGACTGATAAATGAATGGATTGATAAATGGGTGCGTGGATGACTGGATGGATGGATTCTGTTTTTTAGCTTCCAGTAGTGTGGGTTTATATAGGCGGAGGACATGGGAAACAGACAAAGGAGAAGTGACAGGGTGAATCAAGATAGTCGGTGGAGTTGGTGCAGATCCGTGAAGATTGAGATTTCATCGGGCAGTGCAATTGATTTCAGACAGATTTAATTGATGATCCGCAGCAGCCATTGATTGAAGAGCCGGCGTCACGCTCGCGCAAATTAAGGTGGGCGACCGTCTGCAATTAATGAAGGTAGTTAGACTGCGGCGCCGAGTGAAGAACGAAGAAGAAAGCTCTGTTCCGTGTCGAAATTCTGTTCTGGCGTGCGCTGAAATGCTCTTGTCCGCCTCGCGCCTAGCTCAGTCCGCGTGCCTGTCCGCATGTTATGAGGCGGACGCCTCTGCCCCTGTCCGCGACCAAACCAGGCAGACGCCTGTCTCGTGTTCACGCGATAAGAGGCGGACGCCTCTGTTGTGGCTGCGCCTCTCTAGTCCGCCTGTTAAGCCGATGTTCAAGTATATTATATATGTATATATATACGAGTGTAGTCCAATCTTGAATCGGCTCCAGATTCTTCGTTATAAGTCCGTTTGACTCGCCGTTTGTTGCGTTGGAAAGCTCGTGAAGTAAACTACTTGATTCCAACACTTTTTCCTACATTTAACACAAAATATATCAGTTCGTATCAAAACATAAATCTAGGAAAATTGTAAGATAAGTGAGAAATATTACTTAAAATACTGCAAATTATAAGGTAATTAAACCTTTAAAAGTCTATATATTTCACACTTATCACTTGGACCACCCTTCTCTTTTGCTGCACCCTAGAGATTAGCAGCTTTCCCATACGCATCTTGAAGAGTCGGGATGGTCAAGACGCTCAAGGCCTCTTGGAGACTCCAGTTGAGTCCCCCCACAAACCGCTGCACCTTCGAGGCTTCATCAGGAACCATGGTAGGTGTGAATCTTGCTAGCTCTAGGAATTTGGAATGGTAGTCCTTCACGCTCTTGGACAATTGTTTCAACTCGGAAAACTCCAAATATTTCTGCATGCGCACATGCTCGGGGTAGAAGCGTCTTCTCATGGCTTGTTTCAACGCCATCCAACCAAAGTCAGGCTCAGCCCGCAGCACATCTTGGTTGGCCGTCCACCAGATATCGGCCTCCCCCTTAAAGCAGTACACCGCTCCATTAACTCTCTTGTCCTCTTGGCAGTTGACCACATCAAAAATCTTGTCGAACTCCCGGATCCAGTCTTCAAGTAGAACAGGGTCCTCCTCTCCAGCAAAAGCGGTCGGCTTCAGGTGCGCGATTCTCTTTGTATAGTCCTCAGGCATGTTGTCCCGCTGGGCCTAGCGTTGGACAATCTGCCCCAAGTTCAGCACGAGCTCCTGAAGCTGCCTCATAGGGTCGTTAGCCTCCATATTGGTCCTCCTACTTCTACTCCGAGTGTTATACGTGAAGTTGAGTCGGTCTGCCAGTCCTACGTGCTTGAGCTCAGGTGAACTCCTGATTACGATGTAGAGGAATAAAGATTTCCATTTCTATAATCATCCTCGAATGCATACTACAAGCTCTACTATTTTATTCCATATACACTACCAAATATACAATCCACACTATTATATACATACACGCAGTAATATCCAATAACCTTTATGCATCCTTGCAGCATATTCACATGAAAACAAATCATGTACTCAGTATACACCATACACACATATACACGGACATATATAGCGCATAAAAGAATTTCCCAATCGGCTTATCCCCATATTTTTAATCCGGTTTAATCAAATTTTATCTTATTTTAAAAACATGGCTCTGATACCACCTTGTAACACCCTGGATTTTACCTCAAATGATAGCTTAAGTAAATACAAATCTAACGGCGCAAACAAAATTGAAAACGGACTTCAAACGAGCCCTAAAAGTGCAAAACAGTGTTGGTCCAAACTTGTGTCCGGACATCTGACATTCGAACACATGCCGAACAAAACAAACCGCAAAAAACCATTTGTCCGAGCTTGTGTCCGGACATTGACATTCGGACACAAGTCGAGAGTTGGGAAATCAGAAACATCAGGCGTCCGAACTTGTGTTCGGACTTCGATGTTCGGACACAAGTCAAGTTTCAAACGTCCGAAAATTCTTTATGCCCATCCGAACGTTGGTCCGAACTTGCAAGTTCGGACGTAAGTCGAGACTTGCAAGTGAACCCATCCTCGCATGCTGTCTAAACTTCAATGCCCGGACAGATGTTCGGACACGGCTATACGGAAAAAACATTTAGAACTCTCGGGGCCTATCCGAACATTGATGTCTTGTCACTTTTTCAGGTTTTCAATTAATTCAAAGCAAATAACGAACACAGAGTAATAGAATAACAAAACGATAAAAAAACAAAACAAATATCGGTTTAAAAATCTAGTGAATTAAAAACGCTAACCGAGTTATTCCACTCATCTATTTCGTCGAATTCAATTAACAACAATTTTCACTATTTTATGCAATAAACTCAGAAATTATAAATAGTTCGTTGACCGGTCCTTGTACAACAAACCCTAACTAACTGAAATAACAAGCCGTAAACCATGCCCAAGTTAAATTCAAGTTAATTGCAATAAACACAATTCCTATTAGAGACAGATTAACCTATAGGCAAACCATGCTTCTAGTTGTTAATCCGGTTTGATTTCCTATGTCTAGAACTCAATCTCAGCACCGCATTTTGATATAAGCTCTACAAGAATCACTTAGAAAATTGGCCAAAAAATCTAAGCGCATTAAGGACAGGAATCAAACTATTGCAAAATTATAATAACAGTGACAAATTTACATAACATGAATTCTATGAAAAAGACTCGCTTCCCTAACCCGGGAAGCTAAAAAAAACTACTCACTCATGGATTGTAACGTAAACTACAACTAAAAATAACATAAAATAACTTGTAACAAATAACAGAAATAATAAGGAAAAGTTCAAGAATTTCACTGCAACATTTCTGATCCTCTCGGTCTGTCCTGAATTGCGGTCGAAATCTTTTCCTTTCGATTCGGTAGTAATGATGAACGGTGGTGTCGGTGGCAATTCGGTGAGGATGGAAATCGATGTGATGATGGTATGATCGACTTGCAGGAGTACGGCGCTGGATTCGAACGAATTGATGGTGATGATGGCGGGCGTAATGTTTGTGAAGGTGGTGATGCGAAATCGGAAAGCAAGATGGAGTATGATGGATGATGGAGATTATGGGTGGATCACCGTGTGGTATGTGAATGCAGGAAAGAATGAAACAGAGGCGCAGGGGCGCCATCCGGATGTCCCCCGTCTCAGCCCTAATCTTTCTATTTATATAACAGCAGCCACCGACAATGTTAATCAAAGCACATCGTTTAAATGTGGATTAATGTGCTGAACATCATTTCCATAATTGCCGTGAGCATATGGTGTGCCATGCTAAGCTGCAATTGTTGACATGCAGATCGAGTAATATTCCACGTGAATAAGCTCACTCATGATGAAAGAATGATGGTGTGACTTGTGAGTGTACAGTGACATTGATGTGAATATAACCCATGAGTTGGATAACTGTCGTGAGTATATATATATATCACGTGGATGAAGTGCACGTATATATATATCTAAGATTTTTCCTGCATTTGACACATAAAATGTATCAGTTCATATCAAAACGTAAATCTAAGAAAAAGCATATGATAAATGTAAAATATGACATGAATTGTTATAAAAATATGAAGAATTAAATCCGTGAAAATAGATATATTTCGCACTTATCAATGTCCGGACGAACGTTCGGACAGGTCTATGTATGCGTTTCCAAAGTGTAAAACAAGCATTCCAAAATTTATATAAACCTATGATGAAGATAGCACTATTAACAAATAGACTAAAATAACATTTTTACCATGAAATACAGCGGAAAACGTCTTGTAATCCAAGGTGCTACCGCCACATCCAAACCCTTGGATGTTCAGGCTATTAATCCACAAAACACTTCAGACCATTAACTTAACAATGTAATCTCAATCTATGTGGAAGCTCAAGCTACAACCAATATTAAAATGTCAACGCAGTAACCAAAACATTGTATTCCAGAAATCCATGACTAAAATTAATGACTCAAAACAATTCCGGTTCTCCTAAACTAAGTGATAGCGCGTTCCCCATTTCCCCAAGTCAGCAATTTGTACCTGCGATCAGAAAACAACCATAAAAGCACGAAGGGATCACGCAAATCAATGAAACTGAGTAAATTCCATCTCATCACGTAAAATACATTTTAGAAACTCCTTTGTAGTTGAAAGAACAAAACATTCCAGTTTAATAAATCAACATTTCAATACCACTTTCCTGTAAAAAGTAACCAGTAAGACAATTGGGGAGCCTTCAACAGGAATAACCACATAAACAACCAAATAGTCACAAACGGACTGAAATACCAAATACCCTCACCCTAAGTCCTTAAGTGTACACACCCCCTATGAATCAGCAGTCCATAGAGTTGATGATAGAGCTTAACTACAGCCATTGTTTGCAGCGCAAAATATATATAAACAATTCAGTGTAATCAATTCATGCTCATGGTGCAGAGAACCAACATGGTGAATCAGGGAGCACCACGAACCCCAAAGTAATTAATTCCAGCGAAGAGCTCCCAAAACCAAAATACATTCTCAATCTTTCAAACACTGTAATTTTATATCAGGTGGAATACCACAATCCCAATTTACCAAAACGTTGGTAGAGTTCTTCAGAATACCTTTTGACAGAGAAATCATTCAGAATAACAAGTCAACAATGAGCATAGAATTTACCTGGTCGTTTCCTTGACTCGGGAAGACGGTTCACAAAGATCACCAATTACGTTCGTCAACGACACTGTTGTCTAGGACATAACAATTCACAATCAGAAATCAAGAACACAACTGAATAAATCAACACACTAACTACATGATTACTTTACCCGATATAACTCTAGTTGGCACCTGGGAAAGATTTTGACCAAAGCATAAGAAGGAACATGAATTGAGAGTTGAAGAAGAAGAGCGTAATGGCGGCGTGAAAGAGATGAAGAATGATCAGTAAGATCGTGCTTTAAATAAAGAACTTAAGGAAATAAATAAATTTAGTAGGTTAAAATAATTCTAAATAAATAAAAGAATTAATTACTTAATATAAGTAATGTTAAAAGAACTCCATTGCTTTATATTGAAATTGTTTGAAAATATATATAATGTTAACGTTGAGAAACTTCAGGAAGGATTCTAACAAAATATCTCATCAGTAATTAGAGAAATAATCCTTTAAGTGAAATGGAAAGGATTTTAACTGGTTATTGTAAAAGATAAGGTTGAGGAATAAGTATTTATTTAAAAGACTAATTTATTTAATTGGAAAGGAAGAATCTAGAATATATGCAATTTAAATCAGGAGAGAGGGTAAGAAATTATTATTAGCTAAATCCAAATTGAGAGAGATAAAATCAGATTTGAGTTCTTAAAGGCATTAATAAATAAAAGGTAGAGAAATTTGAACACTTGGAGATATTTAGTTAACTAAGAAGAAGTAAAACCAGTGTTGAACACTTAAATTCAAACTAATATAATGGTTTACAAAATTGAATGTTATACAATACTACCATTGGAAGGAAAATGAGGGAAACGTAATTCACGTTGTTAAGATAAATTTAGATACGAATTTCTTCCCCAGGCTAACTATTAATCCTAACGTCAGACTATACGACACCATCATAATTATCTTGCTAAAATACTCGCACCTCTTATAGTAACTTTATATTATACTTATCCTAGTTCTAGATTTTGGGGGTATTTCAGTTACGGTGTGTTTATAGTTCTTCAAACTCAATCCGATCTCTTGGGTCACATCCTTTGGTGTAGTTTCAGATTTCTTGTTTCCCTTTTATTAAAGCCTTTTACAGTCTGATATTAATCGGTAATTATAACTCATCGTCTTTTGTTGTAGGTGTTGTTGCCCTTGTGGCATATATTGGAAAGGTGATCGGAGGCGATATTTTCACTCTCCTGGACTCATGTCCTTCTTGTGGTACAATGGATACCTTTGCTTAGGATTATGTCTTATGGTGTTTAAACTTGGTGTCTATTATTACTATATGTATTTCCATCGCGATATCTTGTTCATTCTTTGTTTGCTATGGTACTCCTTTCTAAAGGTGGTATTTGGCATTACTGAAATAAGCAGGTATCGCTCGGGCTCCTTGCCTTTGGCTTTTCTTACTTGGGTTTAGTGGTTTTGATGGTCTCTCATCTGGATCGTATCATGGGCCAATGTGTTATCTCTTACACGAGTTCATGGTACTGTTAGTGTGTGTTGTTGTTGCATAACATCGGCCCGATCGTTATGTGTTCGTATTGTATCTACAATTGTCTATAGAATTTCAGAATTAGTTGTGACATTGGGGGTACTCGTGTCTGGTCCCTCATCTATCTAATTGGATGTATTCTAGTTTGCGTCAAAGCTTGAGCATCTTGGTTCCTTGCTCTCCTACCATTTTTAGTGACGATGGTGCACCCCATAAGTGTTATGAAATTTCAATATAAGGTCGTGTTTGTCCTAAGGACTCCAGATCTATCACTGGTGGTGGTTGGTATTCAGTGCCGGTACAGGTTTATGGTGTTTGGCTCATAAGCCACAGTTGAAGATTCACTAACATTTAAACTGGTCTAGTTTGCTATGGGCTGGTGTATTCCTTTTAGTTCGTAATGGTCAGACCCATCGGTGATTCTGAGGTTTATAGGCCTCTAGTCATAAGGGTCTGCGACCCCATTCCGTGACAGGTTGTAGTCCTTATCTCTTAATGCTACGGGATTATAAGAAAGTTCAGTATTTGCCGGTAGCCATGGTATTGTACCCTCTAGTTTACACGGTCTTTTAGAATTGATGGTAGTTGCAGCACTTGTTGTAGCAAGTGCGCAATATAGGTGGAATTGTTAGTATGTGGATTATCATGGTGCTTGTTGTGGCAAGTGCGCCATATAGGTTGAGCTGCCAGTATGGTGATTATCGTAACACTTGTTGTGGTAAGCGTACCTTGTGATCTATGTGTGTGTCAAACGTAGTCATCTTCCCCATCCCAGGCAATTGTTAGCCTCGTTGACTCTTCCATCATTTGCTTATGGCTTGGTGATTCCGGTCTTGGAAACGGGTAGGATAGTAGGTATTTAAGTTCATTAAGGTATAGGAACTTTTCCTAGGATAATTCTATTATCAGGTTTACTAGGTTAGGCCCTTTATAAGTTCTATTGCATGCATATGCCATGGTAGAAGAAAACTTTTCATTCAATTATTCTTGCAATCATTCAATTAGGTTAAGGTTTGTGGTTACCTGGATCGCGCTGAGTACTAGTACCAGCGTCTAAGGTTCTCGTAGAATTCGGTTACAACACTTGTAGTATAAATGGCGTGGTAGCTTATGGGTGCCTATTTTCAGTTCAGTTGTTGGTCACTAAAGGAAGGGATGTGGTATATGAGTTATATTTAAGGTTAATAAGGTAGGATTTCATATCTTCGGTACGCAGATGCTTAGAGGGTCTCGTCCCCTCAGCCCTCTTCCTACGCTTTACCCCATAGGGTTCCCCATCTACTTTCCTCTTACCTGAGGCCTCGTGCCTTTTAGTTAGATTAGTCTCACTGGACTGTGACAGGAGGGGTACTGTTGGCGTTACTCCAAGCTGAAACTCCACATGGAAACAGACCGTCGCCCTCTATCAGTACATCTACCAGGACCCCTCCCTGACGTTTGTCAGAAGGGCGGGTTAGACCTTCACATTGTACTATACCGTGTCTACAGTTGTTAAAATTGAAATGCCTTCAAGGCTAATATTCGCAAGCATTTAGCATTACTACAACCTACTCAGGTCACGAACTATACAAACGTTCCCCGTATACCCAAAGTCCTATGCACACTATTCTTATTCTACTACCTTGTCATCAGAGCGGTACTCCACTCTGATACCACTTTTGTAACACCCAGGGCCGGCTCTGAGGCGGGCAGTCTGGGCAATCGAACAGGGTCACAATATTTTGGCGGCCCAATTTTTATATATGTCATTGAGATTTTGTCATAAAAAATTATATATTGTCAAATTTATTTTGAATGGAGTATCAAAACATTATGTTTTAAATACATTTAAACATTATAAACATGACCATTGTGAGTGTAATTTAATTTATTAATTTTTTATATTTACATAATTTAATTGATTAAGGGGCCTCATTTGATATTTTAGAACAGGGCCCCGAAAATCGTTAAGACGGCCCTGGGAACACCCCTACTCCTAATCACATATAATCGTCAGTCGTAGCATAATTAAAGCGTAAGTCGCAACAGAAAATAAATATAACTTCTCTAACTCGGGTGCTACACGCCGTCACTCACCCATGTGAGCAACAAGGCTTCCACTTACCAATAATCACAATTCATAACCGCTATGATGACTAGATAGTTTAACAAACAACACTTACATAGTCAACCATAATGCAAAACTAGAACAAGTGAGCTGCTACATAATCCCAACAACGTGAATCTGTGACATAATAGACATGAAGTCTAATAAGTGCGATGATCAAAATAAATGTTGACTACCCAAAAGACCCGCACTCCGGCTTCAAGTCTTGATCAGTGACCTGTAATGTGTTGCCGTATAGGCTCAACAAAGCGTTGAATATGCTAAAGTGTAATCCTAGATCCTTTAGATCACTTAGGTCATTTAGCCATCTTAACATTAGGTTCCTTACATTCTATTTCTGTGTACAATTACATAATAAGCTGTAAATGCTAGTATTCAAACACTCAACAGTTCATTCAATATATCCACACAATGTCATACATAATAATACACAATAAGCAAGTAAATGTTCAGTAGTACAACGGTCGTTCCCTAATGAATAGATTTCATTACTCGGCCTCTGAGGGCCTTGTTCGTTATTCAACTTGCGAAGATATCATCGTTTCACATTAGGGTCTAACTAAATGTTCATTTATTAATTGCTTAACTCTTGGCGTTTGACTTGTTAGGCCAGCCTTGTTGTTATCCATGATCATAGTATTCAATTAGGCCAGAGCGCAGTCCATGCCACTAGCAACAGGTGGATGACACATCCGTCGGGATCTCCTCCTGCATCGGACAGTTTACGTAACTGCCGGACCAACGTGCTAATAGAACCCGTTGCATATTCTAATCGTGATACCAAAATACATTCCATGTTTCTGGTAATAAGTGGATGACACATCCGTCGGGACTGTAACACCCCTACTAATTCGGCTCCTAATAATCATACCAATGTCGCACATAATAATTATATCGCAGAGGTAAATAACAGACTGTCGCTCCTATGGTGTCACTGTTATCACTCGCCCATACGGGTGATAACGAGTTACCTGATAATCAACATGCGAAACGTATTCCCGCAGTGACCACAAGAGATAGATAGTAGAACTTAAACAATTTAAAACAAACCAAAAGTAACCAATTATTACAGACCGTACTCGTGAGCATCTAAATAAATCCACCTCGGTTTACACAACCCGAGTCCAAACGTCATCAGTAACAAACCGTACCAAGTCTTAAACAACAACAATATATTACAATCGTCACGCCTCGCGACGACCACCAGCTACTCTCCTGAAATAAAAATGGTTTGTGGTATGGAATCAGCCCCTGCTGAGTATGTTATCACATGCCCCGTCAAGCCCCAAAAGACCCCTCAATTATTTGGTCGAGAGCATGAGGTTCGTTACATGCAATACCGTTTTAATATTTAAAACTGTAAAACAATTAACAGCAACATCCATACAACAAACACAACCATCAACACATAATAATATAACCACAAGTATAACCAATGAACAACAAAGCGAAAGAACGAGAACAATAAACAAGTATTAAGTCTCGTCCATGGTATAGAAACCAATATTGTTCGCCACTGTATAAGTCTCAATTGTCTTAATTGTTCAGTTATATCTAGTGACAATGTCTCGTTAAAACGACATGTCTCTAGTTACCCATATATTATGGCGGGTCACCCACGGCAGTAGCCACTCCAACGGTAGAGTCTCCGACCAACAAGCCATTCTAGCTTACGGGAAATTTTCTTGATACTTGCGGACCCGTACGCGGACATCCTGGTATCGTTTTTGTGATCACAGCGCGCACCAAGAGCCATGTCCTCTTGGCTTTACTTCCATTCATTAATTAATTAATTATACCATCGCATCGCATTTACCATTTTTCTTTCTAACACAGCAGACTAAGGTCATTAGTCCAATCCGGAGTCTGTAAACTCGGGATCCAGTGTTAGATACGAGAGCGGCGTATAGACAAACTATCTTATCACAGATCACACAGAAGTCTGAACTGAGGAAGCCCTCAGAGACAATTAGAGACACATAACAACATACCGTTCACCCTGATGTATTACGGTGGAGTATGAATCAGCAAGATCCTATGCTCCGTGTGTCGTCTCTATTAGTCTAAACAATACATAATGCTACTGATTAGCATACTGCATAACAACACAATCCTACGGTACCCCGTTCCGTCACTAACAACTCCCGGTTAACCCCCCGTTATAAATTGTCAATGTTTGTCGGGTTTTAGGTTTAACTCGAGATTGGAAAAGTGTTATATTACATGCGTAGTCTTGTCTTGTATATTAATAGTTATTGTTGAACTTGTTATCGCATGTGACTTAACATACCCTTGTATGTCGTATAGTTTGTTTCATTATTGCATGTGTGATCCTTTGTCATACACTATGCATCTCACCTTAGTATTTATTTTTCTAAGGTTTGTCTTTTTTTAAAAAACCAATGTGGTATAATTCATTTGTAAACAATATTTTAATTACATGAATTCCTTATCACATGTACCCTCTTAACATTCGAATCCCATATCCAATGTTTGTAATTCTTTTTCCTTTTATCATATGTCATTTTAATTATGAAAATACATGGTCATTCAACCATGTTATATTTTCCACCATAACATATATTTACTTATAATCATGTATTATGGAACTATTTCTTATATGGTAAGTCTTAATATATATTCATTCTTTAATGAATACCTCTTATATTATAAATGTTATAACTCTTATAACATAAAACCATATTATAAATTCCATTTTAAAATGTCAACATTTTCGAACAGCACTTATGTTCTTAAATATTTACAAAATCACCACATAATTAATGTAATGTTACCTTATAGTTATATAACATATATTATGACATTTAAGTCATTAAAACAATTATAACATATAGTTGTAAATTGTTGTAAAATACCAAATAACCCCTTATATTTTCGGTTTTCAAAACAACCACTAAACTTCTATAAATCACAAATCAATCCCAAATTATATTTCATTGTACACTTATATCATATACCTTATATACCCTTTAAACCTTAAAATAATATAACCTATAGTTTTTATTTTTTTAAACACCGAACACTATTTAATTATCTTTCCACCACTTAACTTCTATATTCACCAAATTCTCCTCTTTATAACATATAGTTTTCTAATATCATCAAAACTATATATTGTACATATGTCTTTATAAAACCTTATATAATTCCAAAAATCACCAAACTATACCAAAAGGTTATAAACATTATTCCTAACCTTATATTTTCTCCAAATCTCGGTTTTACCACATATGTTACCCATTTGTAACAATATCATAAAATATCTTATATTATACTTATATAATTCATATAAACTCCAAATTAACCAAATAAATTCTAAAAATTCCTAATAACCTAAGGTTTGTACTAAACTCCATTTAGTACCCCAAGTTTTCGGAAATTACATTATAGCCCCATCTCTTTTAAATCTTTTACAAATTAATACTTATCTTAATATAAGGTTGTATTTTAATTTCAAAATTCTCCAAAGTTGGTCAAAGTCTCCTATATAGTCAACTTTGACTTCTAATACCAAATTGGACCAAACTTTTCGGTAATTACCAAACTTCACCCATACTTTTCTATTTTTACAATTTTGACCCAAAACTTTATAAAATGTTATAATTTTTATTAAATTCATTTAAAAACCCTAAATTCCTCTATATTAAGCTCTCGGCCTAATATTTAGTAGTAATTACCGTTTGACCCCAATTTAATTATAAGCATAAATAAAACTAAATAAGCTTATAAACTTAAATTAAAATGGCCTAATGACATGGCCTTATTACAACCTTGAACTTGCAAAATAAATTACACAATAAATGTCTCAAAATATAATACATACTCACGGCCTCACTTGTATTTGATTATTTTTCCACATAATGTCATAATTTGACCATTATGTTAATTAAATCTCTTAAATGACTAGCTTAATTTATCTTAGTCATTTTTTTCCATTTTTAGGTCAATATGACCCTTATTTAAGATTTCACTCTCGGCAATATTAATATATAAGCTTAGAAATTATAAAAATCATAGATTTAAGGTGTTTATACCTTGATTTATCCTTGTATGCTCTCGGCCACTTGAAGGAAAATTCACCACATGATTTAGACATGTTTAATACACAAAAACAAGATATGGTTACACTCCAAGCTTGAGCTTAACCATAAGGAATAATTAATGTAAGATTTAAGGCAAAAATCACCTTAAAAATGCAAGGAGAGTTCAAGATGGTTTCGGCCTGAATCAACACACCAAAGGTGTTACCATATTGACATAGGAAATAGCTAGATCACAACAAGCTCTCTTGTTATTAGGTTTTACCTTGGAAAAATGCCTTAAAAGAGGGTATTTCCTTTGGATCTCGGCCACCCTTGCTCCAAATGGCTAGCCAACTGATTGAACATGTAAATATGAAGATTATGAGTGTATAAACTCATAAAAATCAGAGGAAGAAAATCGGATGAAGAGTAGAGAAGCTTAAGGTATGTTTTTACCTTAAAATGAGATTTTGAGCAACCTTGGTCTCTAAACTTGTTTCAACCGAATTTGATTGATGTTCTAACCTTAGAACACTGAGAATAAGCCATAGGAACTGATTAGTCACTCTATAAGCATAGTGGTGAAGAGAAAAAGAGCCAAAAACAAGCCTTAAACCATTAATTAGAAGCTTAGAAGTTGGATCTACCTTCTTAGTTCAAGAGCCACGGTTGGAGAGCTTGGGAGAGCTTGAGATGGCAGCTTCATCGGTTGGAATGAAGCTAGGAGAGAGAGAGTGATTAGAATTGGTATTATTAGGTTGAAAATGTAAATTTGATTAGTTTATTGTCTCATAATTGAATGATGACTCACCTAAGGGATAAGAGGGGACATGAGGTCGGCTGATTGAAGTGAAAGGAGAGGCTCCCACGAATTCCCAGCTGGAGGAGTCAAATAATGGAGCTTAAAGGAGTGTATAAACTAATAAAAGGCAAAAGTGAATCCTTAATTTGTGGAGAAATGTTGGAGTTTGATTATTGTATATTCAAGTGACGAATTTGGAGCCTCCTTGGCTTGTAAATGTCGAACTCACATGGTCTAAGGGGTCAACTTTGACCTCTTGACCAATCTTAGTCAATATTGACTCCTGCGGGCCCCCTTTTAGGGTTTTATTAATATTTTAATATTAAATTTGTAAAAATTTGTAAAATTTGGAATTAAATTCCTAATATGATATTGTGATATAATATCATATTTAAAGGTATTTATAACCTTTAAGCCCATTTAAAACCAGTTTAGAAGGCAATTTCACAAAAATGTGCTTTAAGGAGTTTTAGTGCACATTTTGTGTTGCAAGGTGTTTCTGAGCTTAGTTTTCTTTGATAATGGTTTTGTTGTGTTCCTTACTTCATTATAATACTTAGGAATCCACTTTGGATCCTATCTGAGGTCATACAATCTTTATGGTGTCTTAAAGCACCTTTTTGGCTTTACCGATCTTAAGGCATGTTTTGCCTTGTTGAGATCTTTAGATTGTTCCCCAGTAATATTTAGATGTTTATTAACCATATTAGATCATTAATAGATCATTTAATTATATTTTAAAGGTTAGGGGTATTTCAGTCTACCCCCCTTAAAAAGGCTTCGTCCCGAAGTCCTTAATCCTCTACAGTTCACCTAAGGAATCAAGTTCCACTAAGTAACCAATCAGTCCATCTCTAGGGAGTAACTCCCACTAGGTTCAAACCTAGTCTATACATACAGCATATATCAAAAGCCAACCACATGGTATATACTCATTTATTTCATAGCACTAAACAAGGTGCACAACCAATTCATCAACAAAGTACTCAGCGGTACTATATATATATATTCTCAAACAGGTGCACTAAGGCACATACATAAAATGTATTCAACATAATCATCCAAGCAAACATGTATGACGCAGCATACCAACAAAACACACCACCAAAACAAGACCTAATGCATAACATATGCGCAAGCCAAGTGGTGTCTACCCCCCAAAAAGGGTTTGACCACGAACCCGTACAAGTATCACAGCTACTACTCAAAGAGTGCGGGATACTTCGCTCTCATGGAGTCCTCTAACTCCCATGTAGCCTCCTCCCCCTCATGGTTCGACCAAGAACCTTGACCATGCTAACGGTCTTGTTCCTAGTCTGTCTCGTCTTCGTATCGAGAATGCGGAGTGGTACTTCCTCATAACGCAGAGCGGGGTCCAACTCTAAAGTCTCTAGCTACAAAACGTGCGATGGGTGGGGCACATACTTCTTCAACTGTGAAACATGAAATACATCGTGCACCCTCCCGAGCTCTACTGGCAAATCTCTGTAGGCTAATGGGCCCACTCGCTCCCTAATCGCATAAGGTCCAACATTCGGGCTCAACTTGCCCTTCTGCCCAAACCGGAATATCCCCTTCATGGGTGACACTCTAAGGAATACCATATCGTCGGTAGTGAACTCAACGTCCCTCCTCTTGGTGTCTGCATATGATTTCTGCCGGTCCTGAGCTGCCTTCATGTTCTTCTAATCTGTAGACATCCTCCTTAATCTGCTCTAGGTACTCAGGTCCTAGAAGCGTATTCTCGCTGGCCTCATCCCAGCATAAGGGAGTCCTACATGGTCTACCATAAAGTGCCTGAAATGGTGGCATCTGTATCGAGGAGTGGTAGCTGTTGTTGTAGGCGAACTCTATCAGATGTAGTCGCTCTAACCAACTCCCCTGAAAGTCTAAGGCACATGCTCTAGCATGTCCTCCAATGTCTGGATGGTCCTCTCACTCTGACCGTCGGTCTGTGGATGGAATGTACTAAGCTTCAACTTCGTACCCAAGGCTTCCTGAACCTGTCCCCAGAATCTGGACAAAAATCGAGGGTCCCTATCAGAAACAATAGTCTTTGGCACACCATGGTGCCGGATCACCTCCTTCTGGAACAAGTCCGCTAATTCGGGACCTTCCAGGTATCCTTCATCGCAACAAACTTAGCCACCTTCGTCAGACGGTCCACAATGACCCATATCGTGTTCAGTCCTCCCTTAGTCGGTGGGAGACCGACACGAAATCCATCGAGATGTCCTCGAACTTCCAACAAGGAATAGGCATAGACTGCACTAAACCTCCGGGTCTCCTATGCTCAAACTTAACCTTCTGACAGGTCAAGCATCTAGTCACGTCAGCTACATCCTTCTTCATCCCGCTCACCAGAAATGAACCTTCAAATCCTTATACATCTTCGAAGAACCGGGGTGGACGGATAAGGATGAGCTATGAGCCTCCTGGAGTATCTTCTCCTTCAGGTCAGGAGAAGACTCCGGAATACACAAACGGCCATTCAGTCGAATCATGCCATCATTACACAGTTCGAAGTCATACTTCTGACTCTCAAAACAACCCTCCAACATTTTCTGTTTAATGCTCTCCATGTACTGATCACTCTCCTGTGCAGCCGTATCTCATCAATCATACTGCTGCTCGCTACAGTGCAAATAATGAATGAGCTCTGCGGCTCAGGGCGTCAGCTACTACATTCGCCTTGCCCTCCTTGTATTTCAGGTCTATGTCGTAGTCCTTCAAGAACTCGACCCATCTTCTCTGTCGCATGTTCAGCTCCTTCTGAGAGAAGAGATGCTGTAAACTCTTATGATCAGAGTAGATAGTGACTGTCACACGTCGTATAGATAATGTCGCCAGATCTTCAAAGCGAAGACTACTGCGCCTAACTCAAGGTCGTGTGTGGGGTAATTCACCTCATGCTTCTTCAGCTGTCGGGATGCGTAGGCAACTACCTTCCCGTGCTGCATAAGCACACAGCCTAGACCGGTTCCAGAGGCATCACAGTATACCTCGAACCCATCGGTGCCCTCAGGGATAGTAAGAACGGGCGCCGATGTCAGGAGATCCTTCAGCGTCTGAAAGGACTGCTCACACTCTAGACCATAAGAACTGGGATTCCTTCTTCATGAGATTAGTCATTGGTTTGGCCTCTTTGGAGAAGTCCTTCACGAACCTTCTATAGTAACCAGCCAAACCCAGAAAGCTGCGGACGTCTGTAACTGTCTTTGGCCTTGGCCAACTCTTCACTGCCTCAATCTTAGCAGGATCTACAGATATCCGTCTGCTGATATGATGTGTCCTAGAATGACACGCTGTCTAACCAAAACTCACACTTCGAGAGCTTGGCATACAGCTGGTTCTTCCTCATGATACTCAATACCTGTCTCAATGTAACTCATGATCTCCCTGGTCTTCGAATAGATCAGAATATCGTCGATGAACACACAACTGAACTATCAAGCTGTTCTCTGAAGAGACGGTTCATCAAATCCATGAATATGGCTGGCGCATTCGTCAATCCGAATGGCATAACGGTGAACTCGTAGTGTCCATACCGTGTCCTGAAAGCTGTCTTCTCTATGTCACCCTCTGCAATCCTAATCTGATGGTAGCCAGATCTGAGATCTATCTTCGAGAACACACTGGCCCCCTCAACTGGTCAAATAAGTCATCAATCCGTGGTAACGGGTACTTGTTCTTGACCGTGACCGCATTAAGCTCGCGGTAGTCGATGCAGAGTCGCATACTGCCGTCCTTCTTCTTGACAAATAATACTGGAGCACCCCAAGAGAAACACTAGGTCGAATGAATCCCTTGTCGAGGAGGTCCTCCAGCTGTACCTTCAGCTCCTCATCTCAGCTGGTGCCATACGGTAGGGTGCCTTAGCAATAGGGCCCGTACCTGGCAATAATCAACGGTGAACTCAACCTCACGCACAGGCGCATGCCTGGCAACTCATCAGGAAACACATCAGGAAAGTCTGCCACGACTGGAATCTACATCCATCTCGTCGCACTGTCTCGTGTCCTGTACATAACAGAGGAAGGCTTGTCGGCCCTTCCTAACATCCTTCATTAGGGACAATGCTGACACGATCTTGACAGTCGGCTCTCTCCTACACTGCGGTACGACACTGTCTTGCCGCTCGGCCCCTTCAGTAGTAGACGATGCTCTGCACAATGAAGGCGGCCCTTATGCTTCTGTAGCCAATCCATACCCACTATAATGTCGAAGCCCAAGTTCTTAAACTCAATCAAATCATGGGAAAAGTCTCATTCATAATACTGATCTCCGACCCTAAGTACTGTCTGGTGCAACCTACTTTCTCCTTCGATGGAAGGGTGACTGAAAAGTCTGAAAGCTGTTCGGGGGCAGCCCCCAGCTTCATAGCAAATGCCGAGGAGAAAAAGAATGCGAAGCCCCTGAGTCGAACAATACGGAAGCACTAACACCATCAACAGGAAAGGAACGTGTGATTACATTACCGGACTCCTTGGCTTGCGCCATATCTAAGATGCAGATGGTACCCTCCTTTCCATTTTCGTAGCCTGAAGTTATGAATCAACGGTATCAACAAACTGAACACATATGCTTGAAGGCATAAAACTCTTATTTCATTCATTCAACTGTATCATACAAGGTTACACACTTAGCTACTGCTATTACATCAGTACTGTCTGAAAGTCAAATTTAAACGGCCAGGTCGGATGTGGGTATCATTCACTAGGGCTGGTGGGGCGGTATTGAGCTTAATGCTCTTAATACCATGATATATAAGCCTCGACTCTCCACCAAATACCAACACATCCCCAGACTTGAGGATGATCTTGCTTGCTAGATCTATCCTCTTCTGATCTCCATAGATGAACTCAGCATCATCGCCGATGGAGAATGACACAACCGGTATTCCTCTGGTGATGGACTCGGTCGTCTCATCACGGTCCTGGTGCATTCCAAGTTTTCCTCCCTGCTCGTAGTAGTTGATGATGCACACGTCAGGTTCATGTCAGGTAATGGATAAGTCTCACAGTCTTGAGCAATGTCCATTGCTTTTCTCACCAAGGTTAGGAAACTCACAGGTATCCTAGGTACAGATACGCCACCTACCATCCTCACCTCTCGATAAACCTAGCTGGGGATCCCAATCTTCCCTAAGCAATCATGTGTAGTTTCATTCTAGAACCACTATTAAATACAGGGGTATAAAATCCTCCTATGCCCTTACCCAAAGTTCTACACTCTTTCACTATGGCGATTTGTTCATCTAGGGTTAGGAACTCTCTGAGAAGTATCATGCCCGGTCTGACTACATGACACAACTCACTAGGGTACTCCCGTCTTTCTTCCATGGGTCTAGGTGATCTCTTCTTGTAAGTGTGGGATAGCAGATGTCGAAGTCTCCTAAGAGGTAGAAGGTTTCCTAGATAAGTCGTTTATCTAAAGCGGTAGTTAGAACACGCATTCATGCTAAGGTAAAACGTTTAACACACAGTCATGCTTTCATACAATGGTTAAGGTTTCAAATGCTAACCTTCACCGCGCTGGGTGCTAGTACCAGCGCCCAATGCTCCCGCTGCATTCAGCACGCGGTTGCCTGGCGGGTTCCTCTGGTTCCTGCTGCGGCTGCTGCTGCTGCTGTTGCCCCCTCTGGGCTTGGGGCACTGGCCCCCTCTGGCCACCTCGGGCTCCACCTCCTCCAGTAGGTGCGCCCTGAGTCCCCTTTCGGCAGGCGGTATGCTCGACTCTCCGGGTTCGAGAAGCACTCGAACGACCTGTGGTTCTTTGAGATTTGGGCTTATTGTTGGAAAACAAAAGTGACCTGAGCTAAAATTCTGGGCCGCAAAGTTTTAGGCAAACTTGTTGGGCTGCAAGAAAAGCATATGAGCTGGAATGTTTTGAAGATTGTGGGTTGGCACTGAGGCCCGAAATGAGTCGGAAGAGAGGCACATGGGCCGAGATTGTTCATGAGCTGTGAACTGGTGCCTGTGACTGTGAAATGTACTGAGAATTGGGCGCTTGGTCCAGAATGTGTTTGGGTTAGAAGTAAAGCGCATGGGCCGAAGTGATTTCTAAACCATGTTCTGGATGTGAATTGGAATTTGGGCCAAGTAATTATGATTGGGCCTGAAGATGATACCCATGTCTAGGATCGTGGGTCAAAACCCGAGTGAAAAGTCTTCCTGGACTAGAATGGGCCTTGAAATGGAAAGGCTTGATGGATAATTATGGATTGCTTTTCATGGGCCTAGAACTAAATTGATAATTCAAATTGGGCTGAAAGAGAGAAATCACCTAAGTCTAAACTTTTGGGCCTGGCCCAAACAAACAATTCATTCATTCAAACCAAACAGGGCCTTTGGGCCGTAAACAAATAGAGTGCCAATTCGGGTTGGGCTAGGTTGATGTAGGAGAAATTCTATAAGTTTCTAGCCTGGTTAGGGGCCGATCACACAAGCAAACAAGGCCCACACAAATTCAACATGTCCTCACTAGATGTTTAAATCAAACCGGGTATGGATCGATCCGGAGAGGTGCTTAGGGCATGGGCCCAGGTCACCACAAAGGAATAGGGCATGCACGCTATTCTCTTTGGGCTTCCCTACTCTTTTCACATCACCTGAAGGTGTGCGTCTACGGTTGGGTCTTTGACTGACCAAACAATGGGATAGGTAAGGGCACTGCCAGGAAAACGCTTGGGGCTAAGGCCCAGGTATTAAGGGGGTGTGGTTAGACGACACCCTCCTCTTTTCCCCCGCTTATTCACATCACCTAAAAGGTGTGAGTCCCGGACAGGGGACCCTCAAACGGGTCCCGGGGTGAAATCGGTTTATATGGACCCTCGCTCTCATATGATGCAAAGGTGAAGAAAATTAAAGTGCGCACAAAAGTAAATAAACAAAGTAATAAAGCCATAAATAAACAATTTTTCGAGTTAAGCCCTCTTTCTTAAAATTAAACAAGTTAAAATTAAGAAGTTGTCCCCAGCAGAGTCGCCAGTCTGTGAGCCTCGATTTTAAACCCTATCCTATGTTGATTAAAGTTGATTAGGATCTAACCGGGTTTTAGGTCCACTTATAACCTAAGATTAATAACTATGTCATATAACAAAAATTATTAAAACCTAAGCTAGCTCACTAGAACCTATTAAGAGTCGCCACCTAATTTTAACCTAGATCAAATTAGGAAATGAGAGTTCGGGTTCGGGGGCTTGATATTCGACTTAATTAGGGTTCAATTACTTTCATTACCCCTAGAAGTCGTTTTTCCTCTACTTAGTTTAATTACGGCTTATTACGAGTCGTTTTTAACCTAAGTGCGCGCTTCTGTTTTTTATTTTTTAACATTTTTTTGACAGAAAATTAAAATGGAAATTAAAATACCAAAACTAGGGTTTCGGAGGCAGAATTAGGTCAAGTTTTGTTTTCGTCCGTGGCTACGGACCTAATGTCTGAACCCACGGACCCTAGTTAACTTAATTACACAGAAAAGTCAAATTTAAACAGAAACGAGATTTTGAAAAGTCCGGGGCCACGGACAGGACGTCCGTGGGCCCGGACATGTTTTATAAAACCCTAAATTTTGGAAATAAAAATATCCCGCCACCGTCCGGGGGCGTCCGGCTTTCGGACAAGGAGTCCGGGACCCCGGACATAGCGTCCGTGGGTGCGGACCGCCCTCGGACAGCGGCGTTTGGGTGGCTCCCGGTGGTGTTTCTGGCTCAAATTTTATGGGTAGGTAGCCTGAAAGATTATAAACACGTTAGTGATTGAAAGTTTACAATTTGAATTCGAATTAAACACGAAACTTAGCAAACAAGTTATTGGGCAGAAGCGAAAACAAACGCTAATTCAGAAGCGATAAAAAGTCAATTCGATTCCAAATTTTGACACAGAGTAGTTAAAGTTGAACAAAGTCAGAAAAACATGACTTCAACCTGTTTTACCTTCGGATTTAATGAGACTCTTCACAACGGGGATCTTTTGGTGCTTCGTTGATGCCGGTTTTGGATTGACTTCAAATTGTGCTTCTGACTCCTTCTTCTTTATGCTGTTAAGGAGTTTCTCTTCTTTTGTGGTGGTTTTGTGTGTTTTTGGTGCTTGGAAGTTCAATAGGTGAAGAAAAGGAGAGTTTTTGGTGATTTCGGGGTGATTTCTGCAGTGTTTCGTTATTGATTTGAGGCTTGGAAGTGTTAAAACGTGGGAGAAGTTTGTGGCTGTGTTTTCTGACTTTGGAAGTGTCCTCCTCTGCCCTAGGTCGCTTTTGGAAGGTCCTTTTATAGAAGAGCAAGGTCATGTTGATAGAACAAGATTTTTATCTAAAACCCTAATTTTGTGCTCTAAGGGAATCCGATTTTTTAAAATATGTTTCAGGCCGATAAAAATTATGAAATGTTAACTGAAGATAAAGGATGAATTTTAAGAATTTTGAGAGTTGGAATCGGGTTATTTGATAAATAACCGAGTAGATAAAAATCTCACAATTTGGAATCTCCCATAATTCATAACTTATTATTGGAAAGTCGAAATAACAAAATTCCAACGGCATTAGTCTCTAATAATCATCCTCTATCTTGTGTTAAAATTTCATGACGTTTTGGTTTGATTTCGGTATTTTCCATAGGAGAGAGAAAATTGCAAAAATGATTGAATTTCTCTTTTAAATTTTGGGTTAAGGTTCCAAATAAAATAATTTCAGGTTTATGACTGTATGTAGTCATGCTAACCATGTGACAATTTTATTTTAATTTTGGAAACCTTTTATTATTTCTATTTTGAGGTTATTTCATGTGTTAATTAAAGAAATTAGCTTATAATATGAATTAAAAGCTAAATTTCCAGAATAATATTATCAGAAAATCATGAAATACCTTTCATAATGACTATGATATTTGGAAGTGTTTTGGAGATAATGAACAAGTCATATGAAAATAGAAAATCCCGATAATGTCATTGGAAAATCCCGCCTTGGTGCTTTTTGACCCTTTTTGCCCTTTGTAACACGTATGCCTTAGAGACTACTCCGGGGGGGTTGAAATTTTAAGGTGTCGGGAACCTGAAAGCGAATGAAATACGCCGAGCATTATAAGGTGTCGGGAACCTGAAGTTGAATGGAATACACCGAGCATTATAAGGTGTCGGGAACCTGAGATTAAATAGGACACGCCGAGCATTATAAGGTGTCGGGAACCTGGAATACGCCGAGCATTATAAGGTGTCGGGAACCTGAAATTGAATGGGATACACCGAGCATTATAAGGTTTCGGGAACCTGAAATTGAATGGGATACACCGAGCATTATAAGGTGTCGGGAACCTGAGATTGAATGGGATACACCGAGCATTATAAGGTGTCGGGAACCTGAGATTGAATGGGACACGCCGAGCATTATAAGGTGTCGGGAACCTGAATTTAAATGGGATACGCCGAGCATTATCAGGTGTCGGGAACCTGGAAAAGAGATGTAATGAGATCGATGTGATGTGTGCCTAAATTGACGAATGTAAAGTAGGACCTATGGGTGCCTAAGTGGAATGGTAGGAAATTGGGTTCATGACGAGCCTGAGGTTGAGTTCATCTATTCTGGTGAATCTGAATCTTTGGCTGAGAATCTGCATCTCTGAAGAATATGTACCTTCGGCTGAGAATCTGTATCTCTGATCGGGTGAGAATCTGTATCTCTGAAGAATCTTATCTTCGGCTGAGAATCTGTATCTCTGGTCTATGATGAGGAGTTTCGTACGGACGGATGCAAGATAAACTTTATGCAAATGATCATGATGAAAGTTGATTATGAAAGTGCCAAACGTGGCAAAGATGATGTGCATGTCAAAATACAATCAAAGTGTATGTAGGAAACTTGTCCAAAACAAGAAATCGTTGGAAAATGTGCCAAACATGGCAATGTTAAGGGTCAAAAATTGTCCAAAGCAAGACATTGCTAGAAAGTGTGCCAAATGTGGCCATGATGAGGTTTATGAAACCGAAGTGTTTAAGGAAAGTTGTTCAAGACAAGAAATTGTTGAAAGAGGTGCCAAACGTGGAAGTGTTTGAAGAAAATTCTGTTTACTGAAAAGGAAAGTGAAATTATCATTTTCTAACTATAGACTTCGGATTTATAACTTATTTCCTACGAGATGAACATGCCGCCGGTGAGGTATGGTGTATGATGTGAAGGTAAGGGCTTATGTGGGCCTGTGTTTTGATATGCAGGTAAGGGCTTATGTGGGCCTGTGGTGTTTGATATGCAGGTAAGGGCTTATGTGGCCTGTGTAGTGGAGGTGTGGAGGTAAGGGCTTATGTGGGCCTGAGGTGTTTGAAGTGGAGGTAAGGGCTTATGTGTGCCTGTGGTGGGAGGGTGGTGGTTTGAGCTTTGGGTTCCAATTGGTGTTGTCATAGCAATTGTTGGAACCAACAATTGCCCCCAGTATTTTTCCCTTAAGACAATATGAGCTAGAGTTCATGGCAATCGATCGTTCCGATCGATTGCCCCCAGTATTTTCTTTGATCAAACGTGCGAACGAGTCTCGTCCTCACAGGGCCAGGGCTTATGTTCTGATTTGGTGCTTCCTACACTCGACGTGTTTGGTGTTTACACTCGTTTCTCACTTACGGTCACAACTTCTAGACCATTGAATTTGATACTTGATGAATTTACGCATTCGACCTGTTACTTTCACGTGATTGGATACACAACTTCCAAGTCGGAAGTCTTTAAAGCTTATAACATGGCCATGGGGTGTGATGAAAGACAACGGGACCATGGAGGGATATTTGAGGTATGTGGAGTTAAAAGGGGTGACCAAAGTAGCATCTTGCTTCTTTTCTCGGAATCATCTTCCTTGTCTTGAAGTCGTCTAGCTTCTTTGTGTTGACGTTGCTTTCGAGCTTATGGACTTGGACTTTTGAAGTCGTCCTTTACACCATTCCTCTTTTTGTCATTCGGATTTCCTCGAGGCACTTCAGGTTTGCCTCTTTGTTTTATCCTTTCTTGACTTTGCTTTCGGGGTTCTTGTGTTTCCCGGTTTTGGGCTTCGAGAGCTGTTTTGACGTGAGCTCTTTGGATCCTGTGTCACTTTGGGACCATTTGTGGATTACTTCGTCATGCTGATAGCGGCGTTGCTTCTTTGGATTGATGAAAACATTATCCGAGAACCTGGCTCCTTGCTTCCTTTGGTCACCGGGCTGGACATTCATCATTGGCTGGGTTATTTTTGTGGAGTTCATAATATCAAAAAGGGATATACGAAAGGCTCAACGGAGGTGCCTAGGGTTTAGTGATAGGGTTTACAAGCTTTTGGCTATGTGGTGCTGTACCTAGGTGCTTCGTCATTCCTGATAGTTGTGTATCCGTTCTTAGTTACTTTTCGCAGGTCTAAGGGTAAATTTACAAATTATCTCCTTCGGTCCGAGTTATACCGTTTACCTCACCTTTGAATGTGGACTCACCGGAGTCGTGTAAGAATGATACGCTCGTTCACTCATGGTTTTACCACTCAAGACACTCTCGCGAGATCTTCACTTAGAGACTTGTTCACAAGCTTAACCAAAAGATTCGAAGACAACGATTCTAAACTCAGATTGCCCTCAGTATTGATTTGGGGTTTATGACAACAATTCGATAGATGTGGATTTGGAACCGCTTCATGGGTTGTTTTGGATGTTTTGGGGTGAGTTGTGATGCTTAGCGCGGCATGTTCAACTTTTAGAAACAAGAGATAAATCGTTTTGTTCCATAGTCGGGAAATGATTACTCCGTGATCCTTTTCCCTGGAAAGCATTTTTGTTTTTTGTTTTTTGATGAATGAAAAATGGTTTGTACAGGAATTGTGAAAATGGAACTATGATTTTATTTATGAATCATGATAAAATGTTGGAAATTACAGACTTAGAGAAACTACCGAAAATGATAAAGGAAACTAACTACTACAAACATTGGAAAAACATAAAAATGACTAGTAAAGAGAAGAAATCGAAGAAAACACTTGAAGATAGCAGTCTCTGATGGTGCTTTACATGGGATTCCTACTCGGGGAGTTGAAAACCTTGATTGATAAGATCTTGGATGTGCTGCTTCAGAATTTTGCAGTTGTCGGTGTCATGACCGGGAAGCTGGTGATACTGACAATACTGGTTCAGATTCCTTCCTTTTTGAGGGTCTCTTTGTCGAGGGGTGAGAGGTTGCAGCATGTTTTGTTCCTGGAGTCTTTCAAAAGCCTGGCTCAATGGTTGACCGATGTTTGTGAACTCTCTCTGACGGGAGCTCTTTCGGGATGATTCCATTGCCCCAACGATTTGTCCTGGTCCTTTTATCTGTCGAACGGTGTTTACCTCATGCTGCCTAGTTCTCTTTCGGGTGCCACTTTGGATACAGGCTGCTGTCCCCGAGCCATTCCCGGTGTTTTTTGAGTTCCCAAGTTTTAACTCCCCTTGGTGAATCATTTCTTCTAGGACATTAACTTGTCCCATCAGCATGTTGAAGCTAGGAAAGTATGTGAATTTCAGCTCATCACTGTATTGCTTCTGCATATTTTTAATTACCATTCGGATTTGCTCTTGTTCGTCCATCTGTGTGAGCATTGCGGCTGCCTTCATCCTCCAACGCTTAACAAAATTAGACATTGATTCACCTTCTGTTTGTTGTGTGCTTGCAAGATCAGCCCTGGTGACTCCAAAACTTCTAGCGTACTCAAAATGATGCAGAAAAGCTTCACATACCTCCTCATAGGTCTTGGTATTTATCCTTTGAGTTATGTACCAATGTTGAGGGGTCTCATCAAGATAGTGAGCAAATACCTTGGCCTTCTGCATGTCGTTTAGCGAAAGGATAGACATTTCCCTATCGAACATTGCCAAATGAAGCTGTGGGTCGGAGGAACCATTGAATAGAGGAAGTGTTGGCAATTTCAACCTTGGGGGGAGATCAACCTTGGGATATAATCCAGTGGGAAAGTAGTCAAAACCGGCTGGCTTGTTGGCCCTCTCCATGCGCTCAATCTTTTCCAGCATCCCATTGAATTCTTCGGCTAACTGGGCATCCATGTTGATTGGATTTCCTCCCTCTGCCATTCTTTGAGATTTGGGCTTATCTGTTGGAAAACAAAAGTGACCTGAGCTAAAATTCTGGGCCGCAAAGTTTTAGGCTAAAACTTGTTTGGGCTGCAAGAAAAGCATATGAGCTGGAATGTTTTGAAGATTGTGGGTTGGCACTGAGGCCCGAATGAGTCGGAAGAGAGGCACATGGGCCGGAATGGTTCATGAGCTGTGAACTGGTGCCTAGGCTGAAATGTACTGAGAATTGGGCGCTTGGGCCAGAATGTGTTTGGGTTAGAAGTAAAGCGCATGGGCCGAAGTGATTTCTAAACCATGTTCTGGATGTGAATTGGAATTTGGGCCGAGTAATTATGATTGGGCCTGAAGATGATACCCATGTCTAGGATCGTGGGTCAAAACCCGAGTGAAAAGTCTTCCTGGACTAGAATGGGCCTTGAAATGGAAAGGCTTGATGGATAATTATGGATTGCTTTTCATGGGCCTAGAACTAAATTGATAATTCAAATTGGGCCGAAAGAGAGAAATCACCTAAGTCTAAACTTTTGGGCCTGAGCCCAAACAAACAATTCATTCATTCAAACCAAACAGGGCCTTTGGGCCGTAAACAAATAGAGCTGTCAATTCGGGTTGGGCTAGGTTGATGTAGGAGAAATTCCTATAAGTTTCTAGCCTGGTTAGTGGGCCGATCACACAAGCAAACAAGGCCCACACAAATTCAACATGTCCTCACTAGATGTTTAAATCAAACCGGGTATGGATCGATCCGGAGAGGTGCTTAGGGCATGGGCCCAGGTCACCACAAAGGAATAGGGCTTGCACGCTATTCTCTTTGGGCTTCCCCACTCTTTTCACATCACCTGAAGGTGTGCGTCTACGGTGGGTCTTTGACTGACCAAACAATGGGATAGGTAAGGGCACTGCCAGGAAAACGCTTGGGGCTAAGGCCCAGGTATTAAGGGGGTGTGGTTAGACGACACCCTCCTCTTTTCCCCCGCTTATTCACATCACCTAAAAGGTGTGAGTCCCGGACAGGGGACCCTCAAACGGGTCCCGGGGTGAAATCGGTTTATGGACCCTCGCTCTCATATGATGCAAAGGTGAAGAAAATTAAAGTGCGCACAAAAGTAATAAACAAAGTAATAAAGCCATAAATAAACAATTTTTCGAGTTAAGCCCTCTTTCTTAAAATTAAACAAGTTAAAATTAAGAAGTTGTCCCCAGCAGAGTCGCCAGTCTGTGAGCCTCGATTTTAAACCCTATCCTATGTTGATTAAAGTTGATTAGGATCTAACCGGGTTTTAGGTCCACTTATAACCTAAGATTAATAACTATGTCATATAACAAAAATTATTAAAACCTAAGCTAGCTCACTGGAACCTATTAAGAGTCGCCACCTAATTTTAACCTAGATCAAATTAGGAAAGGAGAGTTCGGGTTCGGGGCTTGATATTCGACTTAATTAGGGTTCAATTACTTTCATTACCCCTAGAAGTCGTTTTTCCTCTACTTAGTTTAATTACGGCTTATTACGAGTCGTTTTTTAACCTAAGTGCGCGCTTCTGTTTTTTTTTATTTTTAACATTTTTTTGACAGAAAATTAAAATGGAAATTAAAATACCAAAACTAGGGTTTCGGAGGCAGAATTAGGTCAAGTTTTGTTTTCGTCCGTGGCTACGGACCTAATGTCCGAACCCACGGACCCTAGTTAACTTAATTACACAGAAAAGTCAAATTTAAACAGAAACGAGATTTTGAAAAGTCCGGGGCCACGGACAGGACGTCCGTGGGCCCGGACATGTTTTATAAAACCCTAAATTTTGAAATAAAAATATCCCGCCACCGTCCGGGGGCGTCCGGCTTTCGGACAGGAGTCCGGGACCCCGGACATAGCGTCCGTGGGTGCGGACCGCCCTCGGACAGCGGCGTTTGGGTGGCTCCCGGTGTGTTTCTGGCTCAAATTTTATGGGTAGGTAGCCTGAAAGATTAAACACGTTAGTGATTGAAAGTTTACAATTTGAATTCGAATTAAACACGAAACTTAGCAAACAAGTTATTGGGCAGAAGCGAAAACAAACGCTAATTCAGAAGCGATAAAAAGTCAATTCGATTCCAAATTTTGACACAGAGTAGTTAAAGTTGAACAAAGTCAGAAAAACATGACTTCAACCTGTTTTACCTTCGGATTTAATGAGACTCTTCACAACGGGGATCTTTTGGTGCTTCGTTGATGCCGGTTTTGGATTGACTTCAATTGTGCTTCTGACTCCTTCTTCTTTATGCTGTTAAGGACGTTTCTCTTCTGTTTTTGTGGTGGTTTTGTGTGTTTTTGGTGCTTGGAAGTTCAATAGGTGAAGAAAGGATGAGTTTTTGGTGATTTCGGGTGATTTCGTGATTTCTGTGTTTCGTATTGATTTGAGGCTTGGAAGTGTTAAAACGTGGGGAGAAAGTTTGTGGCTGTGTTTTCTGACTTTGGAAGTGTCCTCCTCTGCCCTAGGTCGCTTTTGGAAGGTCCTTTTATAGAAAGAGCAAGGTCATGTTGATAGAACAAGATTTTTATCTAAAACCCTATTTTGTGCTCTAAGGGAATCCGATTTTTTAAAATATGTTTCAGGCCGATAAAAATTATGAAATGTTAACTGAAGATAAAGGATGAATTTTAAGAATTTTGAGAGTTGGAATCGGGTTATTTTGATAAATAACCGAGTAGATAAAAATCTCACAATTTGGAATCTCCCATAATTCATAACTTATTATTGGAAAGTCGAAATAACAAAATTCCAACGGCATTAGTCTCTAATACATCCTCTATCTTGTGTTAAAATTTCATGACGTTTTGTTTGATTTCGGTATTTTCCATAGGAGAGAGAAAATTGCAAAAATGATTGAATTTCTCTTTTAAATTTTGGGTTAAGGTTCCAAATAAAATAATTTCAGGTTTATGACTGTATGTAGTCATGCTAACCATGTGACAATTTTATTTAATTTTGGAAACCTTTTATTATTTCTATTTTGAGGTTATTTCATGTGTTAATTAAAGAAATTAGCTTATAATATGAATTAAAAGCTAAATTTCCAGAATAAATATTATCAGAAAATCATGAAATACCTTTCATAATGACTATGATATTTGGAAGTGTTTGGAGATAATGAACAAGTCATATGAAAATAGAAAATCCCGATAATGTCATTGGAAAATCCCGCCTTGGTGCTTTTTGACCCTTTTTGCCCTTTGTAACACGTATGCCTTAGAGACTACTCCGGGGGGGTTGAAATTTTAAGGTGTCGGGAACCTGAAAGCGAATGAAATACGCCGAGCATTATAAGGTGTCGGGAACCTGAAGTTGAATGGAATACACCGAGCATTATAAGGTGTCGGGAACCTGAGATTAAATAGGACACGCCGAGCATTATAAGGTGTCGGGAACCTGGAATACGCCGAGCATTATAAGGTGTCGGGAACCTGAAATTGAATGGGATACACCGAGCATTATAAGGTTTCGGGAACCTGAAATTGAATGGGATACACCGAGCATTATAAGGTGTCGGGAACCTGAGATTGAATGGGATACACCGAGCATTATAAGGTGTCGGGAACCTGAGATTGAATGGGACACGCCGAGCATTATAAGGTGTCGGGAACCTGAATTTAAATGGGATACGCCGAGCATTATCAGGTGTCGGGAACCTGGAAAAGAGATGTAATGAGATCGATGTGATGTGTGCCTAAATTGACGAATGTAAAGTAGGACCTATGGGTGCCTAAGTGGAATGGTAGGAAATTGGGTTCATGACGAGCCTGAGGTTGAGTTCATCTATTCTGGTGAATCTGAATCTTTGGCTGAGAATCTGCATCTCTGAAGAATATGTACCTTCGGCTGAGAATCTGTATCTCTGATCGGGTGAGAATCTGTATCTCTGAAGAATCTGTATCTTCGGCTGAGAATCTGTATCTCTGGTCTATGATGAGGAGTTTCGTACGGACGGATGCAAGATAAACTTTATGCAAATGATCATGATGAAAGTTGATTATGAAAGTGCCAAACGTGGCAAAGATGATGTGCATGTCAAAATACAATCAAAGTGTATGTAGGAAACTTGTCCAAAACAAGAAATCGTTGGAAAATGTGCCAAACATGGCAATGTTAAGGGTCAAAAATTGTCCAAAGCAAGACATTGCTAGAAAGTGTGCCAAATGTGGCCATGATGAGGTTTATGAAACCGAAGTGTTTGAAGGAAAGTTGTTCAAGACAAGAAATTGTTGAAAGAGGTGCCAAACGTGGAAGTGTTTGAAGAAAATTCTGTTTACTGAAAAGGAAAGTGAAATTATCATTTTCTAACTATAGACTTCGGATTTATAACTTATTTCCTACGAGATGAACATGCCGCCGGTGAGGTATGGTGTATGATGTGAAGGTAAGGGCTTATGTGGGCCTGTGGTGTTTGATATGCAGGTAAGGGCTTATGTGGGCCTGTGGTGTTTGATATGCAGGTAAGGGCTTATGTGGGCCTGTGTAGTGGAGGTGTGGAGGTAAGGGCTTATGTGGGCCTGAGGTGTTTGAAGTGGAGGTAAGGGCTTATGTGTGCCTGTGGTGGGAGGTGGTGGTTTGAGCTTTGGGTTCCAATTGGTGTTGTCATAGCAATTGTTGGAACCAACAATTGCCCCCAGTATTTTTCCCTTAAGACAATATGAGCTAGAGTTCATGGCAATCGATCGTTCCGATCGATTGCCCCCAGTATTTTCTTTGATCAAACGTGCGAACGAGTCTCGTCCTCACAGGGCCAGGGCTTATGTTCTGATTTGGTGCTTCCTACACTCGACGTGTTTGGTGTTTACACTCGTTTCTCACTTACGGTCACAACTTCTAGACCATTGAATTTGATACTTGATGAATTTACGCATTCGATCTGTTACTTTCACGTGATTGGATACACAACTTCCAAGTCGGAAGTCTTTAAAGCTTATAACATGGCCATGGGGTGTGATGAAAGACAACGGGACCATGGAGGGATATTTGAGGTATGTGGAGTTAAAAGGGGTGACCAAAGTTGCATCTTGCTTCTTTTCTCGGAATCATCTTCCTTGTCTTGAAGTCGTCTAGCTGCTTTGTGTTGACGTTGCTTTCGAGCTTATGGACTTGGACTTTTGAAGTCGTCCTTTACACCATTCCTCTTTTTGTCATTCGGATTTCCTCGAGGCACTTCAGGTTTGCCTCTTTGTTTTATCCTTTCTTGACTTTGCTTTCGGGGTTCTTGTGTTTCCCGGTTTTGGGCTTCGAGAGCTGTTTTGATGTGAGCTCTTTGGATCCTGTGTCACTTTGGGACCATTTGCGGATTACTTCGTCATGCTGATAGCGGCGTTGCTTCTTTGGATTGATGAAAACATTATCCGAGAACCTGGCTCCTTGCTTCCTTTGGTCACCGGGCTGGACATTCATCATTGGCTGGGTTATTTTTGTGGAGTTCATAATATCGAAAAGGGATATACGAAAGGCTCAACGGAGGTGCCTAGGGTTTAGTGATAGGGTTTACAAGCTTTTGGCTATGTGGTGCTGTACCTAGGTGCTTCGTCATTCCTGATAGTTGTGTATCCGTTCTTAGTTACTTTTCGCAGGTCTAAGGGTAAATTTACAAATTATCTCCTTCGGTCAGTTATACCGTTTACCTCACCTTTGAATGTGGACTCACCGGAGTCGTGTAAGAATGATACGCTCGTTCACTCATGGTTTTACCACTCAAGACACTCTCGCGAGATCTTCACTTAGAGACTTGTTCACAAGCTTAACCAAAAGATTCGAAGACAACGATTCTAAACTCAGATTGCCCTCAGTATTGATTTGGGGTTTATGACAACAATTCGATAGATGTGGATTTGGAACCGCTTCATGGGTTGTTTTGGATGTTTTGGGGTGAGTTGTGATGCTTAGCGCGGCATGTTCAACTTTTAGAAACAAGAGATAAATCGTTCTGTTCCATAGTCGGGAAATGATTACTCCGTGATCCTTTTCCCTGGAAAGCATTTTTGTTTTTTGTTTTTTCGATGAATGAAAAATGGTTTGTACAGGAATTGTGAAAATGGAACTATGATTTTATTTATGAATCATGATAAAATGTTGGAAATTACAGACTTAGAGAAACTACCGAAAATGATAAAGGAAACTAACTACTACAAACATTGGAAAAACATAAAAATGACTAGTAAAGAGAAGAAATCGAAGAAAACACTTGAAGATAGCAGTCTCTGATGGTGCTTTACATGGGATTCCTACTCGGGGAGTTGAAAACCTTGATTGATAAGATCTTGGATGTGCTGCTTCAGAATTTTGCAGTTGTCGGTGTCATGACCGGGAAGCTGGTGATACTGACAATACTGGTTCAGATTCCTTCCTTTTTGAGGGTCTCTTTGTCGAGGGGTAGAGGTTGCAGCATGTTTTGTTCCTGGAGTCTTTCAAAAGCCTGGCTCAATGGTTGACCGATGTTTGTGAACTCTCTCTGACGGGAGCTCTTTCGGGATGATTCCATTGCCCCAACGATTTGTCCTGGTCCTTTTATCTGTCGAACGGTGTTTACCTCATGCTGCCTAGTTCTCTTTCGGGTGCCACTTTGGATACAGGCTGCTGTCCCCGAGCCATTCCCGGTGTTTTTTGAGTTCCCAAGTTTTAACTCCCCTTGGTGAATCATTTCTTCTAGGACATTAACTTGTCCCATCAGCATGTTGAAGCTAGGAAAGTATGTGAATTTCAGCTCATCACTGTATTGCTTCTGCATATTTTTAATTACCATTCGGATTTGCTCTTGTTCGTCCATCTGTGTGAGCATTGCGGCTGCCTTCATCCTCCAACGCTTAACAAAATCAGACATTGATTCACCTTCTGTTTGTTGTGTGCTTGCAAGATCAGCCCTGGTGACTCCAAAACTTCTAGCGTACTCAAAATGATGCAGAAAAGCTTCACATACCTCCTCATAGGTCTTGGTATTTATCCTTTGAGTTATGTACCAATGTTGAGGGGTCTCATCAAGATAGTGAGCAAATACCTTGGCCTTCTGCATGTCGTTTAGCGAAAGGATAGACATTTCCCTATCGAACATTGCCAAATGAAGCTGTGGGTCGGAGGAACCTTTGTATAGAGGAAGTGTTGGCAATTTCAACCTTGGGGGAGATCAACCTTGGGATATAATCCAGTGGGAAAGTAGTCAAAACCGGCTGGCTTGTTGGCCCTCTCCATGCGCTCAATCTTTTCCAGCATCCCATTGAATTCTTCGGCTAACTGGGCATCCATGTTGATTGGATTTCCTCCCTCTGCCATTCTTTGAGATTTGGGCTTATCTGTTGGAAAACAAAAGTGACCTGAGCTAAAATTCTGGGCCGCAAAGTTTTAGGCTAAAACTTGTTTGGGCTGCAAGAAAAGCATATGAGCTGGAATGTTTTGAAGATTGTGGGTTGGCACTGAGGCCCGAAATGAGTCGGAAGAGAGGCACATGGGCCGGAATGGTTCATGAGCTGTGAACTGGTGCCTAGGCTGAAATGTACTGAGAATTGGGCGCTTGGGCCAGAATGTGTTTGGGTTAGAAGTAAAGCGCATGGGCCGAAGTGATTTCTAAACCATGTTCTGGATGTGAATTGGAATTTGGGCCGAGTAATTATGATTGGGCCTGAAGATGATACCCATGTCTAGGATCGTGGGTCAAAACCCGAGTGAAAAGTCTTCCTGGACTAGAATGGGCCTTGAAATGGAAAGGCTTGATGGATAATTATGGATTGCTTTTCATGGGCCTAGAACTAAATTGATAATTCAAATTGGGCCGAAAGAGAGAAATCACCTAAGTCTAAACTTTTGGGCCTGAGCCCAAACAAACAATTCATTCATTCAAACCAAACAGGGCCTTTGGGCCGTAAACAAATAGAGCTGCAATTCGGGTTGGGCTAGGTTGATGTAGGAGAAATTCCTATAAGTTTCTAGCTGGTTAGTGGGCCGATCACACAAGCAAACAAGGCCCACACAAATTCAACATGTCCTCACTAGATGTTTAAATCAAACCGGGTATGGATCGATCCGGAGAGGTGCTTAGGGCATGGGCCCAGGTCACCACAAAGGAATAGGGCTTGCACGCTATTCTCTTTGGGCTTCCCCACTCTTTTCACATCACCTGAAGGTGTGCGTCTACGGTCGGGTCTTTGACTGACCAAACAATGGGATAGGTAAGGGCACTGCCAGGAAAACGCTTGGGGCTAAGGCCCAGGTATTAAGGGGGTGTGGTTAGACGACACCCTCCTCTTTTCCCCCGCTTATTCACATCACCTAAAAGGTGTGAGTCCCGGACAGGGGACCCTCAAACGGGTCCCGGGGTGAAATCGGTTTATGTGGACCCTCGCTCTCATATGATGCAAAGGTGAAGAAAATTAAAGTGCGCACAAAAGTAAATAAACAAAGTAATAAAGCCATAAATAAACAATTTTTCGAGTTAAGCCCTCTTTCTTAAAATTAAACAAGTTAAAATTAAGAAGTTGTCCCCAGCAGAGTCGCCAGTCTGTGAGCCTCGATTTTAAACCCTATCCTATGTTGATTAAAGTTGATTAGGATCTAACCGGGTTTTAGGTCCACTTATAACCTAAGATTAATAACTATGTCATATAACAAAAATTATTAAAACCTAAGCTAGCTCACTGGAACCTATTAAGAGTCGCCACCTAATTTTAACCTAGATCAAATTAGGAAAGGAGAGTTCGGGTTCGGGGGCTTGATATTCGACTTAATTAGGGTTCAATTACTTTCATTACCCCTAGAAGTCGTTTTTCCTCTACTTAGTTTAATTACGGCTTATTACGAGTCGTTTTTAACCTAAGTGCTTCTGTTTTTTTTATTTTTTAACATTTTTTTGACAGAAAATTAAAATGGAAATTAAAATACCAAAACTAGGGTTTCGGAGGCAGAATTAGGTCAAGTTTTGTTTTCGTCCGTGGCTACGGACCTAATGTCCGAACCCACGGACCCTAGTTAACTTAATTACACAGAAAAGTCAAATTTAAACAGAAACGAGATTTTGAAAAGTCCGGGGCCACGGACAGGACGTCCGTGGGCCCGGACATGTTTTATAAAACCCTAAATTTTGAAATAAAAATATCCCGCCACCGTCCGGGGGCGTCCGGCTTTCGGACAGGGAGTCCGGGACCCCGGACATAGCGTCCGTGGGTGCGGACCGCCCTCGGACAGCGGCGTTTGGGTGGCTCCCGGCGGTGTTTCTGGCTCAAATTTTATGGGTAGGTAGCCTGAAAGATTCTAAACACGTTAGTGATTGAAAGTTTACAATTTGAATTCGAATTAAACACGAAACTTAGCAAACAAGTTATTGGGCAGAAGCAAAACAAACGCTAATTCAGAAGCGATAAAAAGTCAATTCAATTCCAAATTTTGACACAGAGTAGTTAAAGTTGAACAAAGTCAGAAAAACATGACTTCAACCTGTTTTACCTTCGGATTTAATGAGACTCTTCACAACGGGGATCTTTTGGTGCTTCGTTGATGCCGGTTTTGGATTGACTTCGAATTGTGCTTCTGACTCCTTCTTCTTTATGCTGTTAAGGACGTTTCTCTTCTGTTTTTGTGGTGGTTTTGTGTGTTTTTGGTGCTTGGAAGTTCAATAGGAGAAGAAAGGATGAGTTTTTGGTGATTTCGGGGTGATTTCTTTAGTGTTTCGGTATTGATTTGAGGCTTGGAAGTGTTAAAACGTGGGGAGAAAGTTTGTGGCTGTGTTTTCTGACTTTGGAAGTGTTCTCCTCTGCCCTAGGTCGTTTTTGGAAGGTCCTTTTATAGAAAGAGCAAGGTCATGTTGATAGAACAAGATTTTTATCTAAAACCCTGATTTTGTGCTCTAAGGGAATCCGATTTTTTAAAATATGTTTCAGGCCGATAAAAATTATGAAATTTAACTGAAGATAAAGGATGATTTTTAAGAATTTTGAGAGTTGGAATCGGGTTATTTTGATAAATAACCGAGTAGATAAAAATCTCACAATTTGGAATCTCCCATAATTCATAACTTATTATTAGAAAGTCGAAATAACAAAATTCCAACGGCATTAGTCTCTAATAATCATCCTCTATCTTGTGTTAAAATTTCATGACGTTTTGTTTTGATTTCGGTATTTTCCATAGGAGAGAGAAAATTGCAAAAATGATTGAATTTCTCTTTTAAATTTTGGGTTAAGGTTCCAAATAAAATAATTTCAGGTTTATGACTGTATGTAGTCATGCTAACCATGTGACAATTTTATTTTAATTTTGGAAACCTTTTATTATTTCTATTTTGAGGTTATTTCATGTGTTAATTAAAGAAATTAGCTTATAATATGAATTAAAAGCTAAATTTCCAGAATAAATATTATCAGAAAATCATGAAATACCTTTCATAATGACTATGATATTTGGAAGTGTTTGGAGATAATGAACAAGTCATATGAAAATAGAAAATCCCGATAATGTCATTGGAAAATCCCGCCTTGGTGCTTTTTGACCCCTTTTGCCCTTTGTAACACGTATGCCTTAGAGACTACTCCGGGGGGGTTGAAATTTGGGTATAACAGCAGGTATAAAAGCAGGCAGCAAGTAAGTAATTTAAATGGATTAAATAACTTAAGGGTGGATCTTACTTCCAACTCGTGCCGCCTCCGCTTCCAGCCGCAACCTCCGCCTCTTTTTCTGGGGCCTTACGCTTCTGCCCCTGGCCGTCCTCCCGGCTGTTCACCAACAGCTCCGTCCGGGAAGCAGCCTCGTAGCATTCCTACAATGCATCAATGAGTTTCCCCAACTTGTAATAATCCAAACTGAGCTACAAGATATAATCTGTTCAACTAATTTTACCTGTATCGTAGGATATAAGGCAGCGCCCATGGCGGCCTTGATCGCATATCTCAACCCGCCACAAAACTTCTCAACCTTCACAGCATCTGAATAAACAACTCCTGGGACAAAGTCCAAGAGCCCAATAAAAGAAGAGTAGTACTGATCTACCGTCAGACTACCCTGCCTCAAGGCCTCAAACTCTTCCCTCTTTCTCTGCTTCAAGTGAGCAGGATAGTACTTCTCTCTCAACAGTTCTACAAAACCTGTCCACCCAAAACCCTCAGTAGCAAGGTAATGCGCCTTCACGGACCTCCACCAAGTGCTGGCGGCGTCCCTCAAGTGAAAGGCCGATATGCCGACCCGGTGCTCAGCAGGCACGTGAATGGCGTCGAAGGCCTTCTCATGCTCAATGATGTATCTCTCTAGGACGGTGGGGTCAGCTACCCCGTCATATGTAGGTACTCGTGTGTCAGCAACACTCTTCAGCCAATTAGGCTCTCTAGGTGCGGGTACGGGTGGGACTACTGGTGGTGCTCCTATCTGGACACCTCCCATCAGGGCTAGCTGAGCAAAGACGGCTGCTACCGTCTCAGCAACGCCCACGGCTGGGGCCTCAGGAGGTCCCCCTCCAGGCCCGCCGCCTCGTCCACCACCTCCTCTACCTCTGCCAGCTGATCGTCTTCCGGAAGACATCTGAAGAATTCAGAATCAAGGTCAGCTCTTGGTATAAGTACTTTACTTATCTCAATCATAACCTAACTCAAATCATTTACAACTATCTCTTGGTACTGGTGTGTGAATAACCTAAGCTCACGGTACTTAAACTACTATCTCTTGTAATCAGAGCGGTACTCCGCTCTGATACCACTTTTTGTAACACCCCTACTAATTCGGCTCCTAATAATCCTACCAATTCGCACATAATAATTATATCGCAGCGGTAAATAACAGATTGTCGCTCCTATGGTGTCACTGTTATCACTCGCCCATACGGGTGATAACGAGTTACCTGATAATCAACATGCGAAACGTATTCCCGTAGTGACCACAAGAGATAGATAGTAGAACTTAAACAATTTAAAACAAACCGAAAGTAACCAATTATTACAGACCGTACTCGTGAGCATCTAAATAAATCCACCTCGGTTTACACAACCCGAGTCCAAACGTCATCAGTAACAAACCGTGCCAAGTCTTAAACAACAACAATATATTACAATCGTCACGCCTCGCGTCGACCACCAGCTACTCTCCTGAAATAAAAATGGTTTGTGGTATGGAATCAGCCCCTGCTGAGTATGTTATCACATGCCCCGTCATGCCCCCAAAGACCCCTCAATTATTTGGTCGAGAGCATGAGGTTCGTTACATGCAATACCGTTTTAATATTTAAAACTGTAAAACAATTAACAGCAACATCCATACAACAAACACAACCATCAACACATAATAATATAACCACAAGTATAACCAATGAACAACAAAGCGAAACAACGAGAACAATAAACAAGTATTAATTCTCGTCCATGGTATAGAAACCAATATTGTTCGCCACTGTATAAGTCTCAATTGTCTTAAGTGTTCAGTTATACCTAGTGACAATGTCTCGTTAAAACGACATGTCTCTAGTTACCCATATATTATGGCGGGTCACCCACGGCAGTAGCCACTCCAACGGTAGAGTCTCCGACCAACGAGCCATTCTAGCTTACGGGAAATTTTCTTGATACTTGCGGACCCGTACGCGGACATCCTGGTATCGTTTTTGTGATCACAGCGCGCACCAAGAGCCACGTCCTCTTGGCTTTACTTCCATTAATTAATTAATTAATTATACCATCGCATCGCATTTACCATTTTTCTTTCTAACACAACAGACTAAGGTCATTAGTCCAATTCGGAGTCTGTAAACTCGGGATCCAGTGTTAGATACGAGAGCGGCGTATAGAAAGGCCAATGCTCCATATAAAAGTCTCAGGTAATATGTATATGTTATTATCATAGTGCTACAACGTTTTACTTACGTTCCTTATATTTCATATAAGATAGCACCATAGCCGCTAGTTCGTTTTGTATATATAGGTTCTTATATACGAACTAATACTGTTAACTCAACAACAGTAAATAATAAGCAGCTATAAATATACAATTCATGCATATTAATTAACACATTCAGACAAACAATCTTATCACAGATCACACAGAAGTCTGAACTGAGGAAGCCCTCAGAGACAATCAGAGACACATAACAACATACCGTTCACCCTGATGTATTACGGTGGAGTATGAATCAGCAAGATCCTATGCTCCGTGTGTCGTCTCTATTAGTCTAAACAATACATAATGCTACTGATTAGCATACTGTATAACAACACAATCCTACGGTACCCCGTACCGTCACTAACAACACCCGGTTAACCCCCCGTTATAAACTGTCAATGTTTGTCGGGTTTTAGGTTTAACTCGAGATTGGAAAAGTGTTATATTACATGCGTAGTCTTGTCTTGTATATTAATATAGTTATTGTTGAACTTGTTATAGCATGTGACTTAACATACCCTTGTATGTCGTATAGTTTGTTTCATTATTGCATGTGTGATCCTTTGTCATGCACTATGCATCTCACCTTAGTATTGATTTTTCTAAGGTTTGTTTCTTTCTTAAAAAAAACCAATGTGGTATAATTCATTTGTAAACAATATTTTTAATTACATGAATTCCTATTATCACATGTACCCTCTTAACATTGGAATCCCATATCCAATGTTTGTAATTCTTTTTCCTTTTATCATATGTCATTTTAATTATGAAAATACATGTTCATTCAACCATGTTATATTTTCCACCATAACATATATTTACTTATAATCATGTATTATGGAAATATTTCTTATGTGGTAAGTCCTATAATATATATTCATTCTTTCTAATGAATACCTCTTATATTATAAATGTTATAACTCCTATAACATAAAAACCATATTATAAATTCCATTTTAAAATGTCAACATTTTCGAACAGCACTTATGTTCTTAAATATTTACAAAATCAACACATAATTAATGTAATGTTACCTTATAGTTATATAACATATATTATGACATTTAAGTCATTAAAACAATTATGACATATAGTTGTTAATTGTTGTAAAATACCAAATAACCCCTTATATTTTCGGTTTTCAAAAACAACCACTAAACTTCTATAAATCACAAATCAATCCCAAATTATATTTCGTTGCTACACTTATATCGTATACCTTATACTATACCCTTTAAACCTTAAAATAATCATAACCTATAGTTTTATTTTTTTTAAAACACCGAACACTATTGTAATTATCTTTCCACCACTTAACTTCCTATATTCACCAAATTCTCCTCTTTATAACATATAGTTTTCTAATATCATCAAAACTATATATTGTACATATGTCTTTATAAAACCTTATAGATAATTCCAAAAATCACCAAACTATACCAAAAGGTTATAAACATTATTCCTAACCTTATATTTTCTCCAAATCTCGGTTTGACCACATATGTTACCCATTTGTAACAATATCATAAAATATCTTATATTATACTTATATAGTTCATATAAACTCCAAATCTAACCAAATAAATTCCTAAAAATTTCTAATAACCTAAGGTTTGTACTAAACTCCATTTAGTACCCCAAGTTTTCAGAAATTACATTATAGCCCCATCTCTTTTAAATCTTTTACAAATTAATACTTATCTTAATATAAGGTTGTATTTTAATTTCAAAAATTCTCCAAAGTTGGTCAAAGTCTCCTATATAGTCAACTTTGACTTCTAATACCAAATTGGACTCAAACTTTTCGGTAATCACCAAACTTCACCCATACTTTTCTATTTTTACAATTTTGACCCAAAACTTTATAAAATGTTATAATTTTTATTAAATTCATTTAAAAACCCTAAATTCCTCTATATTAAGCTCTCGGCCTAATATTTAGCTAGTAATTACCGTTTGACCCCAATTTTAATTATAAGCATAAATAAAACTAAATAAGCTTATAAACTTAAATTAAAATGGCCTAATGACATGGCCTTATTACAACCTTGAACTTGCAAAATAAATTACACAATAAATGTCTCAAAATATAATACATACTCACGGCCTCACTTGTATTTGATTATTTTTCCACATAATGTCATAATTTGACCATTATGTTAATTAAATCTCTTAAATGACTAGCTTAATTTATCTTAGTCATTTTTTTTCCATTTTTAGGTCAATATGACCCTTATTTAAGATTTCACTCTCGGCAATATTAATATATAAGCTTAGAAATTATAAAAATCATAGATTTAAGGTGTTTATACCTTGATTTATCCTTGTATGCTCTCGGCCACTTGAAGGAAAATTCACCACATGATTTAGACATGTTTAATACACAAAAACAAGATATGGTTACACTCCAAGCTTGAGCTTAACCATAAGGAATAATTAATGTAAGATTTAAGGCAAAAATCACCTTAAAAATGCAAGGAGAGTTCAAGATGGTTTCGGCCTGAATCAAACACACCACAAGGTGTTAGATCCACCATATTGACATAGGAAATAGCTAGATCACAACAAGCTCTCTTGTTATTAGGTTTTACCTTGGAAAAATGCCTTAAAAGAGGGTATTTCCTTTGGATCTCGGCCACCCTTGCTCCAAATGGCTAGCCAACTGATTGAACATGTAAATATGAAGATTATGAGTGTATAAACTCATAAAAATCAGAGGAAGAAAATTGGACGAAGAGTAGAGAAGCTTAAGGTATGTTTTTACCTTAAAATGAGATTTTGAGCAACCTTGGTCTCTAAACTTGTTTCAACCGAATTTGATTGATGTTCTAACCTTAGAAAACTGAGAATAAGCCATAGGAACTGATTAGTGACGAGATATAAGCATAGGTGGTGAAGAGATGAAGAAAAAGAGCCAAAAACAAGCCTTAAACCATTAATTAGAAGCTTAGAAGTTGGATCTACCTTCTTAGTTCAAGAGCCACGGTTGGGAGAGCTTGAGAGGGCAGCTTCATCAGTTGGAATGAAGCTATGAGAGAGAGAGTGATTAGAATTGGTATTATTAGGTTGAAAATGTAAATTTGATTAGTTTATTGTCTCATAATTGAGTGATGACTCACCTAAGGGATAGAGGGGACATGAGGTCAGCTGATTGAAGAGGAGAGGCTCCCACGAATTCCCAGCTGGAGGAGTCAAATAATGGAGCTTAAAGGAGTGTATAAACTAATAAAAGGCAAAAGTGAATCCTTAATTTGTGGAGAAATGTTGGAGTTTGATTATTGTATATGCAAGTGACGAATTTGGAGCCTCCTTGGCTTGTAAATGTCGAACTCACATGGTCTAAGGGGTCAACTTTGACCTCTTGACCAATCTTAGTCAATATTGACTCCTGCGGGCCCCTTTTAGGGTTTTATTAATATTTTAATATTAAATTTGTAAAAATTTGTAAAATTTGGAATTAAATTCCTAATATGACATATTGTGATATAATATCATATTTAAAGGTATTTATAACCTTTAAGCCCATTTAAAACCAGTTTAGAAGGCAATTTCACAAAAATGTGCTTTAAGGAGTTTTAGTGCACATTTTGTGTTGCAAGGTGTTTCTGAGCTTAGTTTTCTTTGATAATGGTTTTGTTGTGTTCCTTACTTCATTATAATACTTAGGAATCCACTTTGGATCCTATCTGAGGTCATACAATCTTTATGGTGTCTTAAAGCACCTTTTTGGCTTTACCGATCTTAAGGCATGTTTTGCCTTGTTGAGATCATTAGATTGTTCCCCAGTAATATTTAGATGTTTATTAACCATCTTATATCATTAATAGATCATTTAATTATATTTTAAAGGTTAGGGGTATTTCAGGGACCTCCTCCTGCATCAGTCTATTTGGGTAACTGTTGGACCAATGTGCTAATAGAACCCATTGGATATTCTAATCGTGATACCAGAATACATTCCATGTTTCGGGTAATAAGTGGATGACACATCCGTTGGGATCCCCTCCCGCATCAGTCAGTTTGGGTAACTGCTGGACCAACGATCAAATCTGGCTTATTGGAAATTCCATGAGTGGACCCGATTCGGTCGTCCATCTCTAGTGATCACTATGCGTAACCAAGAACCTCTTGGATTTCTCACCAATAACGATACCTCTTACCATAACCAACCTCTCACTGAATTGATTAAGTTCTCGTAGTCTAAGCGCATATGATTCAATATTAGGTTACACAATGATTAATTTCTCGAATGTATGTGGACCTTTTAGGTCTTTAATGTATGCCTAGAAGTCATCTAGTGTATCTTTGTATTCAAGTTCATTTCCTCCGGAGAATGGTATTCCTGTCTCTCTTTACATAAGGTCTCGTCTTAGGTTATCTTAGGATAATTCAATTATGTTATTATCGTTCCATGAGTGATATTTCCCTCTCACTACTCATATCTTCTTTTAAGATATATATATATGTTTCGGTATCTATCTCAATTCTATGACTATCGTGTACAAAATATAGTGCACGTATTCGACAGATCCTATACACACTTGCAACGAGCATACATATCCTCTTATCAAACAGTTCACACTTCCAATAATATAGCACACATATCGATCTTATCACACATTAGGCACGCATTTGTCTGAACCCAAAGGAACCCTCAGGACGTTCAGACCACACAGTAACATACCTTACACCAATGAACAATGCTAGTGTGAAGTATCACGCTCGCCCACTATACACTCTTGTAGCACGTAGCTCGTATCTCTGGAATATACCGCTAAGTGTTAATTTATGTAATCCTAACTCATTTGGTATTCCAATAATTACTAATCGCCTCGGTATTAACCCGTGATTTAATTTATTGTTGTTACTTGGGTTTTCAATATACTCGAGATTAGTTTAGATCATACTTCACTTATGTTATGAATAACATGTGGTATTAATTTACTACTTATGATGTTTAATGCATATAACATCCAATTTAATCATAGTTCATTACCCCTATATATATAACCATGCAATTTATTACTATATGTTATAATTGACCTTATAGCTTATTAAGCTTTAAACTCTCCTTTAGATTGTGAGTTGGTCAACTTGACCCTCTTTGGTCAATTAAGTTGGCTTAGTCAATTTGGTTGACTTGGTCAATGTATCCAAGTCAACAAGTCTTCATAATTCTTATTTTAATCCTTGAATTATATAATTCCTTTGTTTGTTCTATTCTTTATTTCATGACATTAGTTGTTATATCAATGTTGTATAATTAAGTCCTCCACTTTATATTATACTTTGTCCTTCCTTATATGGTTACTACATCATATTATATAGTCCTCCACACTCCATATATTCATACGAGTCTATAAGAATTATAACACTCATTATATAAGTGATACTCCTTATCATTTCATGTGAAACACTTAATTCTTTTATTTGTGCCATTCTTCACAATTAAACACTAAGACTGTTAATATTATGCAATGTCATATAATTCACTATATTTAGATTTCCAAACTTTATTTAGTTTCCCACCTAGTATTATAACTTCTATTTCCCAAAATATTCACATTATTTTATGTGAATTATATAATTCCTTATCATATGTGCACATCCATCTTAAATATCATTTCCAACCATATACTAAAAAATCATCCCCACTTGAATATACTCTAGCAGCAGCCCCCATGTTTTCCATAATTTACAAATCTTCCCCACAAAATGTTATCATGTTGCAATTATACTCTTTATATCATATGTTGTGATATTTATACTCTCATTCGGTTTTAACATATGGTTTTCAACTATATATTATTTAAAAAGAATAGACCCCTTGTTGTTACAGTTTTACTCTCCTTATTCTCTAACTTTTCTTTATATACAATTTGACCCACATTATTTTGCAAACCTTACAATATCATCCTTAAACTATATATTATACAATCTTATCAATTAATCCCAAATTTAACCCCAAAATTCCAGTAAATTCCTAACAGCCCCTGGATTGTTTCTAATGTCGTTTCTGCTCTCAACCTTCAGAATTTACACTTTGACCCCAATAGTTTTATAAACCTTACATTTAACTCCTAAACTTTGTTTCAATTCCTAATTTAATTATTTCTCTTCTCCAGTTTGGTCAACACTCCTACTATGGTCAAGGTTGACCATCTAACACTACCTTGACCCATATTTTTCCATAATTATAGATTTTACCCCAAACTTTCCTAAAATTTCCTTTTAAGTCCTTAACTTTGTAAAAACTTATATTTTTCATCTAAACTCCAAATAATGCCTAACTTTCAGCCATATATTATCTTAGCACTCTAAATTTACATTATTTACATGTTACCACCTCTTTATAGTCTAAAGTTTATTAAATGATTATATAAACTCTATAATTCATTTTAAGGTAGTTTCTTGTACTTAAATTCATCAACCACCTTCTAACCACTTATACATTTTTCCCAAGTCCACAAAATGATTTAATTAAACAGTTAGCCTATAAATTTTCAGACATAGCATTAAATTTCACAAACTATGCTTTTATAGCATTTGATGTCGTAAAACCTTATAATGTACAAGTGGTTATTATATAAACTATACCATAAACATAAAATGCATTAAAATACACAAAAATACTGTAGGATTTTCGGCTTTGACAGATTACACCTCATATTTTTCGAAAATTACATTTTTCCATACTACAACAACATTGGTCATTTGAGGCAATTCGTTGACTATCAAATAGTGCACAGCTAAACTTGCACCTAAAAATATAATCAAATAGAGTAAGTTTTAGTCGCACTATTTGTCTACATCAAATAGGGGACAATAAAAAGCTTGCACCAATAGTAATATTAAATAGGGCAACATTAAAACTCACCCTAATACATATAGTATGATGCAACACCACATAACGCAACGATGCTGTGAAGATTATCAATTGGTGCAAGTTCGACCAGTGCACTAATTGAAGATGTCCAATAGTGCAATTTTAGGTTGTCGCACTAATAGGCATTGTATCAATTGGTGCATCAATCAAATTGCACTAATTGATTACATCAAATAGTGCAACTTTTATTTATCGCACTAATAGACATTGTATCAATTGGTGCATCTATGCGAAGCACACTAATTGATTATATCAAATAGTGTAATCTTCAAAGTCGCCCTAAAAGACATTATCAATTGGTGCAAACTTATATTGGTGCACTAATAAATGATATTAAATATTATGTAAAGATATATCAAATAGAACAAATACAAATTACACTGCCTCACCATAGCAAAGGGGGCACAATGCAAAACTTGCACTAACATATAACATCAATTAGTGCCTTACCAAACCCTGAAAGTTTTCATCCGGCACGTTACCGCTCTTCACCATAAATCTCTCACACTTACTACTTATCTCCGTTCTCCCCCAAATCTAACCCTTTTTTGACCATTCTTCTCTGAATCTTCACTAGCTCCATATCTTCTCAAACGGTCGTCATCGTCTTCTTCAAATTTTCTCTTCCATCCTTCTCGAGCTCCACTTCCTCTTCTCTTTCAGACAACTCCATTTCAACAACTACAAAATAAGCAAATCAACAAAGTATCCCACATCAACGGGGAGTATTCCGGCAACTCCTAAATCACGGCATGGACGTTACTAATGTAAACACCCCTCTTCCTGTTTAACATCGTAGATTTTGATTTTGCTTGTTTAATTCTCTGCTGGACCATACCAATAGGGTTTCATGACGGCATGTGTGGTATCGTAGAACCCTAGATTGGAGCCAGATGTGTGGGCATTCAAGTGTACATTGTAAGAACTGAAGTGTGATGAACGGTGCTTTATTCTGCATTCTTTTCTGAAACCGATGTCTTCTGCATTTCTGGTAGTAGTGTGAATCAACATCTTCTGTTTTTTTTCTGAATCAGCAACTTCTGCATTTTCTTCTTCTAACATGCCGAAGGTATTGTTGAAGACCACCGTAAGGCAAGTGCTGCTATGAATTGTGCACCTCGACCATCGTTGAACAACTCCTCTGGTTATATGTAAATATCCTTTTCTTCATAGTAATATGATAGCCGCCCTTCTCAATCTGTTATCCTCATCTTTTCATTTAATTGCATCATCATTGGGTATGACATGATTGAATGGAACTATGAATCAGTACTTACACTTTTTGCATTTACAGAATGCAATTATCATCAGCATTGTGCAAGTGAAAAACTTGTCGAGGAAGAGAATACCAGCAGTAGAGTCCATGTGGATACCCTTGAAAGAGTCTATAGGCGCTCAAAGCTGCCCACTGTAAGTAAATTCTACTAGTATTTTTTATTATTTATTTAAATTGCTTATGTGTTGTTGGTCCTTAAGTTCTTGTAGTTGGAAATGCAGTGACTTGGTTGAATATCTGAATTTTTATGAGTACCTGGATATACTTTGGCATGTAATAGAGAAAATAAATGAATGTGGGCATCATTGTTCTTTCACTCATTGTCATTAGTCTGATAGTCATCTTGTTCATCTCTATAATCACAAGAAAGAGCAACAGATATACAGATTTACGTGGTGAAGGTTTTTGCTTTGAGAGAGAGGGGGGGTCCATCTTGAAGCCATATTTGTCTTGGGGACCATATTATTTAAAACACAGGGCAAGGCTTGTGGTCTTGTCTTACATCGGTAATATAAGGTAGTAATTTTTTGAAGATAGTGGCTGTACAATTAAGTTAAAGCAAAGGAAAAATATGCCATAACTGTAAATGTGAATACAGGAAGGTGAAATAGAAAATTCATACCACATTGAGTTATGTCCCTCACTGAAATGAGATTAAGGAGAAATAAAAACAAAATTGAAGGGTCTTGTCTTGTTTTGGACTTGGTCTTGTAATCTCTTTATTTCTAGGTGGATGACATTCATAACTAGACTTGAAGCCTCCAATGGTATATAGATGGGATATCTTTGTATCTTTTTTTGTTTGTTTGTTCAGGTTTACAAAAGTACTGATAACCTTGTGGAATCTTGAATATGCTATGTCATTGTAACTTGTACACATGTCTAATTAATACATGAAAATGTTTTTGCAGTTCTGAAAAAGATAAATCTGCAAATGCTGCAATTAGTTTTGTAAGATTTGAATCTGAGTTCCTTCCTCCAAATTGAAATGTATCAGTTTTTTTTTCAATTTATTTCTTTCGTAGATATTGGCCTTCCCTCTTTCCATAAGATTATTAACAAGTATGGGGCACTGTAATTTACACTGAGGTAAGTTCATGATCTCGGTTACTGTCATTTCCAGTAATTCACACGAGCAGTCTAACTAAAATAGGCAGATTGTAGGATATAACAATTTGATATCTTGGGACTTTAAAATGGATATTTGCCAGTGTTATGAGATTTAAGTCTCTCTCTATCTCTCTATATATATATGTCAAACTACTTGGCCAAATTAATTCATGGTCATCTTAATTTTGTGCAGGCCAATAATGGTATGATGACAATTGACCCGGCTCGGTTACAACAAAGGATATATGGTGAAATCTGTTCATTTTGATTGATTGATGGATCGATAAGTAGTATTGTACTGTGCACTATGTATATCTTACATATGTACTGATGTGTTAATGGATTAAAACTCTTGAGCATACGAGTTGATCTGTTTGTCACTAGTTTTTAATTTTGTTACTGTTTCCTGGGTTTTGGTTTTATATATCTAGTTTGTATTACCGAAACATGTAACTCTTTTCTTTCCCCATTCCAGTAGCGAGCACAGTTCTGTTAATCAGATCAAAACAAAGATTAGCATTCTGATTTGAATCTGAGTGTTGATTTCCATGGCTTTTATATATTTGACAAAATTCCTTCTGCACACACACAGGTACAGTTTGATTTTCATTTTATTTCCAATCAGAATGATATGATTTTATCATTTAAATTGAGCTCATTTTTTCTGCTTCCGTACTTTATCTTCTACCTTGAGTATTTAAATGTGGTGTAGTTGGTAAGAAAAGAGATACATACATGAAGTTTTGAATCTCAGAGATCAATTTCCATACGATTTTGGTTTACACAAAGTTATTAATCGTATGATTTTTCCCCTCTTTTGGATCTTCTCCTTGCATCTATATCGAACTTATGGTTTGAGTTGTTGTCTGTCAATGCTTGAATTATCTTATTTTATCTTATCTGTATAGATGGATCTGCAACTGGGGAAATAAAACGCGCTCTTGAGGAGTACTTGGCTATTCTCCTTGGATTCACTGCTAAAGGTTCAGCAACTTTCTTCATTACCCTGCTTTGAGCAACACAGATTGAATTTTGCTTGTTTTCTGTATGATCCAATCCATCTATATTTGCAGAGTTGGGTTTGGAAGAGTCAATAGAATTCAAATGGAGAACTCTTGGTGATGGTCAAAGACATGTAAGATTTTGAAATGAACCATAAAGAATGAATTGATCATTTGATATACAGGATGGTTGACCTGGGTTTTGAATTTGGTAAAACTCGGGAGATATTGTAACACCTCTACAACGTACTTCACAACTAATTGAAATCGCAGCGGAAATAAACAACTAAACATTAACTAAACGCTTCGGTGCTACAACGCCGTCAACCACCCACGTGGTTAACAAGGCAGAATAAATACAAGTGTACCGGTCTGATGATCAGACTCCCGAGCATAGAACTAAAACCATAAATACATCATATACAATACCGAGTATTTAATTACATTCCTTCATTGTAAATTGCCAATATACCGCCACAGTAGTATCAACGGAATCAAAATTTAATGCCACGGAAGCACGGGCGCATCCCGGGCTCAACTTCCAAAATAACCCAAAAGTACATCTGCAGACTAGAACCTACAGCCACTCTGCTTCCTCGATCCTCATCCTGCAGTAAAAATATGGAGCCCCCGAGGGGGTCAGCAACCCTTGGCTGGTATGGTTAACGCGCAGCCCATCGGCTACCGGGATACGCGCAACTAATTGTCATGATAACATGGCATTCATTTTAAACATAACATAACATAACATAACATGTGGTATAGCATTATTATATAGCACAACATCACATACACAGTGGATACTCTTTCCACAATAACAAACCAAGAAGGTTAAACAACATAAGAGCCTAGAGAATGGTTCACTCTCATGTTAAGCTCGTTACACACACTCATTACCGTTCTGTTATTCGAATGAGTAACTTAAGTCACAGATGGTTCGGGTATAGTGACCCGAACACACCACACAAACACATGTTCCCACTAAACCGATCATAAGTCAGAATAGGTAAGCTTTGGAGGAAGCTAGCGGGAGATCGGACGCCAAATTAAGGAGAACAATCTTAACAACATAAGAGTCGAATCTGATTCAGATATCTACTCTTAAACTTACATGCATGACCGGACAACCGGATTCCTCACTTCCCAGTTAGCACTTGTTAGAAGTTCAACAGTGGAACTTAACAACAATTCACAACAAGTGGTAAGTCATATTAGACACACACAAGGGAAATGAGTCACATCATAACATCACAATAATATGAACAACTGTAAACTCATTACAAGATTAAGTCTTATAACGTCATAAACACATAGAAAAACAACAACACACAAGCCGGTGTAAACCGGTAGGCAACAGACTGCAAGAAAACCATACCTTGGTCTTGCGATTGATTTCCACCGTAGGTCTCTCTATACATGATTAATAACGTCAGTTAATTAATTTACTTAACTTCAAATTTACTAAATGTTTAACATGATATGACATGTTTTAATGCCCAAACTTATACTTCATTACCTACATTATACCCCCTAGGGTTAACTACATTTGCCACATTCTTTATTATTTTTTTTATAAGTTTTGGTCTGTCCGACCCACCGTCGGACCCACCAACTGGGTCGGACCCTTCCAGTGACTCCCCGGCTTGAAAAACTCTACTTGTCCGACCCATGTCCGACTCACTCGACTGGGTCGACCATTCCAGAACATTTACCGCCTTAGACACACACACGTCCGACCCATGTCCGACCCAAGCCCTCTGGGTCGGACCGTTCCAGAACCCTTACTGGCGTCTAACAGAGGCTGTCCGACCCAAACTTGGTTCGGACCCCTGGGTCGGACGCCACCAGAACTTGCCCAACATTTTCAAATCTTCACCAAACTTCTCCTAAATCCTCCTAATGTTTTCTAACATCATTTGGTAGACTTACACCCTCATACAACATCCATGAAACTCATTTTCTATCTCCTTAAACACTTACTCATTTCATACCAAAATTCCTAACACTTATGATATTTCTCCTTGGTTTTCTAAGTGGTGTTTCATACCTATGATAACCACTATGCCAATAATGTTTCCTCACCACAACAACATCATCTCCCAAGCATCTTTTCTTCCTAAACAACTCCTTGACATCTTTACAAGTTATAGCTTCCCATGCAACAAATCACTTCATCCATTTTTCACAACAATACACAAGTCCTAAATACAATCTCACCATGATCTTGAAATGTCCCAAAACATTTTTTGCATTCTAATTCCTCTAGAACATTGCCTAAGCCCTTTTTACATCTTTAAACACCTTAATGCATGTTTTCTTCCATTAGTTGAACACTTAACCATTCTAAACATTTCCTAACTTACCAAACTCATTTTAAACCCTTAGAACTTCTTGTTTATTACCTAAATTTTGACATGAACTCTCCTAGAACATTACTAAACCAAAACACATTGTTTTCACCATTAAACAACCAAGAACACTAAAATCCATCAAACACATTCTTATACACAAAACTTCACTCATTTACCACTACATCACAATATAGTGCATAATTTAAATTGCATGGCACTTAGGCCCTTAAATAACATGGCTCTTAGGCCCTTAAGATGCATAAATCATAAACACTGAATTTCCCACATATATTTGCCTTTGACCTGCAAATACACTCAACAACACATATGCCTTTTACTAAGCCTTTGAGAACATTTTACTAAGTCATTCACCATTGGCTCCTTAGATCATTTTAACAAGCAACATAAGCTTATTTCTCCTAAGACTTTAAACCACATTAGGTTAGCACATTTACCTCTTTTCCTCACAACTTCTTTCTTGTTTCCTTGATTAAAATCGGTAATGATGTTTGGTTTGCTTGTCAACTTCTAAACATATACAAACATTATAATGAGTATTCAAGCTTTAAGCTTCATCTCATTGTAAACCCTAGATTATACATTGTTTTAAAAACATTAAGATAATTGTTTTACCTTAGAACTTGAAGAGAGTTTGAATATATATCAAGAGAGGACTCCACCTAGTCCATGAAAGGTTGAAATGAAGCTAGAACAAGGCAAGGTAAGGGCACCATTAGTGGTGATTTTCGGACAACATAATAACATGAAGGAAACATCATTTTTCTTTGAGTTTCCTTACCTTGAAGCAAAGGGGAACAACAATATGTGAAAAGATGAGCTCAAGCTCCTCCCATGGTGATTCCTCTTGGCACCAAAATGGAGCTCTTGGGATTTTGAGAAGATAGGAATGAAGAGCTTGATGAGACTAAGAGAATGGTGGTCTTTGTTTTTGATTTGGCAAAGTGAGCTAGGAGTTACAAGAGGTTGAAGATGAAGAATGGTGGTGGTACTATTGCAAAACCGTGAATGGAGAATGAAGAAGGGATAGAAGAGAGCTTGAAACCGTGGGAAATGAGGAGGGAAATGAGAAAGTGAGATAGTTTGCTTTTAAGAAGATATTTATACTTAAAGTAAATAGTACTTAAGTAGTCATCTTTTATTTTTTAACAAAATAACAAGAGTGGTGACTCACCACTAAGAAAACCAGCCCCCTTAATGTTACTAAGGGCATTTTAGTCTTTGTTGGCCAATTTAAATACTTATACAAACATATGTTACAAACTAACTTATTTTAGTTACTATTCACTAAAACAAGGCACATAGATGTGAAATTTTTGATTTTCATTGATATAGACTTTCAAATGTGATACTATATAGTACACATGTTAATTAAAGAGTAATGATGGACATTTAGCCATTCAAACTCATTTACAAGACAATTTTTCAAAAATGTGCTTTAAGACTCCTTAAAGCACATTTTGTGTTTAACTTGTTTTCAAGCTTGGTTTTCTTTGGTAATTGGTTTAATATGTTCATTAGTATATAAATAAGGTCTTGGTAAGCTCATTAGGTCTTACCCAAGCTTATCCCAAGCTTAGAATACATTTTAGCCCTAATTGACTTTTAGGCATTTATATATGTTTTCTATGGTTTAAATTGTTTACTAATGTTTCTAAGACTCTTTTTAGTCTTAATATACCATATTTAAATGTTTAAACAACATACTAAGGTTTGGGGTATTTCAATCTACCCCCCTTAAAAGAACGTTGTCCTCAAAGTTCACACTTCCACATATCCTAAATGTTAGAACACGGGAATACATATAAACAATATTTCCATACAGCATTAACAACACACTTACATAACATTGGACACAAGGTCCTACAACATAACATCGGACACAAGGTCCATACAACAACATCAACATCATTCAGACACAACGGTCTGTACATAACAACATAACAAGACGATGTATTTAAATACACGACGTACACACATAACCGAAACGGCTCTACCCCCCTTAAAATAGGGGTACGCCCCGTACCCTATACACATAAACACTAAGAAGTAAACAATAACGGGTACTTCGCCTTCATCTTATCTTCCAGCTCCCAAGTGGCCTCCTCAACGTCCTGGTTAGACCAGAGAACCTTCACCAGTCTCTCAGACTTATGGCGAGTGTCTCGAGTCTTAGTATCCAGAATCCGTACCGGAGTCTCCACTGATCGCATGGTCGGCTCTAAGGTTAGCCTTTCAGGCTGAAGCACATGAGACGGATGAGACATATATTCTTCAACTGGGACACATGAAATACATCATGTACCTTGCCCCTCGGCGGGTAATCAAGTCTGTAAGCTACCGGGCCGATCCGCTCCGTCACAACATAAGGCCCCACATATTTTGGGCTCAACTTGCCTTTCTGGCCAAAATGAAATACTCCCTTCATGGGGGATACTCTAAGAAATACCTGATCGCCCACGGCGAACTCCAGGTCACGTCTGCGCACATCTGCGTACGACTTCTGTCTATCCTGATTTGCCTTCATGTTAGCCCGGATCTGGCGAACTTCTGCCTGAACTTGTTCCAGATACTCTGGTCCTATAATGACCGTCTCACTCGACTCATCCCAGCATAATGGCGTGCGGCATGGTCTACCGTACAAAGCCTGGAAGGGGGACATCTTGATCGAAGCATGATAACTGTTGTTGTAACTAAACTCGATCAGATGTAACTTATCAATACAGCTGGTCTGAAAATCAAGTGCACATGCACGTAACATATCCTCAAGTGTCTGGATGGTACGCTCACTCTGACCATCTGTCTGCGGGTGGAACGCTGTTACTTAGCTTCAGCTCGGTACCAAGCGCTTCCCGTGTGGATTTCCAATACCTCGAGAGGAATCTGGTATCCCTGTCAGACACAATTGTTTTTGGTACCCCATGATGTCTTACAATCTCTCTGTCGAAGAGCTCTGCTAGTTTTGCCACTTTCCAGGTGTCCTTCATCGGTATGAATCGAGCCACCTTGGTCAGTCGGTCAACAACAACCCAAATCATATTCAGACCTCCCCTTGTAGGCGGAAGCCCTACTACGAAGTCCATAGAAATGTCATGGAACTTCCACTCAGGCACTGGCATTGGCTGTACCGTACCACCAGCCCGTCGGTGCTCAAACTTGACCTTCTAACAAGTGAGACACCTCAATACATAATCAGTAACATCCTTTTTCATGCTAGTCCACCAAAAATAACGTTTCATACCCTTATACATCTTTGAAGCTCCGGGGTGAATCGAAGTCGTAGAACAGTGGGATTCACTCAGTATGCGCTCCTTCAACTCAGCGCTACCCCACGGAATACACAGTCGGCCATTGAGCCTAATCAGGTCATCATCGTGGAGTTGGAAGTCGTACTTCTGACCCTCGAATGTGCCATCAATAAGCTTCTGCCTGATCTCCAACATATACTGATCCGTCATCTGAGCACTCCGCACCTCTTCAACCAAGCCAGTATAAGAGACTAGCGAATGGAGAGAGTGTGCTCGGTGACTGAATGCGTCAGCTACCACATTTGCCTTACCCTCTTTGTACTGTAGATCAATGTCGTAGTCGTTTAGAAACTCAACCCACCTTCTTTGCCTCATGTTCAACTCCTTCTGAGTGAACAAGTACTTTAAACTTTTGTGGCCAGAATAGATTGTCACACTTACCCCATACAAATAATGTCGCCATATCTTCAATGCGAAGACAATGGCACCCAGTTCTAAATCGTGGGTAGGGTAGTTCTCTTCATGCTTCTTCAGCTGTCGGGAGGCGTAAGCTACGACCTTCCCGTGTTGCATCAACACACAACCCATACCCCTACCTGATGCGTCGCAATAGACCTCAAAACCATCTGGACCGTCTGGTATAGTCAGGACTGGTGCAGATGTCAGAGCATCCTTGAGACTCTGGAAAGAACTCTCACAGTCGACTGTCCACTCGAATGGTGCATCCTTCTTCATCAAGGAAGTCATCGGCTTCGAGACGCTGGAGAAGTCCTTTACAAATCTCCTATAATAACCTTCCAGACCGAGGAAGCTCCTGATATCGGTAACCGTCTTCGGCCTAGGCCAGGTGCGCACTGCATCAATCTTTGCCGGATCAACAGCGATCCCGGCCTCAGAAATCACATGACCAAGAAAGGATACTTGGTTCAGCCAAAACTCACACTTTGAAAACTTAGCATATAACTGATTCTTTCTCAATGTTTGTAACACATTTCTCAGGTGGCTTTCATGCTCACCTCTCGATTTCGAGTACACAAGGATATCGTCGATGAAGACTACCACTGACTTGTCCAACTGATCTTGGAACAAGCGGTTCATTAAGTCCATGAACTTAGCTGGTGCATTGGATAATCCAAACGGCATAACCGTAAACTCATAGTGTCCATATCTGGTCCTGAATGCTGTCTTCTCAATGTCACTGTCACGAATAGCAATCTGATGGTATCCGGATCGTAGATCTATCTTGGAGAATACTGATGCTCCCCTCAACTGATCAAACAAGTCGTCGATGCGTGGTAAAGGGTAACGGTTCTTCACCGTAACTGCATTCAGTTCTCGATAGTCAATACACAGGCGGAGACTACTGTCCTTCTTCTTCACGAAGAGGACCGGCGCTCCCCATGGTGAAACGCTAGGGCGGATAAATCCCTTGTCGAGTAGGTCTCTCAGCTGCTCCTTGAGCTCTGTCATCTCGGCTGGAGCCATACGATAGGGCGCCTTCGCAATTGGTCTGGTGTCCGGAGCCAAATCAATTTCAAACTCAACTTCCCGTGCTGGCGGTGTGGAGGGTGATTTTTCGGTATGAGGGGGGTCTACCTAAATATGGTCTGACTAAAAAGCCTAGATCCTAGAAACTGTCATTCTGTGGAGGGTGAAAACCCGTTATTCTTGGCATCCCTCAAATACCTACTAAATCGTCCGTCTTTCTCAGAAAGCATGAAGGGGAGTGCAAGTGTGCACTACACCCGCTCTCGATGGGCTCCACGCGGACTTATGCCCTAAAGGCGGAAGTTGACTAGAGTCGCCACCTAGTTTGACCTAAGCTACTAGGAAGGAAGGGAAAGAGGGTTCTAAGAACCGTTAATTGACTCTGAGATTATTACCTATGGATAGGACTTATCTGATCAAGCCAGAGATTCTGTGTGGGTTCGCACTGGGTTACACCCCTTAGAAGTGGCAACGACCACGACTTCGGATTAGTGCCCGAGGAAACCTCGGTCTCCAATTGTCGGGATTGCCTTCTTTCAAAACCTTTTTGGAGAGATTCAATTAAAAGCCAAGGATAGGATTGAGTGGGGGCTGAGGAAGAGAGTAATCGGTGCTGTGGTGAGATTTTCGGGGAGGTCAGTAGCCGCAGAGAAATCGCCCAGGTTAGAGAGAATAGAGTATTGAAGTTGTGCTTCTGTTTCAATCAGAAGAAACCCCGAATGAGGAAGAAGGTATGGTCGAGAGAGAGAGACGCTATTAGAGAAAGGGTTTTCTGAGTTTTCTCTCATTTGGGAAAAATCAGGAGAAGGAATGAGGGGTCAGCAGTTGAGTTTTTAGATGTTTTTGGGAGGTTGATCGAGGATGAAGGTGGCTTCAAAATACGGTTCGATCGTCGATCTTGAAATCTACATGGGAGGGATCGTAGGAAGCAGTGACTTGCATTAAGAAGAATGAAGCGTTTTGTTTATAGGGTTTTTTCGGTTTTGAAAGATGAAAAGGGGAAGTGGCCAGAGAGGAAGAACGAAGGTGTTGGAGGCGGGTGGAGAAGACGGCGAAGGTTTAGGGTTTTTCATTTCTCAAGATTCAACAGAGAGAAATTAATGGATAGATGTGAGCGAGCCGATCGACTGGGAGTGAGGTGGGAGATGGCTATGATGATGCAGAGGGTCCATGAAGTTTTCTTTTGTTTTTAGGAGTGGAATCGAACGTTGCAGAGTACAAATGCAAAACGTAGAATAGGTTTTCTGAATGTTCTTTGTTGAAGAAGAAAACGCTCAAGAGGAAATTCGGCGATGGCTTTGGAGGGAGGAGGAGATGTCTGATTCCCTTATGTTTTTTTTACTGGGGAAGACAACCATGGAGCAAAATTGGGACTGGGGGATGTAGTAGCTGTTGTGGGATTTTGTTTTGTGTGTCGGCTGGTTTCAGTTTGAAAATGAAGAACGACCAAATAAAACCGGTGGATGAAGATGGAAGTCCGGCTGCCCCCCTCTGCTTATAGATTTCTCATATTCTTAAATAGAGGAATAGGAACAACTAGGGTTTTTATTGGTCTTGGGCTTTGACCATAGGTCAAACAGGGCTTAGGATGGTATTGGGATAGAAACTGGATCCAAATTTGAAGGAAGGGCCGCGTTGGGTTAGAGACAGGCCCAAGGTCATGTTTGGCCATGTATTATAAAAAAGAAAACGAAGCCTGTTGCTCGTCATGTTTGGTCACGTATTATAAAAGAAAACGATGAGGTTGAAACTCAAGACCTCCAACATCCAACTTGCATACTCTAACCAGTTAAGCTAATGATAGTACTAAATGTATATACGTGAGGTATGATGTATTTTCCTGAAATGCTTTGAAGAATGATTTAAGAATTTTGTCAAAAAATGATGGTTTCGTTTTGGCACGCAAGTTAATACATTTTGAAAAGAAAGGCGACGACCCCCCTTTATCATTTCTTTTTTCGGAATTTGCTTTATGGGGTGAGAATTTTTGGTGTCTACAGATGGCTCCCCTTGATTCAATTTTGCAAACCCTTGCAGAATTGGATCAAGGTTGACGGGGCGCCAAAAATTCTCACTACGGTGTATGATTTGTTCTTATGGATATGGGTGCACGGGGACTTATGACGGGCCCCAACTAGACCTCTTGACATCTAGCTATAGGACTTATGACGAGCCTATAATGCAATTGAAAGTACGAGGACTTATGACGAGCCTCAACTAGACCTCTTGATATCTAGCCGTAGGACTTATGACGAGCCTATGATACCAACAATTCGATTGGTTTAAGGTGCACGAGGGCTTAGGAGTGCCTCAACTGGACCTCTTGATATCCAGTCCTAGGGCTTATGACGGGCCTAGAATGCGATTGAGAGTACGAGGACTTAGGAGTGCCTCAACTAGACCTCTTGATATCTAGCTATAGGACTTATGACGAGCCCATAATACCAACAACCCGTTTTGATTTAAGGTGCACGAGGGCTTAGGAGTGCCTCAACTGGACCTCTTGACATCCAGTCCTAGGGCTTATGACGGGCCTAGAATGCGATTGAGAGTACGAGGACTTAGGAGTGCCTCAACTAGACCTCTTGACATCTAGCTATAGGACTTATGACGAGCCTATAATACTTTGATGGAGTACCGTACTAGTAGCGTAATAGCTGCCTAGCAGGTGGATGTGAAACGATCTTGCGCTAGTAGCGTAATAGCTGCCTAGTGAAGGAAAAACGGCGGGATCGCACTAGTAGCGTAATAGCTGCCTAGTGGGCTATGAAATGAACGATCTCGCACTAGTAGCGTAATAGCTGCCTAGTGGAGGGAAAAAGCAGGACCACACTAGTAGCGTAATAGCTGCCTAGTGGGTTATGAAATGAACGATCTCGCACTAGTAGCGTAATAGCTGCCTAGTGGGGGAAAAATGGTGGGACCACACTAGTAGCGTAATAGCTGCCTAGCGGGTGTAAAATGAAAGGCGACCGTGCTAGTAGCGCAATAGCTGCCTAGCAGGTGTAAAACGAAAGGCGACCGTACTAGTAGCGCAATAGCTGTCTAGCAGGTGTAAAACAAAAAAAATTGACCGCACTAGTAGCGCAATAGCTGTCTAGCGGGTGTAAAACGAAAGGCGACCGTACTAGTAGCGCAATAGCTGTCTAGCAGGTGTAAAATGAAAAGTTCGACCGCACTAGTAGCGCAATAGCTGTCTAGCGGGTGTAAAATGAAAAATTTGACCGCACTAGTAGCGCAATAGCTGCCTAGCGGGTGTAAAAATGGAATGCGACCGCACTAGTAGCGCAATAGCTGCCTAGCGGGTGTGAAGATGCGTCAGATAGTGAGCAAATTTTTTGGGTATATGCAGATGATATGTGATGTGAGGTGATTAACCAATATATTAATTGAATTAAACTCCCTGTTTGTGGAGGTAGGTTTTTGTGTGAGCAGATGGCTTTATAGTTACATCAAAACTTTGGGATGGCTCCGGTGGCTCCGGCATGGCTTCAAGGATCTGAGATGGCTCCAGCATGCGTTGATGGCTCCGGTATGCACTGATGGCTCTGGTATGCACTGATGGCTCCGGTATGCACTGATGGCTCCGGTATGCACTGATGGCTCCGGTATGCACTGATGGCTCCGGTGTGACCAATGTCTCGGGGTGGTTGGTGGGTTTGACATGGTTGGTGATTTTGTGGCAGTTTGTGGGCTTTGATTTGCCTTGAGAGAGATTTTTTTTTTTTTTGAGGATGGTTTGATGGCTCCGATGATGGATTTATTGTTGTTTGACGGGATTTGTTGTGGACTTTGTAGTGAGTGAATGGTTTTTCACGAGTGAATGATGAAACACAGTTGCATGACTTCGTTGGGAGTTCCCATCATGGTTCCAGGATTTCCATGGATGGCTCCGGGATGACCTTGTGCTGATTGAGCATGACGATGCTTTGGTTGGTTCACTTTAATGACACCGAGGGGAAAAGGGAAGTTTTCGCCTTTGATGTGGTCGCGCCCTGAACGGGCTGCCTACGTACTCAATTTCGTATTGAGATCAGACCATACGTAGTTCGATCTCTTTGCGTGCAAGGCTTTGGTGATGGATTTATTGTGGGTGAACTCGTTATCATACATGAATGGCCAAACATGGTTGGATGTCTTCGGTGTAGTTTTGATCATGGCACCGAGATGGCTGCGTCATGATTCCAGGATGCTCCATTTGATGATAGCAAGGAGCAAAAGGGGATCATCGCCTGAGGTGGTCACACCCTGAGCGGGCTGCCTACGTACTCAATTCCGTATTGAGATCAGACCATACGTAGTTTGAAACTGTGTAGGCAAGACCCTGGTGATGAAATGGCTCTAACAAGGATGTTAGGTGGCTCCTATATTGTTCTCGAACTGTTGAGATGGCTCCTGTGTAGCTCTAAAGATGGTCACAATGTCTGAGGACGGCTCCCGTATGGTTCCAATTTGGCTTTGGGAGGGGTGTCGATGAGACTCAAGTATGACAGTGGATGGCTCCGAGATTGTCTTCATACGGCTTAGGATGGCTTTATTTTGGTTCGATGTAGCTCAAAGGTAGCCTGGGATGGCTCTGAATGCTTCGATGTAGTTCGAGGATGGCCCCGGGTGGCTTCATAATGATTTGACGTAGCTCAAACATAGCCCGGAATGGCTTCAACTTGATTTCCTTTGATAGGAAGTCTTACTTCAACTGCAGCAACTGAAGTCGACTCTCAGTGAGACTAGGCAGAGTTCTTACCAATTAGATGTTGACGATGGAGTGCTTATGATGCATGCAAATATTAAATGCTAGATACGATGCAAAATGCATATGCAATTTTTGTAGAGAAGGTACGGTCCTATCTCTATTAATATGAGGTTTACAAATATAAGACATCTTCGATTCGATCTTGAATGATTGTTGAATTGGAAGGCGTGAATCATTTTCCTCTCATGGAGGGATACGGGTCAATCTCTCGTGAGTTTGGCTGTGTGTGCAAAGTGGTGTGATGATAATCTCGACGCTTAGAGCAGTATTTTCCTGAGAATTTCCTTTTTGAGGTTATGGACTTTCCGATCCTCACAAATTCCTCACCTGCAATGGGGTTAGCTGTTTACGTTTTGGTGCTTAGATCAAAGAGTCACTCACACTCAAAGGACCTTGTGAAGTAAGGTCGCACTCATTCGCTCATAGTCCCTGTATTGTGAGGTGGGACATGTTGATAACAAGCACGAAGCTTATGATTCATGTTTCAGATCCGATACTTTCAGTTAATGCTCACCAACTAACGAGTCAGAGGTCTTTCATTGGGTTATAACGGGGTTGAGGGGTATGATGTATGTCACATGGGACTGGAGGATTTGTTTGGGAGTTGTGGAGCTTTTGTGTAATAGAGGATATGTTTCGCCTTCGCCATGGGTGGAATGATTAGACAGACAATCTTTGAGAATCCTTTGTTGGTTTCTGCGGGACATCATTGGTCCTTTGGATTTGGCTTCCTCATTCTTGCCTCTTCTGGCGTACGATTTGAACTTTCTTCTCTTTTTGTGTTTTTGAAATTGCATTTGGCTCATCAACTTTCTCAAGCATTCTCTGCTTTGTATTTTGCTTTCAGCTTTGGAGTTGCATTGACTCATCGATCTTCTTGAACATTTTCGGTGTTCTTTTTTTGTGTTTGACTTTGGAGTTGCATTGACTCACTGATTTCTTCGAACAATTTATTTGTTGTTTTTGTGGAAGATGGTGGGGGAGAGACCATGGCTCCGGCTCCTTTGAGATCCTCTATTGCAAGGGTGAGTAAATATGTGTATGTGAGTTGGCATGTTATAGAGTTCGCAGAAAAAGGTTTATCGTGAAAGGCTCAGCGGGGCTCACTAAGGGATTATGTACAGGACAGTCAAAGCTTTTTGGTTTTGTGGAGATTTTATTCCTAAGTGCCTCGTCATTCTCATTAGTCAATGATTATTTTCTTACTATTCTCAGATCTTTGCATGAATCATAGTTCATATCTTGTTTATCAACATTGCTCTCACTATGATTTGTGCCTTTCCATGTGCGGAAGGAATGCACATGTCGCTCGTGGTTTTACCTCCATTGGACTCTCTCTCCCTTCCCTCATCGCTCGGTGGATTGTCCAATATCCTCATTCAGAATTCAAGGGAAAATACCGCTCTTCGCACACTACTCACTTGGTATGTGGTGCTGATTTTAATTAGACCCTTGTGTTCATTGATGGGTCAAGAGTCAAGTGGTTCACGCACTCCGTTCAATCATTCTCTCAAGATTTTTCCCAAAGATGTCGTTTCGATACGAGAGTATGCAAACACGGCTATCTACGATGCAATCTACTGTAGTAATATGGAATTACTACGTATAAGATGCGTGAAATGCTGAAAGTGATGAATGAAGATGGTTGACTTTGGGTTTTGACAGAATGCTTTTTTTTTTTTTTTTTTTTGCGTTTTTCGTTTTGGATGCAATGCATGCGTGGTAAGGCTACACCTAGTCTCACTTGAGTCGGTTCCAGTCGATGGTCTATGAAGCTCATCCCTCCATTATAAACTCTAAAGCTGGTCTAGCTGCTGGGGTCACTGTCAGGGTAGAGACTCTCAAGTGAGGCCGGGTTGGTGATTGGTTTTTAGAAATTTGGATTTTTAGGGAGTGATAACTCCCGCATGGTGGTCCCACGGTATGACACGCTCTTTCCCTTTTAGTCACTGGCGCGCATGGTGATTCTAAGTGGGAGAGGTTTGAACTCGGTTTTCTTTTCTATCCCTCTGAGATCGGGCTCTGGCGGTCGAGATATTGGGATGAAAGTGTGTGTGGTGTGGTGACAATGAAACACATGATTATGAAATTTTTCTGAAGTGGACCGGACTTGTACGTGTTTAACGAATTTGGACTGACCGAGAATGCATGGGACTTTTTGTAATAAATGCAATGCATGCGGTTTGCCTTGTGCTCGGTTGCATTTGTTGGTGTTGTTTATTTAGGGGATACCTCCTATAGATACCGTGAATTCTCGCCCCATAAAGCAAAGTTGATGAATGATATATAACTGTGGGGAGTCGTTCCTTATTCATTCTTCTCTTTATTCATGCATGCCAAAAGAAACCAAGTTTTAGAAAAACAATTTTGAAAACGCGTGTTTTCAAAGTGGTGGATTTCCTCAATAGAAATTTTGATACTCGATCATTCGCAAATAAAATAGGGGATGGGGAACCCTATACACATTGATCTAAATAAATTCAAAGGGGTTGTATAAACCTATACACCTAATCTATTCAGAAATGGACGAGAGAGAAAAGAATCATCGAGGAAAATCCTATACATCATCAATCCTAAAAAGTCATTAAAATGGGGAATTTTGAGCTAAACTTCTTCTGAACTCCTCTGGTCCGTCTTCGGGTTTCTGAATGACTACTCACGTTCGGCCTCTTGGCCGGCTGCTCGCTCGTCTTTGGATTCTTGACTGGCTGCTCGCTCATCTTCGGGCTCTTGATCGGTTGCTCGCTTGTCTTCGGGCTCTTGACCGACTGCTGGCTCATTTTCAGGCTTTTGTAGCGAAGCAAAACTATGATTAAACAAAACGGGTTGGTGTTATTCTGATTTTCAACAGTTTGAACTCGAACCGGTGTCGCTAGTCTTCATGTCGCTCGGCTAGTCTCCACGGGTTGGTGTGCCTCTGATTTTTAGCTCGATCCGCTCTGACGAGGGAGATGAGGGGTATTCTTGAGAAAGGAAAAGGTGAATGATCGAGCAAAATCTTATGTGAAAATCCACCACTTTTGTGAAAACACGAAATGACTAGTACGCTCCACAGTAATGACCGCTGCTCTTGGAGGTGGGTAGAACTTCAAAAATAGCGGGTCACGACATGGGGACTAAATCATTTATTTTGAAATACGTTTATGAAAATCAACTTTGAAAACTGTTTTCGAAAAATATTTTGAAATAACGTTGGTGAAAAAATATTGTTTGAAATTCGTTTGTAGAAAGTAGGTTTGTAGAAAGTAGGTTTTCGAAATCTATTATGAAAATTGTTTTGGAATAACATTCTAAAGATGAAGTGGCAAGATCAAAACCGCAAATGTTTATGAGAAAAATTTAGGTGGGATTTGAAATTAAACAAGCTCGTAAGAAAGCTTTAAGAGGCATACAAAAGAGAATTCCGAACGTTTTAAAAACGGGTTGGTTTAAAAAAAACGGTTTGCACACATGTATAAGGTAAATCGCGGCTATATTTGATGTGGAGCTGTAAGTGTTAATGTTGGGATAATCACTTTCCAGGTCAATTATGACTCCGTCTCACCGGGGGAACCATCATCCCTTCACTATCATCTCTCGGGGTTTTTCTCTGCTATGCCTTTATGGGGCACGTTATCAAGAAAGTCCGGAGTGCTTAAGTTCGAAAGGTCAGGATACCCGAGATGGTAAAGAAACATACGCCACGGCCAGTGATGATCCGACAACACCCCACTTTTCGGGAAACTCTGGGAAGTATTGCATGGGAACGGGTCTCTCGTCATCTGCACGGTCAGGTGTGTCTAAAGTCCAAATTATTCACTGACTACGTTGTGCCATGTATGGGTATCCGGTAAATACGGGATCCTCTATGGACGTGTAGCGTGACACTGGGCTTTAGAGACACCCGTGGTGCAAAGGAACAATGGAAACTGAGCCCATGCAATCTTCAGGGCAAGATAGAAGGGTGGTCAGACAGGCGGCATACAAAGGGGGTGACTACCCATACAACCCGTCTTAGACACCGGATTAGGCAGCTGGACACTGAAGGCTCATGGTTCACTATATGCTGGCTTAGACACGGATAATGGAGGGCATTTTTGGATCATGAGCCTGTAGGGCGTAGGTCGATGACCATCTTGCCCGTGGGTTTAGCCATTTATATAAATGACCCAGCTCATGGGAAATCAACCGTGGACCGGTCGGGATTCTGTGACTCGTGGATAAATCGGGTGACACAGAGGAATGCATGTCCTAAGCTACCCTCCAATGCACCCCACAATCAACATAAATATAAAAGCAATGAAGTCAGCATCATCCTATCTGCTAAGAGTTTTATCTTGAAGGTGATTCTAAATTGGTTGTTTATTAACCTAAAGGGAAGTTAGCTTCATTCGATCCTAAGTGTCTCTTTCTAATTGTGAGCTAATTATTAACCCAATTGTTGCAATGTTTGTTGAGGATCTATCAAGTCCTATCTGTCCTCATCAGAAACACACTCTGAGTGTGGAGTAGAATAATCCTGGAGGCTGGGAATGAATCTCATGAAGGTTTTGAAAGAAGTGGGGAAGTCCCGACAATTTTGAATGGAGTTCAGTCTTCCTTGAGTTTGAGAAAAACTTACTCAAGTTTTCCCCAGCAGAGTCACCATTCTGTGGAGGGTGATTTTTCGGTATGAGGGGGGTCTACCTAAATATGGTTTGACTAAAAAGCCTAGATCCTAGAAACTGTCATTCTGTGGAGGGTGAAAACCCGTTATTCTTGGCATCCCTCAAATACCTACTAAATCGTCCGTCTTTCTCAGAAAGCATGAAGGGGAGTGCAAGTGTGCACTACACCCGCTCTCGATGGGCTCCACGCGGACTTATGCCCTAAAGGCGGAAGTTGACTAGAGTCGCCACCTAGTTTGACCTAAGCTACTAGGAAGGAAGGGAAAGAGGGTTCTAAGAACCGTTAATTGACTCTGAGATTATTACCTATGGATAGGACTTATCTGATCAAGCCAGAGATCTGTGTGGGTTCGCACTGGGTTACACCCTTAGAAGTGGCAACGACCACGACTTCGGATTGGTGCCCGAGGAAACCTCGGTCTCCAATTGCGGGATTGCCTTCTTTCAAAACCTTTTGGAGAGATTCAATAAAAGCCAGGATAGGATTGAGTGGGGGGTGAGGAAGAGAGTAATCGGTGCTGTGGTGAGATTTTCGGGGAGGTCAGTAGCCGCAGAGAAATCGCCCAGGTTAGGAGAATAGAGTATTGAAGTTGTGCTTCTGTTTCAATCAGAAGAAACCCCGAATGAGGAAGAAGGTATGGTCGAGAGGAGAGACGCTATTAGAGAAAGGGTTTTCTGAGTTTTCTCTCATTTGGGAAAAATCAGGAGAAGGAATGAGGGGTCAGCAGTTGAGTTTTTAGATGTTTTTGGGAGGTTGATCGAGGATGAAGGTGGCTTCAAAATACGGTTCGATCGTCGATCTTGAAATCTACATGGGAGGGATCGTAGGAAGCGGTGACTTGCATTAAGAAGAATGAAGCGTTTTGTTTATAGGGTTTTTTCGGTTTTGAAAGATGAATAAAGGGGAAGTGGCCAGAGAGGAAGAACGAAGGTGTTGGAGGCGGGTGGAGAAGACGGCGAAGGTTTAGGGTTTTTCATTTCTCAAGATTCAACAGAGAGAAATTAATGGATAGATGTGAGCGAGCCGATCGACCGGGAGTGAGGTGGGAGATGGCTATGATGATGCAGAGGGTCCATGAAGTTTTCTTTTGTTTTTAGGAGTGGAATCGAACGTTGCAGAGTACAAATGCAAAACGTAGAATAGGTTTTCTGAATGTTCTTTGTTGAAGAAGAAAACGCTCAAGAGGAAATTCGGCGATGGCTTTGGAGGGAGGAGGAGATGTCTGATTCCCTTGTGTTTTTTTTACTGGGGAAGACAACCATGGAGCAAAATCGGGACTGGGGGATGTAGTAGCTGTTGTGGGATTTTGTTTTGTGTGTCGGCTGGTTTCAGTTTGAAAATGAAGAACGACCAAATAAAACCGGTGGATGAAGATGGAAGTCCGGCTGCCCCCCTCTGCTTATAGATTTCTCATATTCTTAAATAGAGGAATAGGAACAACTAGGGTTTTTATTGGTCTTGGGCTTTGACCATAGGTCAAACAGGGCTTAGGATGGTATTGGGATAGAAACTGGATCCAAATTTGAAGGAAGGGCCGCGTTGGGTTAGAGACAGGCCCAAGGTCATGTTTGGCCATGTATTATAAAAAAGAAAACGAAGCCTGTTGCTCGTCATGTTTGGTCACGTATTATAAAAAGAAAACGATGAGGTTCAAACTCAAGACCTCCAACATCCAACTTGCATACTCTAACCAGTTAAGCTAATGATAGTACTAAATGTATATACGTGAGGTATGATGTATTTTCCTGAAATGCTTTGAAGAATGATTTAAGAATTTTGTCAAAAAATGATGGTTTCGTTTTGGCACGCAAGTTAATACATTTTGAAAAGAAAGGTGACGACCCCCCTTTATCATTTCTTATTTCGGAATTTGCTTTATGGGGTGAGAATTTTTGGTGTCTACAGGCGGCATGCCCGGCAGTTCCTTAGGAAATACATCAGGAAACTCCAACACTACCGGCACATCTGGGCTAAACTCTGGATCTCTCTCTATGTCCTGGACATAGCAGAGGTATACATCATTCCCTCGTCATAGTTCACGATACATAGCCATGGCGGTGATGATCTGAGTCGAAGGCTCCCTAGGCCTCTGGCGGTAAGATATGGTAACCCCAGACGGACTCCAAAGAAGCAGACGATGCTCGGCACACAGGATCCTGCCCTTGTACCGCTCCAACCAGTTCATCCCGACAATCACATCAAAACCAAGTCCGTCGAACTCTATCAAGTCGATCGGAAATTCTTCACCTCTGATTCGCACAACAACATCTCGGTGGTAGCGGGTACACCTGATCTGCTCTTTCGACGGGAGAGTGACTAGGAAGTCTGGCATCTCATCACCGTCTAACCCCAGCCTCTTCGCAAAGGATAGCGAAATAAATGTATGAGAGGCTCCGGAGTTGAACAAGATCGAAGCGTCCACGCCATTGACTGGAAAGGTACCGGTGAGGATTGTGCCACTCTTGTCGGCTTCTGCCTCATTGCAGACACTCAGTATACCTCCCGTTCCGAGTGCACAGCCTAATTCATTGGCAAACTAATAAGTTTTGGGTAACAACACGGTTGATATACTTCAAAAACTCCACTTTATTCATTAACACACTCTTCTTACATCATACGTTGGTTTACACTGTTGACATAACTAACACATATATAACATCCTTAACATACACTGGCTTAACACATTACATAATTATACAAGGCTTTAAAATTGTCTGAAGGTCAAATTCAAACGTCCGGGTTTAATGTGTGTGGCGTTAATCACTGCCGACGGTGCGGTATTCAGTTTGATCTTCCTGATGCCATATAGCATCCTCGACTGCCCACCCATAATTAGCACATCTCCTGATTTCAACACTAACTTCTTTGCGAGATTAGCACGCTTCTGCTCGCCATAAATAAACACTGCGGTATCACCAATGGACCAAGACACCACGGGTACTCCCTTACTTAGAGACTCGGGTGACTCGTCCTTATCTTGGTGTAAACCTAATCGTCCACCTTTCTGGTAGAAGTTCACAATACACAAATCTGCTTTAACACTTGGAATTGAATCCGTTTCAACTTGCTGAGCAATTCCCACGGCGTGGTTAACGATCGCAAGGAACTCCTCAGGTAACTTTGGTACCGTTGCTCCATCTTCAGCTCGCACTTCTTGATATGTCTTGGTGTAAGGATTCCAGTCCTTACCCATGCACATCATCTTCAATTTCATTCTTGATCCGCTCGGGTATTCGGGTGTGTAGAAACCTCCAGATTTTGCTCCAAGTTCATTGCATCGTCTGATGATATGGATTTGTGCTTCCGGTGTCAGGTATCCATTTAAAAGTATCATACCTGGTTGGATAACCTGACATTGCTCCATTGGAAAGTCGGTGATGTTGATGGTGGTTTCTTCAGGGTTTGGTGTGGGTGGGATTGGATAACATATATTGAAGGCTCCTTTAAGTTTAGATTTATCTAATTAGGTGACTTTCACATTATACTTTACTTCTTTACTCACATGATAATACACTTGGACTCACTAATACGCACATGCATGAAATGCGGTATGCAATCACTTATTTCACTCAACAGTTTAGGCGGTACCTGGTCTAGTAGAGGGCCCTGGCGCCTCAGACCGGTCCACCACATGCAGGGTGGCCTTGCTAGGTCCCGACCCCTTCCCCTTCTGGGAATCAGTGCTCCTCTTATCTGTGGGTGGCTGACTAGCCGTCTTCGGGCCATCGATAGTCGTTGTGGCCTTTCCCTTCCACTGCCCCTTGGGCTTGTTGACTCTGCTGTTGGGGTTCCGGTAACACTCATAGTCACGGTGACCCCACTTCTCGCAGTAACGACACTGCACGTCGTTTCCTTTGCAGTCCTTGCCGGGGTGATCTCCGTTATACCACTTACAGTAGTAGTGGCGCTCCGGTCCTGAACCCGTGCTAGCTGCTATCACAGTACACAATCAATACTTACTTCATAACTTAACAACATACACTTCAACTTGTCATACATGATTAAATAATTACCCTTAGGTGGGTAAGAGCGTAGGGGTTTCGCCACGTATGCATATGTGAGCTTCAGTGGCTCCTCAGCTGTGGTGGTTTGGGCTTGGCCCTTGTCACCCTGGTGCTGACTCTTCTGGGGCTGGGGATAAGGCTTCTTCTTTCCTCCCCCGTACCCCTGCGGACTCTGGCCCTTGCTCGTGGCCTTGCGCTTGTGCGCGTTCTCCTCGTCCCTCATACGGACGGTAATCTCGACCTTAGCAGCAGCATGATAGCACTCCTGGATTTAGGATGTCAGTCATGCCCCACAAAACATACTCACAAACTCACATTAATACTCACTTATGGATTACACTTATTCACATTACACTTCATTCAAATTACCTGCAAGGTAGTATACTCAGCTGGCCCCATCCCATAGCGAAGACGGTGGCTGAGACCATTGTAGAAACGGTTTACCAGCACCCGGTTCGAGTATCCCAGGTCCGGTAACAGGTGGATAAGACCGGTGAATGCAGTGTAGTACTCATCAACCGACATCTTGTCCCCCTGCCTAAGACTATCCAGCTCCAGGCGCTTGGCCTCTTGAACATGCACCGGGTAATATTGGCTCGCAGTAGAGCTGTGTACTCCCTCCAACCAAACTGAGGATCTGTCATCCGGTCCTCTCTCACAAGCTTCCACCAACTTTGTGCCGATCCCTTCAAGTAGTAAGTGGCAAGACGGACCTTGGCCCCAGCAGGTACATCCAAGGTCTCGTAGGCGGTCTCCAACTCGGAGATGTACGCCTCCAGCTTACGTGGGTTGGACTCCCCATGAAACGACGGGGGTCTCAAGTCTGCCAATGCCTTGACCCAGTTGGTCTCTCGTGGCGGTGGCGGTGGTGGTTGAACTTTGGGTTGTTGCCCCTGCTGAATTACAGCTACAAGTTATGGGACCATTTGGGCTACGGCGGCCGCTACAGCATCGGCCATGGCTTGTGCCGTAGGGTTCTCTCCCTGGTTCCCAGTGTCTCCAATGCCGCCCCGCGGCCTCGACCTCGTGGTCTACCTGACATCTGAATTCACACGAACATTATTAGCATCATGCTTACACACTTATCGGTTCCAATGGTTGTAACGTTTCCCGACAATAAGGTATCTCCACACTTAGTTAGTGGTTAACCTTTCCATAACTGCTCACTTAGGTAACTGTGGTTAGGTTTCCTAACTCGGTATATTCCTAAGCTCGGTATTTTAGTCATCAGAGCGATACTTCGCTCTGATACCACTTTTTTGTAACACCCCTACAACGTACTTCACAACTAATTGAAATCGCAGCGGAAATAAACAACTAAACATTAACTAAACGCTTCGGTGCTACAACGCCGTCAACCACCCACGTGGTTGACAAGGCAGAAAAATACAAGTGTACCGGTCTGATGATCAGACTCCCGAGCATAGAACTAAAACCATAATACATCATATACAATACCGAGTATTTAATTACATTCCTTCACTATAAATTGCCAATATACCGCCACAGTAGTATCAACGGAATCAAAATTTAATGCCACGGAAGCACAGGCGCATCCCGGGCTCAACTTCCAAAATAACCCAAAAGTACATCTGCAGACTAGAACCTACAGCCACTCTGCTTCCTCGATCCTCATCCTGCAGTAAAAATATGGAGCCCCCGAGGGGGTCAGCAACCATTGGCTGGTATGGTTAACGCGCAACCCATCGGCTACCGGGATACGCGCAACTAATTGTCATGATAACATGGCATTCATTTTAAACATAATATAACATAACATGTGGTATAGCATTATTATTGCATAGCACAACATCACATAACAGTGGATACTCTTTCCACAATAACAAACCAAGAAGGTTAAACAACATAAGAGCCTAGAGAATGGTTCACTCTCATGTTAAGCTCGTTACACACACTCATTACCGTTCTGTTATTCGAACGAGTAACTTAAGTCACAGATGGTTCGGGTATAGTGACCCGAACACACCACACAAACACATGTTCCCACTAAACCGATCATAAGTCAGAATAGGTAAGCTTTGGAGGAAGCTAGCGGGAGATCGAACGCCAAATTAAGGAGAACAATCTTAACAACATAAGAGTCGAATCTGATTCAGATATCTACTCTTAAACTTACATGCATGACCGGACAACCGGATTCCTCACTTCCCAGTTCGCACTTGTTAGAAGTTCAACAGTGGAACTTAACAAACAATTCACAACAAGTGGTAAGTCATGTTAGACCACACAAGGGAAATGAGTCACATCATAACATCACAATAATATGAACAACTGTAAACTCATTACATGATTAAGTCTTATAACGTCATAAACACACAGAAAAAAAAACAACACACAAGCCGGTGTAAACCGGTAGGCAACAGACTGCAAGAAAACCATCTTGGTCCTTGCTTCGATTGATTTCCACTGTAGGTCTCTCCTATACATGATTAATAACGTCGGTTAATTAATTTACTTAACTTCAAATTTACTAAATGTTTAACATGATCATATGACATGTTTTAATGCCCAAACTTATCCTTCATTACTACATTATACCCCCTAGGGTTAACTACATTTGCCACATTCTTTATTATTTTTTTTTATAAGTTTTGGTCTGTCCGACCCACCGTCCGACCCACCAACTGGGTCGGACCCTTCCAGTGACTCCCCGGCTTGAAAAACTCTACTTGTCCGACCCATGTCCGACTCACTCTACTGGGTCGGACCATTCCAGAACATTTACCGCCTTAGACACACACACGTCCGACCCATGTCCGACCCAAGCCCCTGGGTCGAACTGTTCCAGAACCCTTACTGGCGTCTAACAGAGGCTGTCCGATCCAAAACTTGGTTCGGACCCCTGGGTCGGACGCCACCAGAACTTGCCCAAACATTGTCAAATCTTCACCAAACTTCTCCTAAAGCCTCCTAATGTTTTAACATCATTTGGTACATACACCCTCATACAACATCCATGAAACTCATTTTCTATCTCCTTAAACACTTACTCATTTCATAAAAATTCCTAACACTTATGATATTTCTCCTTGGTTTTAAGTGGTGTTTCATACCTATGATAACCACTATGCCAATAATGTTTCCCACCACAACAACATCATATCCCAAACATCATTTCTTCCTAAACAACTCTTTGACATCTTTACAAGTTTATAGCTTCCCATGCAACAAATCACTTCATCCCTTTTTCACCAACAATACACAAGTCCTAAATACAATCTCACCATGATCTTGAAATGTCCCAAAACATTCTTTTGCATTCTAATTCCTCTAGAACATTGCCTAAGCCCTTTTTACATCTTTAAACACCTTAATGCATGTTTCTTCCATTAGTGAACACTTAACCATTCTAAACATTCCTAACTTACCAAACTCATTTTAAACCCTTAGAACTTCTTGTTTATTACCTAAATTTTGACATGAACTCCTTAGAACATTACTAAACCAAAACACATTGTTTTCACCATTAAACAACCAAGAACACTAAAATCCATCAAACACATTCTTATACACAAAACTTCACTCATTTACCATACATCACAATATAGTGCATAATTTAAATTGCATGGCACTTAGGCCCTTAAAAACATGGCTCTTAGGCCCTTAAGATGCATAAATCATAAACACTGAATTTCCCACATATATTTGCCTTTGACCTGCAAATACACTCAATAGCACATATGCCTTTTACTAAGCCTTTGAGAACATTTTACTAAGTCATTCACCATTGGCTCCTTAGATCATTTTAACAAGCAACATAAGCTCATTTCTCCTAAGACTTTAAACCACATTAGGTTAGCACATTTACCTCGTTTCCTCACAACTTCTTTCTTGTTTCCTTGATTAAAATCGGTAATGATGTTTGGTTTGCTTGTCAACTTCTAAACAATATACAAACATTATAATGAGTATTCAAGCTTTAAGCTTCATCTCATTGTAAACCCTAGATTATACATTGTTTTAAAAACATTAAGATAATTGTTTACCTTAGAACTTGAAGAGAGTTTGAATATATATCAAGAGAGGACTCCACCTAGGTCCTGAAAGGTTGAAATGAAGCTAGAACAAGGCAAGGTAAGGGCACCATTAGTGGTGATTTTCGGACAACATAATAACATGAAGGAAACATCATTTTTCTTTGAGTTTCCTTACCTTGAAGCAAAGGGGAACAACAATATGTGAAAAGATGAGCTCAAGCTCCTCCCATGGTGATTCCTCTTGGCACCAAAATGGAGCTCTTGGGATTTTGAGAAGATAGGAATGAAGAGCTTGATGAGACTAAGAGAATGGTGGTCTTTGTTTTTGATTTGGCAAAGTGAGCTAGGAGTTACAAGAGGTTGAAGATGAAGAATGGTGGTGGTACTATTGCAAAACCATGAATGGAGAATGAAGAAGGGATATAAGAGAGCTTGAAACCGTGGGAAATGAGGAGGGAAATGAGAAAGTGAGATAAGTTTGCTTTTAAGAAGATATTTATACTTAAAGTAAATAGTACTTAAGTAGTCATCTTTTATTTGTTTAACAAAATAACAAGAGTGGTGACTCACCACTAAGAAAACCGGCCCCCTTAATGTTACTAAGGGCATTTTAGTCTTTGTTGGCAAATTTAAATACTTATACAAACATATGTTACAAACTAACTTATTTTAGTTTCTTTTCTCTAAAACAAGGCACATAGATGTGAAATTTTTGATTTTCCATTGATATAGACTTCCAAATGTGATACTATATAGTACACATGTTAATTAAAGAGTAATGATGGACATTTAGCCATTCAAAACTCATTTACAAGACAATTTTTCAAAAATGTGCTTTAAGACTCCTTAAAGCACATTTTGTGTTTTAACTTGTTTTCAAGCTTGGTTTTCTTTGGTAATTGGTTTAATATGTTCAGTATATAAATAAGGTATTGGTAAGCTCATTAGGTCTTACCCAAGCTTATCCCAAGCTTAGAACACATTTTAGCCCTAATTGACTTTAAGGCATTTATATATGTTTTCTTTGGTTTAAATTGTTTACTAATGTTTCTAAGACTCTTTTTAGTCTTAATATACCATATTTAAATGTTTAAATAACATACTAAGGTTTGGGGTATTTCAGATATCCATATCGAACATATGGTTTGAGCTGTTGTCTGTCATCTATATGCTTGTTGTCTTGCCATTACAAGAATCCAACTCCTTGCTCATCCCAAAGGATCTCCGTGGCTCTGCACAGAGAACCATATCTTCTAGTAAGATAGCCATGAAACTTTTGTTCATTGTTATCATCTTTGTACTTTATGTGTTGTTGATCATTTATAATGCATCACCAGATTGTCAAAGGGATGCTATTGACTTGGTGCTGAAAGCTTCTGGGTACTTGGAGTTCTGCGTGAAGGACATTCTAGCTCGTTTGACTCCGGACACTAAGTATGTACACATGGCTAGAACATTAACAACTAATACATGATACTATACTGTACTCTAGATTGAGACTACTGATCTCCTCCTTTATAACTAAGCAACGCTGATGATTATGATGATAAGACTGTTGTGTCGTTCATAGGAAGAAACTACCGAAGGACTTGCAAGGAGATGTCTTAGAAGCACTCTCGATTCAAGCAATTGGGCAGGTAACTTATCATTGATCTTATGCTCTGGCAATATAGTTGACTTCAAATTACTCAGCATTGTTTTTGCTGAAAGTGCTGAGGAAGGACAAAAAGGCGAATTGCCTGTTAGGCGGATCAAACGGTTGCGGATTTCATGAGTATGGAAACAGAGAACATGTATAAATAGTATTTGATAAACTTAGTGGTAATGGTGTAAAATTGTTGTGTATGACAATCGAGAGATACAAAAGTTTTTGGAAAGGTTATGGAAAATAATTTTTGACCCATCTATTGTAATTTTCATGTTTATCATGATTTTAATTAATAATATAATGAGATTATTTATATTATAAATAATGCAGAATTTTATTTTTTTTAAGTTGAAAGATCAAATAGGGCAAGTATATGATTGCACCAAATGCTTGATTAAATAGTGCAATAAAAGTAAATTTGCACTAATTGAAGGAAATCAAATAGGGAAAAAGTACTTTGCTCTTGTTTTTCCATACAAAATAGTGCAATATACAAATTTACCCTATTTATGCAGTAGGTGGGTTGTCATAAAAAACAACAAATGGTGCAACTCTTCTTGGTTGCCCTATTTGTGCTGGGTAAATCGTATGAATTACCACCAGAGCAAACAAGGCAACAACTGCAATTGCTCCCTTTGTTACAGATCAAATGGTGCGACAAATGAAACATGCACCATTTACCGTTGATCAAATAGTGCGACTAGTATAACTTGCACTAATTGAGTTTAGCCATTTAGTGCGACTTTATTTGCACCACTTGTATATGATCAATTAGTGCATACCTTTGTTGCACTAACAGTGCATGTGAAATAGGGCGAAACCTAAAATTGCACCAAATTGGTTATTGTAGCGAACCAACTAGTGCAACCTTGGGGCAAGATTAATCTTGCTCCAATTACCCTATTAGAGCAATATTTTGATCTATTGGTGCAACTTTTATTGCCCTAATTGAACTTATATGTTGTAGTGCCATAAAACTTTATAAACTTGTCATTTTAATGCTTAAACCTTAACTTAACTTAACCAAAAGTTATAACATAAACTATACACATATCTAAGTTGTTATGGACCATTTTAGACAATATAGTCTCAGCTTTATTCCATTTATACCCCAAAGTTCCCAAAAACTGCATTTTAGCCCTTTTTACTAAATCCTTTGTACACTTAAGCCCTTTAACTTATCCAAATGTTATAATAATGTTTATACACATTTCTAGCTCATAATATGTCATTTTATACAGAAGGTTTCGGCTAGCATTATGTATTAAACAAAATTTTAAGTACAAAAATATATTCTAAACTCAAACTTTTACCTTGTAATTTTTCAAGATAACTTTGGTGCTTATGACTCCAAGTTTTCAGCCCCTATAACATATAATGGTGTTAATTAAGTTTTTAGGTAGATCTGAAGCTTAATCAAGTGCTTTAAGTATCAAATTCTTAGATTAGAGCCTTACCCTCCTTAAGATAGATTTTTCTCCTTTTTGCCTAAAAAATCTCAGCCAAGGTAGGGGTTTATGAAGCTCCAGTTTGATCAAGTTACAAGATGAAGAAAAGTGCTCAATGTTAGGGTCTTTTAACTTCCTAAGAAGATCTAGAAGTTTAGAGTACAAAATTGACCTTAAGGAAGATTTTTACCTTGTAGCTCAAATGTTGGTATTTTTCCCCCATTTCGGTCATAACTAAGAACATAGGCATATTATTAGGCCCTGTATAGATCACAGGAAAAAAGGAACTTTAAGGTACTCAAAATCTTAGTTTATGACTTACATTTGGAGCCTTCTTTGAGGTTGTTTTTACTCCAATTTTCAGCCAGCCATGGGTGTGTATGGGGCTTCATTTTGAGTGTGAAAAACAGGAAGAAAATGGGTGTAAGCAAGGCCACAATTTCGAGCATATATAGATCTTAGGGAAAGATGGAAGTTTAGTGCACATTTTTACCTTTGTAGTGTTGAATCTTGTCTAGCTCTTTCTCCACATTTTTGGTACAGATTTTTGAGCTCCAAACTTCATATTTTCGGACATGTAAAGGATAAATGAGTGAGTAATGTTGTTTGGTGAAGGAAAGAGGTGATTTAAGGCTTAAAGCACATTTCTTTACCTTTGTTTGTATGACTTTGCTAGCCTTCCTTCCTTGGTGTTTTATTCTGTTTTTAGGCCTCCATGCTGCAGGTTTTTACTAAAAATGAGGGGGGAAATTGGTGGTATTTCTTGATGAAGAAGGAGATGATTAAGGAGGCAAAATGAGAGAAAATGAGCTAGTTCTCCATGGGTGTGTTGCTTGGAGCTTGAGGAGGAAGAAGATGGTGAAAGGAGGGATGATTTTTGGCTGAGAGAGGAGGGAGAGCTCGTGGGTGCAGCATGGGGCAAAGAGAAAAGTGAGGTGAGATGAGTGTAAGTAAGGTGAGAGTGGTGGAGTTTCCTAGGAACACTTTTACGACTTAAAGTACTACATTTGCTTTTTACTTTTGCTTTTTACTTTTGCTTTTTGCTCTCTTCTTTTCTCCCTTGTGAAGCTGGCAATAGATGGGTGTATGTGGGGTTTAAGTTGATTTATTTAATTGTAGAGAGTAAGGATGATAAAAGTATCTCTTAATTTAGGTGCTAGGTGTGTAAGGCTACTTGTACCTTGTTGTTTTATTTTAACCAATTGCTTTTTGATCTCTTCATTCTTCCTTCTTGCAGCCGACCATACCTTCTTTTTGGGGGAATTTTTGAAACTTTGGTGACTTAATATTATGGCTCTAATTTTGTACATTTTGGACTTGTTTAATGTGTTAGGTTGTAACATGTGTTATTACTTTGTCCTAAGGAGTATTCCTAAGTGATAATTGCACTTATAATTTGGTCATAATCTGAGTAATAGAAATTAAATTTAAGGTTTGCAATCCATGCTTACCATCAATTTCATCGTCAATTGCATTATTTCTAGCTGACAAAGCAACCAACATTTGATAAACCATTATATCATAATTTTGCTATTGTAGAGATCAAGTCAATAGATAGGTAAAATTTTCTTATGTCACTTCTTATGCTTCATTGAAGAGATCTTTTCATAGGCGGATGAAAAAACACAAATTCAAGCTTCCCCCTCTGCTGATTTACAGCTACCAACTGCTCTTCCTCGGAAATTATAGTCCCTATAACATTTAGATCAGCCCCTTCTTGTCAGTAACTAAATCTTTCATAATCTGATTTTAAGAAAACTCATCATATATAAAGGCAAGGGAACCAACAAATTCAGAACTCAATCGCAGCCCATGCATTGCAATAATCGCATTCAATGATCATATAATTCATTCAACCACACATATAGCATTAATGCGAAAACTTGTTAAAAATGACAGAGATCAGATGAAGGTTTATCAATATAGGTTTCAGTATCAAAACCAGAATCCTGTAAGAGTGATTCATAGCACTTTAAGTGTGCGAATGGTTAGTCTTATAACATATTCAACTGCTATGAAGCTTATCTTATTAATGATGGGTAGCCTTAGTTTTTGTTTTAAGCTAACAAAAAGATCAATCAATAGGATGCCAAGTTGGGATATCATGCCAAGGGATAGCACTTTCATCCAGTTCTGGAATTATCTCCTTCGGACTAATTGAAGTATTTTCCTCTATAAGTTAAATGCTTATGCGGGTGAAATATTCAGAGTGGTGCTACTCAAAGAACTTTGATATCATCTGTTTATGGTGTATGCTAGAATACAATCTAGAAATAGCTCTAGTCCTAGGGGATGTATGTAACAAAGGGCTGAGTATGAGCTATGCTTTTGTGGTGCTACTCAAAGAACTTGGATATCGTCTGTTTATGGTGTATGCTAGAATACAATCTAGAAATAGCGCTAATCCTAGGGGATGTATGTAACAGAGGGCTGAGTATGAGCTATGCTTTTGTCTCTTCTACTATTAGTAGTAGTATGTTAAGAGTTGTTAATATGGTCTGTAATACTCCCCCCAGGGCTGAGTATGAGCTATGCTTTTGTCTCTTCTACTATTAGTAGTAATATGTTAAGAGTTGTTAATATGGTCTGTAATACTCCCCCGTCCTAAATTAACTGCCCTATTTGCTTTATGACACGTTTTTCCACTTCAATATATTAAGCATAATAGATAAGATAATTTTATAAAACTACATTTTGTAATATATAGTTTATCGTATAAGGAATGATATGAAAAACTTAAAATTTTAAAATCATTTTATTTTATATGTTAAATATTGAAATCAAACATGTCAAAATAATAAACAAGACGATCAATGTATTCTAAAAGCTCTCAAAATTTGGGTGAGAATTTAACCTGTCTGACGTGTTTGGTTATCTGAATGAACAAAATCCCAGAATTTTATATGAAAAAAAACAGCACTCAGGTACTTTTTGTTTCATTTGAATTCCTTATTAATTTTTTAAAAAGTGAGGCAGTAAAATAAACCCGCAAGGGGGCATATTTATACGAACAATTAAAAAACAAAGAAAAATAACAAGGGAAAACAATAAAAGTCAATGAAATAACCCCAACCCAAGCCGACTATCATGACAATCTTCACAATTAATTTGAACAAACATCCTATAAAGTTGAACAATCTTTATACTAACACATAATCTTTTGATCAATATGAACAATTAATACAAAAATTTGAAAACCTTTAAATTTAAAATGAACATACAATGCTCGCTTACCACCGGTTGTACTATACTATTTGCCGGCTAATAGAAGAACGTCTGTAACTATCACATCACTGTTCATTAATGAAAGGTCAGCCACCACAAATTACACATGGTGAAACACCACATGCGGGATTCCCTCTCCAATTCAATAAAGCATGGCAGGCGGGAGTTTAAAAACATCACAGAAGAGTGGGAAAGGAAATGGGAAAAGATACGTTTTCACTAACAAAATCAAAGCCAAAGAAACGATTTCAATGCACATTCCATTCGACGGTCAAAAAATGAAACTAAGCCCTAGGAGGTCCAGCAGGTGCTCCTCCAGCAGGGCGAGGTGGCCCACCAGATGGCCCGCCAGTCTTGGGCACGTCATCCTGTTTATAGAGGAAATAAAACTTGTTAGTTTTAACTTATACAAACTGATAAAGTTCCCAATCACAAAGAACGCACATCAATTAATACATTGACTAGCTTTCAGCTGTGTCTATAACAAATTGATTACTCAACATTTAATGAAATCAAACAAGAATTGATTTGATAACCACAAAAGATAAAATTATGAGATCAGGCTTCTGTTTGAGAAATAGTAACAATATCAGTAGACATCAAGCAAAGATGAAACTATAGATGAAATTTTTGTGATTTTATAGGGGAAAAGGGTTTGTACTATATTTCAAACAAATTTAATACATACCCTTCGCCTGAATCGCTGTGGGGGCTCACGGACCCTCCTTGCAGTGCGTGATCGCACCCTAACCACATGAGAGTGGATAGCACAAGAAACACAGTACTGCATTTTAGTGTAGAGCTTGGGAAGGGTGTATCCTAAAGTATATACAGAAAAGACAAAATTATTATCAACTGATCAGAAAGCAGATCTTCCGGATGGACAGATGCATCTCACAAGACATACACAAAGATGACTTAAGAAATACCATCATAGACACAAGCTTCTTGCACATCTCTAACGGCAGCCTGCTCCACAATGTTCCTCACGAGGAATCTCTTAATAGCCTTATCCTACAATATTTCCACGAATGGGGGCAGACAACACAAAACAATGCTCACATAGGATGACTGAGTAATCAAATCACCCATACTGGTCTAGATTAACAAAATTGTCAGTTCAACTATGCAGCTCAAAGTGTTGATGAGGCAACGGCAAACCGCAAAAATCATGCAATGGCCGAAAGTGTACATAATTGGAATATTGTTATAACTCTACCGCTACAATTTAAGTAGTTGGGGCAGAGGAAATCATCACATCACGTAAGTATCGCCGGGAAGTTCAGATAAACATTCATTTAGAAGCTTCGAAGAATAAGAAAATCCAAAAATACAGACTTGATCCGCGAAGGAGTATAGACACAACAAATCTAATGTAGAAAAAAATTCAGCTATCTCAATTAAATTTAAATTTGGAAACGCCGTAGAAATAACATTTTCATTCTTCGTAAACAAGCCACTAGGTTGAAACACCGGAGATCAGTACAACGAAAAAGCGGTTTGTTATTGTTAGAAGAGATATAAGCACCTTCGGGCAGCATTTGCCACAGTTAGAGCAGCGAATAAATTTGGTGTGTCCACGACCGTGCTTGTTACGCCCACCGTTCCTCCTCTTGAACGTCTATGATAAAAGCATAGAACACGCATACACGAAGTCAGCGACGAAAAAAGAGGGAATTAGAATCTTAAATCTGATCAAATTCAAAGGAATTCTGGGTCTTGCCATGGTGATCGAAGCTCGTTCGCCTCAAATCTTTCCCCGGTATGAACGGCGCGCCAGCTCTAGGGTTTTCAACACTAGCAAAGGATAGCAGTGTGGAAGAGTAAATAAATACGGAGGAACTATGAAAAAACTATGGGTCATGTATTTGGGCCAATTTTATACTAAAAGGGTATGGAGACTATGGGGTTTGCTCCATCTTGTAATATGGCTTTATGTCACATGTCAATACATTATTGGCTCTAAGAAAAAAATAAAAAAAGAAATAACACCTAGCACACACCGGAGGAGAGAGAAATAATATTTTTTTCAAAATGTTATAACTCACAAAATATAAGTGTAAAAATAATAAAAAAATACCATTGTTCATCATTTTTCTTACTCTTTAAAACAAGATGCATCATGGATATGTTTTGGTAAACTTATAAATTTATGTTTTTAGAAAAAGTATATATTACGTATTTTGAAAGTGAATCTTATTCATTAACAAAATGAATCTTCTTTAATAATAAAATGAACCTTATTCATTAACAAAATGAATCTTACCCCAAACACTCTAAAAACCATCCTAGGAAAGTTAAAAACGTCAGACATTTTTTGGTTTGTAGTGCAAGGTTTAAGGTTTACTTTCAATAAATGAAAGGTTTATACTTTTCCCGCATAAGTTTGTGGTAATATTAACTTTCACTAGTATTAAAAAAATTATTTTTCTTAAACCTTTGATTCGCCTAAAAAAACCTTTGATTCACCTTTAAAAAACCTTTGATTCACTTTTCTTAAACCTCTTATTCACTTTAGTAAAACAATCTCTATTCACGAGAATCACTTTTCTTGAACCTCTGATTCACTTTTCTTAAGCGCATGATTCACTTTATACAAACCTCCGATTCATATTTTTTAAATGTAACACCCCTACCATTAATACCATGCTTACCGTCCAATTTTCTTACATACCAGATACACGCAGCGGTTATATGCTTACATACAATGGGTGATACAATGCCGTTAGTCACCCACGTGACTAACAAGGCTACTACTTCTACATACAGCATCGGTCTGATGGACCGGAATCCCGAGTACTACAAGTCTACAATACGTTCTCCGTTTACCAAATACTACTACAATCTTCACTTAATACAATACTCCAAGCACAATACCGTATACTCTACATACCGAGTTTACTAGGTTCCTTATACAAGTATAATACCTCTTCCAGTTCATACATACTCACTAAGAGACTACTTACTACCCATTCCTCACTACTACATTACTTTCTAAATACAAGGGGTGTGCTAGTTAATACACCTCTACATTCTGCTACTACTATCCAATGTAGTCACTGGTCTCGTGCCTTGACCGCATTCGCTTCGGGTACCTGCACACTAAAAAATGTCCCCCGAAGGGGTCAGCTTTCGCCGAGCATGATAACCGCATACCCCGCGTACTAGTGAGGGTACGCCGACCACTTGGTCGAATACATGCGGTTGATTTCATTCAAACATACATGCATACATGCTCTTATACACAATACAACAATACTTACGCAAGGCATACACTACATTACATACAAGGAATACAATAAACCATCCAATACATACTTACCTTCTTCCAAAATACACATACTCGTTACATACACAATATACAATTCTTGTTAGCTTCATTGGTCCACCCGGGTTAATCGGGTGGAGATTACTCTTTTACTCGTTACTTCATACACATACATACTCATACTCATACTTACTTACGGATCCATACTTACTTACTCTTACTCTTACTCAAGTTAAGTCGTCGGGACCTCCGGCCCTGGGGACTACACCGTCCCACCTCCGGGATTTACTTGACTCACCAATCCGGGATGCTACCCATTTAAGGGATTTGGGCCGCGGACCAGTTTAAAAGTCAGGAATTGCAGCCAACCTCTTGTGACTCCGCATCCTCACGCGTGGCCGAAGCTATATCGGACTTGTACTCATTCCAATTTACTCACTTAAGTTAGGAGTTAGATAGTTAGGAATTAGTACAAGTCAGCATCCAAGCCACAATAATACAATACCCATATACACTTACATACAAATACATTACAATATACAAGTACACTACAAGTATGATACACTTCATCATCATTCATATGTTTCATGAATTATACAAACTATTGTTCAAGACAAACATCAAGAACAATGTAAACAAGCACAAGTAGGTGCAATATAGTCCGATTCATGCATTTATCTTATTAGGTGATCAAATAAGCACACCAATCGGGGTAACCAGATTAGGATACAGGGCATGAAGAAATCATACCGTTCACCGTCGTACGTGTTTCCAAACGTCCTTCGATGTCACAAACCAAATCCTAAGACATACATGCAAATGAATGATTAACTATCTACAATTTCTTTACTTGTACTCTTACTATGTTCCCTAACTCATACTTACTAACATTTCCTGCTTGGTACTTAGTAATTCATGGTTGTCCAAATACTTATACTTATGTTACTTACTTAAAATTATTTCCTAAGCTTGTTTATGGCCTTAATGACCTTTAAACATCATTAATTATGTCTTAATCATCTTATAATATCATTACCCATCATTACCCATCCTTACCTAAGCTTAGAAACACATTCTGTACAATTTTTGGCATGTTCCGGGTTAGTGTCCGGGTTTACAAACCCGGACCAACCCACTGGAGCAACTTACGGGTTAGAAATGTGTGTGTTCCGGGTTTGTTTCCCTATTTCAAACCCGGACCAATACAGATACTTGCTCTCGGGTGGATTTTTGCATTGTTCCGGGTTTACATACTACTTCCAAACCCGGACAATGTATTTCGAGAAAGCTACGGGTATGTTTTTGGGATGTTCCGGGTTAGCCTCTTGGTTTTAAACCCGGATCATCCCACTGCAACTTATTCTGTCTAATTTTATTGCTAGTCCGGGTTTGCATTCTGGTTTGCAACCCGGACTAGTTGCAGTATGGTAATATATGTAAGTTTTTGAGCTTGTATAAATTCTAAACTTCTACCAATCTCTTTCTTTATTTTTCTACATATAATCTAACATGTTTTAACATTGATTAGGCATTTTAAACTAGTCTAATCCTCCTCTATAAAAATCTGTTACATCCACCCATTACTTAGAGTTTTCCTCTCCTGTTACCATGTTTCCTTCTCAATAAATGCTACAGATTTTTCATTTCCTCTTCCCATTATTCCTATGGCTCTTCTATAGCCTCATTTGCATTATACTCAACCTAAAGCCTTACTCACTACCTTACTCACTCATCCAAGTCTCACACATTAATTATCCCTTGTTTCTCCAACACATTTCAATACCTCTTGCTACAGATTTTTCCTTAAACCTTTACCATTCAATACCCCCTCCATTAATGCTACTCCCAACATTCTAAATCCATTACTTTGCCACTCTAGTTCTCCTCATTACCAAGACCCTCTTCAAATCTGTTTTCAAGGTACTAAACTACTCACTTAAACTCTCCAAATTCACTTAGTTATTACCTAGGTAGTTTTCCTTTCTTACACAACTAGGTCCTCCTATTTCCATACAAATTTGGGCAGAGGTTCCCCTATAATTTTAACATTGCCCACATACATATTCAGCTCACACATCCATTCTAGTTCACAATTCAACACTTATTTCACCTGTTTCAATAGCCAAAAATATACAAGCTCCCATATACAATACCAATACTAAAACACTCATAAAATTCCTGCACATAAACTCTCATTCCCAATCTGTTTTAACAAGTTGTAACATATCTTTTAAGGCTTCAAAATACTTATATCCTCTTATACATTACTCTACTACAAAAATACCATTTTACAATACACATCTTCATTTCTAAAATCTGTTATATATACAAACATACACAGGGTTACACAATGAGCATTCTTACCTTGTTTTCCTTCTAGATTTTCTTGTTCCTCTTGCTTCTTCCTTTCTCTCTTTCTCCACCGGTTTAGCAAATACAAATTCTCTACTCTACAACCCATACACATACACATTTCAATACACTAATAACTAACCCTAACTATTATTTAAGCTTTAATGTAAATTTTAGGGTTTAGAATTTGTATTACCTTCCAAGAGTGCAAGTGCTGTTTGGAGCGGTTCAAGAACAAGGTTTCCAACTCCTTCAACAAGCCAAAATCGGCTAGAACACAAGAGACCAAACAAGGTTTAGTCTAAATTTTCGTTTTGCCTTTGAGGCTAGAAAAAGATGGAGTTTTCAAAGATATTTTTACCTCAATAGAACAAGGAGAAGGAGGGCCTTCTAATGGTGGTGTTGAAGCTCCAAATGGGGTATACCCATAAAAACGAAAATGGTTGTTTTCGAATTTTGGAAGGATGAAAATGTAGCTCTTGATGAGAGGATTACAATGGTGGTATTTTTATAATTTTTGGAAGAGTTTTACTAGAGTAACAAGAGGAGAGAAGGGAGTTTTGTGTGGGTTCTTCTCATTTCTCCATGGAAATCGCTGGAGGAGGAAGAAGAATAGAAAAGAGAGAGTGAGGGCTGGTTCACGTGAGAGAAGAATGGGGAAATGAGAGTAGGAGAGAGAGTATGTGAGAGTGGGGTTACTTTTGTGTTTTTAATTGTTTTTGTCTCTAGTGAGTAAAAAGAGAATAAAGAGAGAGTGTGAGGGGCCTTAAAATCGGACCACACACAGACCCTTGGGGTTTTGAAATTTCTTTTTACATTATTGGACACATAAGTTTGTGTTATTTATATTTCTACCCCACGACTTTCCCGTTTTTGACAGTTTTTGACAGTTTTTTACGTTTTCTTGATTTTATTGGTTCTAAAGCTTCACTAATATTTATTAATGATTATTTAGTTGACCAAGATTGTTACGAGTCTATTTGACCCGCTTAAAGACACGTTTTCCCGGTTACCTCGAAAAACGCGCTTTAATGTTCATTAGTGATTTTAATCCATTTTAAGGATCCGTTTTCTTCGGGATTTGTTCCCTCATATTTATTTAGACTTAATTAAGCCTTTATAATCCTTACAATACGCTAACCGAGGTTTCATACCTCCCATGGTTATTTAACGCTTATTTAGCGTTTCCCGCTTTTTAAGCGTTTCTTTATTTCTTTTGGATTTATTTTTCCTTACCAATATTACTTAAACATTATTAGGCTCTTAAATACCTATTAGGATAATTTAATCGCCATATTTAAGGTCGGGGTATTTCAATCTACCCCCTTAAGAACTTTGTCCTCAAAGTTGTTCGAGGTTATGAGTTTACAATGCTTACTCGTTCTTACATGTCTAATACCGTGGTCCACATTCTTCCTCCTTACAATTCCCAAATTCGTTACTCAAGGTTTCTCCTTTCCCTATCATTCCAATGTACAATAATTACTCCAGTCCATATTACTATTAACCGTCCGGTTCCTCATTACAACCTTTATACGTACATACAGTGCAAAGCTATCCCCAAAGCAATGCAATACACATCACCATCCCGTAGGCACTCAGATCATTTCGACACAGGACTCCTCTATGTCCTGTTGCCCTTGGAATAATATAATATGCTACACTACTATCCTCTCCGGTATAACTTCCAACAGTTACTTACTCTCCAGTCTAAGAAAATTCTTTTACAACTACTAATTAGAAATCTTTCTAAAGCATACAACTCCAAGTTCCAATTTATATTCATTACTTCTATCCTAAGTGTGATTCTTGTGACCACTTAAGGGGAGCTTCAAGAATCGTTCGACCCTGATGTGATCAGCACCAGTGTTGAACTATCTTTCCACCCCAATTTGTGTTCGGTTTACCTTGATCTGATCAGGATCAAGTTCGACTTCCCACATCAGTTTCAAACAAGCAATTAATTCAATTATTTCCATTTTCTATCTTTTTACTCTTTCTAGTCGTGATACGAATTCATACATCTCCCAAGGATGGAATCAATCCATCAATCATCCTCACTCTACTTCCCAAATGCTTTACTCCGTGGTTCAATACCTAATTGCTCATTTCATCAACCTTCACTGCTATCATCCATCACTCTCCAATATTCTAACTAAGGACTACAGTACTTATGAAATTCAATCGTGCTCAATTTACTTCCAATAACATACTTGCGAATACATTACTCCTGGTTACTTTCCTCTACTACTCATAATCCATTCGTACTACTTCTTTAAGGGTTACAATACTTGTGGAGCTCCGTCCACTACTCATTACTCTTCTTTACAAATACTCTTACACTGGTGTTACAAGATGGGTATATTCACCTATGGTATTTACATATCTAATGCCTATTTACCATAATCTCATTATGAGTGAATACGTATGTTTGTTTAACATTAGTACCAATTGTTAATTCGATTCTCATTTGTGCTATGCACATTATAGTTTATGTGTTTTATTTATAAAACTTGCATTAAGCGGTTTTCGCTCTACCCCCCTTAAAAGGGATTACGCCCACGTAATCAATTTGGGCAATCTGAAGCGTTTAGCTTCACTACGGTATACTATACAATATGCTCTGGTCAAAGGGTCCTAACCATACCAATGGTTTAGTCTTTGCATCAAGAATTCCTATATGAGTTTATTTAACTCATAATTAATTTGGTTCTAGCCTATTAGGCTTTAAGGCATCAATAGCCAATCTCGCATACTTACTGGGTGTATTACATTCCTTAGCTAGGGCCCGCTAGCTTCTGCTGCGCGACCCTGATAACTCGGGTTACTTACCCTTCGTGTTATCCTCAATGTGTTATACATCACCTTTTTATCCGTCTATTATGGGGATAAGGTTTACTAAATAAATGCGGTATTCTTTTACCGTGCTTGAACTTGATGAGTTAAAGATTTATAACCATCTCTCTGGTAATTTACTGCACGTGCTATTCGTGCTTCCATGATTATTCGTTAAGTTTCTCCGACTTATTGTCGGGCGAGGTTAAGTCACCACTTAACTGTAGTGCTTCCTCTGTTGTCACTGGCTTCTAAAGTATACCAGTTCTTCTGGTTCCGTACAAGTGTTCTTTACTTGTATGACCTTGCATTTCTATGCGTCGGTCCTAGTGACTTTCTTAAGTCTCTTTTCACTCTTTATTCCAATGGAATCCACATCTTGTGATTGCTAGTGTGTTTTACACTCTTCGTGCTTCTTTGGCCTTAGGCCGCACGGTTTGTTGCTAAGGTTGCTTAACTGGCTTATGCCATGTTTGTTGGTGAAAAGAAGGGTTCACTACGGTTTACATTCTCCATATCCCTAGCCATCCCATTAGATCGTTAGCTGCACAAGTGCAATAGTGCAGAGGCGTAAACGCTTGGCAGTAAGTCACTTATGTGATAGGAAGGAATATTTATGCCTGTCTTCTCATACTTATACTCCGTGTCATTATCTGCTACTTCCTCATAGCGGTCGCTTGTTGCGCACCGTATTCTTACTCATTATACAACATCGTTTTTACTGTTTCTGTTACTGTGATAGTTTCTCTTTACTCATTGCCATTGTCATTGGCACCATTCCCTTATGGTATGAATACCCTGGGGTTTCCAATGTTCGTGTGTATGACGGTTGTCGTAGCATACTGTGATGTGATTATTTCCCAATGTGGAGATGTTTTATTCAACTTACGTTTTATGTGTAGGTTAGCTTACCTCACATTTTATCATCATTTATGATATAATTTACCAAGTATCTTGGTTGATAATGGATGAAGTAATTTATCGGGTTACAAGCTCTCTTGAGCGCTGGTCATTCATGGTGTGCAATGTGCATTCCCGTTGATTGTTTTGACAATTATTGTCTTCCAGTGCTGAGCATTGGTTCTAGGCTCTAGCTGTGTAGTTCTACTTGTATGTACATTGCCGGGACATCCCATGAAGCTTCAAGGGTTTTCTGGTCCCGTTCTCCAATTGAAGAGTACTCTGTCATTGGTAAATGAAAGTTCTTGTTGAGAGGCTTGTTTCCACTCATAGGTCTTATGACAAGTTTTACCATGTTGGTGTTTATACAATGGTACACCACATGCTTGGGTGCATACGGAGTATGCTTACTCCCTAAGTCATAATGGTTTGGAAATCTCATTTCCTTATTCCATCGCCCCTTGGCAATATCTATATGCGTAGGCTTTTCTGTTATAATAGATTGAAGCCTTTCTAAGGGTTCACATCTTCACCACATTGGTGGTCTTTGGCTAACGAGGGGTACCTTCCCTTGGGTTTCTCGTAGTGTCCAAGTGTGGACTAGGCCATTGTTGGCATTATTATGATTTCTATGCCTCTGTGTTATCATTGCTACAAAAGGCATGAAGGTGATTAGAAGCTTGTCAACTGCATACTAGACTGGTGCTCTAGTAACAGTGACATTGAGTTGGCCATTACTCCAAGCCACTCAGGATGTTGGGTTTGAATTCATGGTCCAGTTGTTGATTTCTTGTCGTATGAGACAATATCCCTTGCAAGTCTTGTTACCAAATGGTATGGGTTATGCAACCGTTAAGGTTTACATAACATAGTTGGTTGATGGTTTTTTTTTTTAAGCCTTATTGCTGCAAGCTATGCTCTTGCAAGCTGCTTATACATATTTCCACTCCTTGTATACCCCATAGGTTGGAGGTATTGCTGGGCTCCATGGTAAGTCGTGACATCACGCTTCCGTTTATGGGAGACCCTTTAGGCAATCTGATGCTAATCAGTGCCTTTTTATAATTTAGGGTATTTCCTGTTAAGTGAAATCCCTTCGGTGTCCTAACCGCGTGTTTGTTCCAGCTTCTGTGCTTTCCTCATGTCGTTGTTGTTCAACTGTTGTTATCTCAGACACCCTTCAAGGATTGCTCCTGGGTGTTGGTAGTTATGCCGTTACATCCGGCTAATGGTTATAACATGTGTTGTCCTCCATACCGTCTTATGGTATTGCATTAAGCTATCTCCTTTCGGGTTATGACGTCTCCCGTCGTTGGGTAGACCGTTTATACTCGCTCCTAGTGCTTGAGACTAGGTTTAAATTTCCTCTCCGATGATGGATTGGCTTCGTGATAATCTTGTGAGTGCTCTTGGGAGTTCTGTCCCGTTTGTTGAGCATTGTGGTGTTCACGTTAGGCAACTGCCTTACTGTGTTTAGGCTGGGTATGCTTCCCGCTGTCCTATATTTGCTTGATGTCTTTGAGACATATCCAATGTCTATACTTATTAGTCTGTTCTCTTTGCACTTTCTAGTTCTTATTCCTTACTCTCGGATGAATTCTCTGTGTTCCTCTATACTTGATCATCTGAGGCGTCCAGCTGTTCTGGTTTGAACTTACTGATGGTCCGTAGAACGGAGTTGACTACTTCCCGTGTTTCGTGCACTACATGTATACATACGTGGGGTACCATGTTGATACGTTACCACTTACCCAACTATATGTCAGGCCCGCAAGCTCCTCCAGAGTGCGGTTGTCCCACATCCCGTAATTGGGTACACTCGTAGTGTTCGTCACACGCCTAGGTGAAGTATTCTATTGTCAACTCCTCTTGTATCAATCTATGATACTCACCGTAATTTTGTTGGTTTGGTTTTGAAATCCAAGGTTTAAAAGAAAAGTTGTGGTTTTGAAAGAAGAATTTTGGGTTTTGAAGCAATGGTTCAGTGTCAAAAGAAGTTCTACATGGCATAGCCATGTTTGTGGTCTTGACCAAGTCCAGCTTCCCGCTGTCTGGTATGTTCTGAATACAATGGTCAGGCCGTCAGGCCTTTCCAAAGTTTGATTCCTCTAGCTTCCAGGATTTGTGATCCTATAGTTGTTTCGCTGCTGTCACGGTACATCACTATGTACCTGTGGTATGTTAAAAGTCCTCCTGAATGCTCCCGTTATTACTGCACTTGCCGTGGCAAGTGCGTGGTACTGGTGGTTTTTGGGTAAGCCGATACCGGTCACGGTATGGTTTCCACTTGTATCTAATAGTCTTGTTGACTCTTCCCTTGATCATATTGATCTATGTTTGGGATACTCGATCCTTTTAAGTAGTTTGTCGTTGATCTTGACAGGGTTGTCTTGGTCGGGGTACCTCTCCAATCCTTGGAGATCCCCATCTATTTAGTTTGTGTTTTTCCTTGTTGCTCGTTCCCACTGGTTTACCGTGGTGATTGAGCATTAGCTTGTCTAGGCACTACTCTTGTAGTCCTGTCGGGTTGTATCCCATGAACGTCCTTGTAGCTGCCTGAGCTATGTTGGCCAGGTATGATAACTCTTTGGCGTTGCAGGTTTGAAATTAATTGCTACCGGCTGTGTCCTTAGTCAGCTAGCATACCGTCGATGGTATTAGTTAGATATTACTGGCCCGTAGACTTGTGTCTCGGGTTTTGTTGTTGTTCCTTTTCCCGCTCGGTTGTGCTTAGTGCTTCTTTTCCTGCTGCTGGTTGGTTAGCCAGGTTCCGCGACTGCTAGGCATGTCGCCCCATGTTGTTGCATGTTGTAGTCTCCTTGTGGTTGGAGTTCTCATTCTACCGCCACCAAGTGCGGTTATCGTTGTTCAACCAGGATCCATGTCCGGGTCTTCCATTTCTTGGAATCTACTATATGTCAGGTTCTTTCCTCTTGTAGGAATATCTGATTACTGCCAGATTGGGTTTTCCCGAGTATGAGAGGACTTTCCTTCTCTCTGGCGTCCTTTCCCAAGTTATACAGTGGGGGTTTGCGGAGGGCGGGTCTGGTATTGTAGGTATCCGGTACTCACCGGGAGTTCCTAACTAGCATATCTCTAATGCTAACACTCAGCCCTTAGCCCTAAGCTTCTAATTTCCTAACTCGGCATTCCTAAACTCGGTATTTCCAGTCATCAGAGCGATACTTCGCTCTGATACCACTTTTTGTAACACCCCTACCATTAATACCATGCTTACCGTCCAATTTTCTTACATATCAGATACACGCAGCGGTTATATGCTTACATACAATGGGTGATACAATGCCGTTAGTCACCCACGTGACTAACAAGGCTACTACTTCTACATACAGCATCGGTCTGATGGACCGGAATCCCGAGTACTACAAGTCTACAATACGTTCTCCGTTTACCAAATACTACTACAATCTTCACTTAATACAATACTCCAAGCACAATACAGTATACTCTACATACCGAGTTTACTAGGTTCCTTATACAAGTATAATACCTCTTCCAGTTCATACATACTCACTAAGAGACTACTTACTACCCATTCCTCACTACTACATTACTTTCTAAATACAAGGGGTGTGCTAGTTAATACACCTCTACATTCTGCTACTACTATCCAATGTAGTCACTGGTCTCGTGCCTTGACCGCATTCGCTTCGGGTACCTGCACACTAAAAAATGTCCCCCGAAGGGGTCAGCTTTCGCCGAGCATGATAACCGCATACCCCGCGTACTAGTGAGGGTACGCCGACCACTTGGTCGAATACATGCGGTTGATTTCATTCAAACATACATGCATACATGCTCTTATACACAATACAACAATACTTACGCAAGGCATACATACATACACTACATTACATACAAGGAATACAATAAACCATCCAATACATACTTACCTTCTTCCGAAATACACATACTCGTTACATACACAATATACAATTCTTGTTAGCTTCATTGGTCCACCCGGGTTAATCGGGTGGAGATTACTCTTTTACTCGTTACTTCATACACATACATACTCATACTTACTTACGGATCCATACTTACTTACTCTTACTCTTACTCAAGTTAAGTCGTCGGGACCTCCGGCCCTGGGGACTACACCGTCCCACCTCCGGGATTTACTTGACTCACCAATGGGATGCTACCCATTTAAGGGATTTGGGCCGCGGACCAGTTTAAAAGTCAGGAATTGCAGCCAACCTCTTGTGACTCCGCATCCTCACGCGTGGCCGAAGCTATATCGGACTTGTACTCATTCCAATTTACTCACTTAAGTTAGGAGTTAGATAGTTAGGAATTAGTACAAGTCAGCATCCAAGCCACAATAATACAATACCCATATACACTTACATACAAATACATTACAATATACAAGTACACTACAAGTATGATACACTTCATCATCATTCATATGTTTCATGAATTATACAAACTATTGTTCAAGACAAACATCAAGAACAATGTAAACAAGCACAAGTAGGTGCAATATAGTCCGATTCATGCATTTATCTTATTAGGTGATCAAATAAGCACACCAATCGGGGTAACCAGATTAGGATACAGGGCATGAAGAAATCATACCGTTCACCGTCGTACGTGTTTCCAAACGTCCTTCGATGTCACAAACCAAATCCTAAGACATACATGCAAATGAATGATTAACTATCTACAATTTCTTTACTTGTACTCTTACTATGTTCCCTAACTCATACTTACTAACATTCCTGCTTGGTACTTAGTAATTCATGGTTGTCCAAATACTTATACTTATGTTACTTACTTAAAATTATTCCTAAGCTTGTTTATGGCCTTAATGACCTTTAAACATCATTAATTATGTCTTAATCATCTTATAATATCATTACCCATCATTACCCATCCTTACCTAAGCTTAGAAACACATTCTGTACAATTTTTGGCATGTTCCGGGTTAGTGTCCGGGTTTACAAACCCGGACCAACCCACTGGAGCAACTTACGGGTTAGAAATGTGTGTGTTCCGGGTTTGTTTCCCTATTTCAAACCCGGACCAATACAGATACTTGCTCTCGGGTGGATTTTTGCATTGTTCCGGGTTTACATACTACTTCCAAACCCGGACAATGTATTTCGAGAAAGCTACGGGTATGTTTTTGGGATGTTCCGGGTTAGCCTCTTGGTTTTAAACCCGGATCATCCCACTGCAACTTATTCTGTCTAATTTTATTGCTAGTCCGGGTTTGCATTCTGGTTTGCAACCCGGACTAGTTGCAGTATGGTAATATATGTAAGTTTTTGAGCTTGTATAAATTCTAAACTTCTACCAATCTCTTTCTTTATTTTTCTACATATAATCTAACATGTTTTAACATTGATTAGGCATTTTAAACTAGTCTAATCCTCCTCTATAAAAATCTGTTACATCCACCCATTACTTAGAGTTTTCCTCTCCTGTTACCATGTTTCCTTCTCCAATAAATGCTACAGATTTTTCATTTCCTCTTCCCATTATTCCTATGGCTCTTCTATAGCCTCATTTGCATTATACTCAACCTAAAGCCTTACTCACTACCTTACTCACTCATCCAAGTCTCACACATTAATTATCCCTTGTTTCTCCAACACATTTCAATACCTCTTGCTACAGATTTTTCCTTAAACCTTTACCATTCAATACCCCCTCCATTAATGCTACTCCCAACATTCTAAATCCATTACTTTGCCACTCTAGTTCTCCTCATTACCAAGACCCTCTTCAAATCTGTTTTCAAGGTACTAAAACTACTCACTTAAACTCTCCAAATTCACTTAGTTATTACCTAGGTAGTTTTCCTTTCTTACACAACTAGGTCCTCCTATTTCCATACAAATTTGGGAGGTTCCCCTATAATTTTAACATTGCCCACATACATATTCAGCTCACACATCCATTCTAGTTCACAATTCAACACTTATTTCACCTGTTTCAATAGCCAAAAATATACAAGCTCCCATATACAATACCAATACTAAAACACTCATAAAATTCCTGCACATAAACTCTCATTCCCAATCTGTTTTAACAAGTTGTAACATATCTTTTAAGGCTTCAAAATACTTATATCCTCTTATACATTACTCTACTACAAAATACCATTTTACAATACACATCTTCATTTCTAAAATCTGTTATATATCAAACATACACAGGGTTACACAATGAGCATTCTTACCTTGTTTTCCTTCTAGATTTTCTTGTTCCTCTTGCTTCTTCCTTTCTCTCTTTCTCCACCGGTTTAGCAAATACAAATTCTCTACTCTACAACCCATACACATACACATTTCAATACACTAATAACTAACCCTAACTATTATTTAAGCTTTAATGTAAATTTTAGGGTTTAGAATTTGTATTACCTTCCAAGAGTGCAAGTGCTGTTTGGAGCGGTTCAAGAACAAGGTTTCCAACTCCTTCAACAAGCCAAAATCGGCTAGAACACAAGAGACCAAACAAGGTTTAGTCTAAATTTTCGTTTTGCCTTTGAGGCTAGAAAAAGATGGAGTTTTCAAAGATATTTTTACCTCAATAGAACAAGGAGAAGGAGGGCCTTCTAATGGTGGTGTTGAAGCTCCAAATGGGGTATACCCATAAAAACGAAATGGTTGTTTTCGAATTTTGGAAGGATGAAAATGTAGCTCTTGATGAGAGGATTACAATGGTGGTATTTTTATAATTTTTGGAAGAGTTTTACTAGAGTAACAAGAGGAGAGAAGGGAGTTTTGTGTGGGTTCTTCTCATTTCTCCATGGAAATCGCTGGAGGAGGAAGAAGAATAGAAAAGAGAGAGTGAGGGCTGGTTCACGTGAGAGAAGAATGGGGAAATGAGAGTAGGAGAGAGAGTATGTGAGAGTGGGGTTACTTTTGTGTTTTTAATTGTTTTTGTCTCTAGTGAGTAAAAAGAGAAATAAAGAGAGAGTGTGAGGGGCCTTAAAATCGGACCACACACAGACCCTTGGGGTTTTGAAATTTCTTTTACATTATTGGACACATAAGTTTGTGTTATTTATATTTCTACCCACGACTTTCCCGTTTTTGACAGTTTTTACTAATTTCTCGTTTTCTTGATTTTATTGGTTCTAAAGCTTCACTAATATTTATTAATGATTATTTAGTTGACCAAGATTGTTACGAGTCTATTTGACCCGCTTAAAGACACGTTTTCCCGGTTACCTCGAAAAACGCGCTTTAATGTTCATTAGTGATTTTAATCCATTTTAAGGATCCGTTTTCTTCGGGATTTGTTCCTTCATATTTATTTAGACTTAATTAAGCCTTTATAATCCTTACAATACGCTAACCGAGGTTTCATACCTCCCATGGTTATTTAACGCTTATTAGCGTTTCCCGCTTTTAAGCGTTTCTTTATTTCTTTGGATTTATTTTTCCTTACCAATATTACTTAAACATTATTAGGCTCTTAAATACCTATTAGGATAATTTAATCGCCATATTTAAGGTCGGGGTATTTCATTAAACCTCTTAATCACTTTAGTTAAACAATCAATGCTTATGAGATTCACTTTTCTTACTTTGATTCACTTTGTAAAAACTTATGATTCACTTTTTAACAACCTTTGATTCACTTTTCTAAAACCTCTGATTCACACTTGTCAAACAATCAGAATCACTTTAGTTAAACAATCTCTGTCTATGAGATTCGCTTTTTCAAACCTTATTCACTTTCACGAAACTGTCTGATTCGCTTTTAAATATCCTTCGATTCATTTTTTAACAACCTTTGATTCACTTTTCCTAAACTTAAGATTCACAATGAATCTTAAAACATATGCATACAAAAAATAAAAAATCTATCAATATTATTTTATAGAGATCAAATTATGATGAACAATGGTATAAAATTTATATTATTTGGACTTATATATAATAACATATAACATTTTAAAATTTATAAAATATAAAACATAAAATAACAAAATAGATAACAAATGACTAAAATGGTCATTGCCATATTCTAAGGTGCGTAATCGCCAACTTCAAATTCGCGTTATAAAAAATAAGTTAAACGGGTTGGGTTGTTAAGCCCAATATGTCAGGACAGTATCAATGGGTTCGGAAAAAATAATTGGATGGGCAAAAGGGATTGAAAATGAAAATGGATCTGAATTAATCTACTGAACTCGTACGTTCATCGTCTTTTCACTTCGCACAGTTGAAAATTGAAAAACTTTTACGTTTTTGCCCTTACCCTTAAATTCCCCTATCTATACACATTTACCCTATATTCTCTCTCAACAAAATTTCAAACTCTCTATCTCTTCTAGAATTCTATCCGACTTCTCTCTATAAGCGTTAATCGGAGCGGGAGCAGGAGCGGGAGCGGGAGGAAAGCCGGTGCACAACTCATCATTTCTGCTAGTTCGATCTGTAAAACCAGGTTCTTTTCTGTCATAATTTATAGTTTTTGAGCGTAGTATAGCAGTATAAGTAGCAAATTTAGCAAAAAAAGAAGACAAATTCGGGAACGAGGGAGGGAACTAGCGGACGCAGGCGCCCGGTAGACATAGCGCGCGCAGGCGCCGGTTGGAAGGAGGGCGCGCGGGCGTGCAGAGAAAGGGATGCGCGCAGGCGCACGGAGGGAGACAGGCACGCGGGCGCGCGGAGGTCGGCGGGCGCGCAGCGCGCGGTGGGAGCGGACGGCGCGGGCGCCGGGTAGGAACAGGACGCACCGGCGCCTGCCATCGGGAAGGGTCGGAACTCGTTTTTTGCTGTTTTGTGATATAATTGGTTGTCTTAATCCTGTATGCCTCTATTATGCGTGTTTTAATCAGTTCCTAGATTTTTATGAATTTGTTATTAACGTTGAACTACGGAAATGCATGTATGATCGGTATTGACAAACCTCGACCAGTCTTGACTAACTGTAAAAATAGTGTGACTAAATTCTACGGTAAACAACAGATGGCGGGAAAGGGCAAGGGTATGCTTGGTATGTTCAGTCTGGGTAAGGGTAGGGGTAAGACCACTGCCGAGTGGGGCGAGAGTTCATCATAGTCCCGTATGAGCGGTCCCGACGCTACTGACTCTGCAGAGAGAAGGAGTACGTGCATGCTTCGGCTAGGAAGTGTAGGAAGGTTGACCTTCTACGAGCGCGCGAGGAGAGGTTGACCTTCTATGAGCGCGCGAGGAGAGGTTACAAGCGGAGTATGAGCTGGAGGAGGCGGAGGTGCAGGAGCACGAGCAGGAGTTGGACCAGCAGTAGGATGTGGATGTCGAGTCATTGATCGGCGATGGACGTTGGTCGTTCGGTCGGATAGCCCTGCTTGGCCTACACCTCCACAGACCGGGACCCTGAGATGCACGTCATCGTGAGATGACGATGATGACGTGGACGTAGATGAGCCAGGTGTTGAGTATGAGGGTAGACGTATGTCGGGCATTCGTCGTAGGTCCTCACTACATGGTCTGGGAGAGGAGGCGGCGCAAATGCAGGCTGATGAATTTGGTTGCTATATAGACTCCTGTGCCCGGTGGCCCCTACAATACGAGTTTGATCCCGAGCTTTGGTGGTCACGTCACGCTTGACGTGTGGCGAGGAGCAGTATGTTTCCCTTCTGGTAATAGATTTTAAAAATTTTAGATTGTTTAGGAAATGGTTAATATAGTGTGAAATCAATTACAAATATTCAACAGGAGAACGGATGCCTTAGCTTCAAACCTAGGACAAAGTATTTGGAGGTGTGGACTCCGAGTACACTGAGGCACGCAGAGTCTCGAGCGGCGGTTGAGGCGAGCGAACTCGGGCATCTTGCCGACATAGCGCATGTTTTTTGACCTCGCGCTCCTTTTAGCGTTCGTAGAGAGATGGCAGCCTGACACGAACTCCTATCACATCTTGGATATCCCCATCACTGGCATGGCGATTTCCTACATTCCTGACGACGCCGATTCTCGGGTAGGTGATGCGTCCCCATGTTGGTGAAAATAGTAGTTAAACTATCTTGCTAACTATGGGCAGTGAACCCAATCATTGTAGTACAACAGGTCGTATCCACAGGGACTTCGTAACTATCTAGCTAATTATAAGGTTAGTAAATGTGCAAGAGAATATAAATATATATAAAAGTGCATAAATATAAACTGGGGTTTAGCCGGTGGCAATCTTGGTGTTGGAAAAATTAAAAAAATTAAAAGCTTTAAATAAAAACTATTGCGTATGAGGTGGATGGAAAGATGTGCTAAGGAAGGTGGAATCGCCCAATTATATTTTTAGACTTTAATTATAATCCTAATTTGCTCTATTTGTCTGTTTAGGAATTTACCTTGTGGCCTCCCTAAAGCATAGGTGAAGTCAACTCTTAATTAATTCAATAAACTCTATACTAGCAGAAAAAGTCTAAATCATTAATTAGCTTTAAGCAAAAATTCCTTTTATAACAGCGATGGATTTTATCAGCTAATTAAGGAGATAATATCTAATGCTTGTCTCTCTTTGTGGTCTATTCTCGAATTTACAAAATCATTTAATAAGAGAAACCGTAAATGCGTAAAAATGATCAGTTCTTATGAAATACCCTGTAATTAAAAATAGTGATAATTAGGCTAATAAGTAATTTAGAAGCTTAATTATGTCTAAATAATCACAAGGGAACAAATCCCGAAGAAAATGGATCCTTAGAACGGATTAAAAACACTAACGAACCTTAAAGCGCGTTTTTTCGAGGAAACCGGGAAAACGTACTTTAAGCGGGTCAAATAGACTCGTAAAAATTTGGGCCAACTAAATGTCAGTCATTAGAACATATAGTTAGGCTTAGGACCAATAAAACAATAAAACGGGAAAATAGTAAAACTGTCAAAAACGGGAAGTTGTGGGGTGAGAGTGTAATTAAAATAAGTTTGTGTCCACTTTGAAAATAAAAGTAAGTGTGTGTGTGTGTGTGTGCTGTATAGGCCGATTTACTGCCCTCTCTCACACCCCTCTCTTAACTCCTTCCTTATATGTAAAAGACAAACAAAATAAAAAGCAAAAAGTAAACACTCTCTCTCCTCACCACTACTCTCTCACGTTTTTTATTTTCCCCGCACTCTCTCTTCTTCCTCTCTGGTCCAGCCATGGCGATTTCAGAACCCACATACAGAGCCCTCTTCTTCTTCATTTTGAAACCTCAAATCACCACCAAATGCTACAAAAACTATACCGTTGAATTCGTATCGGTTTGGAGATCATTTTACACCCTTCAAAGATCTAAAACCTCCAACTTTAGTTTTGAGGGTATCATTGTTTTAGAGCTTGGGAAGCACCATTTGAAGCTCCATTTTCTTCTTCATCTTCTAAGGTAAGAAAAAGACCAAAGCTTCACTCTTTTCCATCGTTCCTTGCAAAAATCCAAAACTCACGTGAATTACCACTACTACATTACTCAGCCGGTTTTGGCATTTCAAAGAGGAGCTGAAGCCTTGTCATATTTCCACTCAAAACTCAAAACTCCATTAGAAACTCAAGGTAAGACTTCTTAAGGGTTTTAAGTGGTTCCTCATAATCTAGGGTTTAAAACCTACATAGAGAATTTACTAGTTTTGTGTGTGTGTATGCCTTGTTACATGGTGTAGCTTGGCTTGAATAAATCAAGAAAAGAAAGAAGGAAAGAGGAGTTGTAAAGGAGAAGGAGAGAAAGGAAAAAGAAACAAAGAACACAAGGTAATGAGAAGCCTCCGTACAATTTTTAATGTTGTGTATGTATAGATATATTGTTTTAGCAATGAACTAAACCACTGTAACAGTAGGAAAGGAATGGGTAGATTAATGTGAATGGTAATTGTAGTTTGAAGCCTTTGAAAACAAGAAAATAATATGCCAAGTGTAAATGTTAAGTGTGCAGTAAGTATTTGGAATGTGATGTGAGTAATGTGTGTATTGAGCAGGTCATGAACTATGTTGAGTGTGCAAAATTATGTGGTGAGAACACTTAGAAATGTAGGCAAACCCTGTCAAAATTTGGTTAGAAATCTAGATACTTGTTGCTGTTAGAAAAGAAAGAAACAGATGGGTTTTACAGAGGAGAAAAGAGTGAGACGTTCATCTTGTTTTGTAACAGAGGGAGAGATGTAGTTGAGTGAAGTTGGAAATGGTGTATTGGGAGTTCTTAACTAAGTTAGGCTAGTTTAGGAGTCATTTAGTTAGTGGGAATAAGAAAAGAGAAGTCTGTAGCATTAGCTGAAGAAGTAGAAATGTAATAGAGGAGGAAAAACTTACAGTAAATGGGGTAATGTAACAGATAAAGATAAAGGTTGTGTTAGGTTAGTTTAAATTGTTTAATCAATGTTAAAACATACTAGAATATATGTAGGAATATTAGGGAAGAGATTAGTAGAAATTTGGAATTTAAACAAGTTGAAAAACTTACACAAATTGTAAAACTATAACTAGTACGGGTTTGCAAACCAGTACACAAACCCGGACCAGCATAAAAACTCGACAGAAACTTATACCAGAGGAGTGGTCCGGGTTTACAAACTAGGACACTAACCCAGACCACCCCAAAAATAGACCTGTAGCTTATCAAGACAAGTGGTCCAGGTTTGCAAAGGAGTACACAAACCCGGACCATACGAAAAACTTACCCGTAACTCACAAAGACATGTGGTCCGGGTTTGTATAGTAGGATATAAACCCGAACCATGCAATTAACTTACTCGAGGATTTCTTCGTTGTGTTGGTCCGGGAATGTAAACCCGGACCACAACCCGGACCAACCCAAAATGTATACAGAACATGTTTTAAAGCTAAACTGAGGATGGGTAAGGTTGGGTAATAATATTATAAGATACTTAAGACATAATTAATGATGTTTAAAGGTCATTAAAGCTATAAACAAGCTTAGAAAATAATTTTAAGTAAGTAACATAAGTGCATGTAATTGAATAACAAAGAATTAGTAAGTATAAACCAGGAAATGTTAGTAAAGTAATTAGTAAGGTTAAGTAAGGGTAATTAACCACCCAATTGCATGTATATGTTAGGACTTGGATTGTGAACACCGGAGGAACGTCGGACACAAGTAAACGGTGAACGGTATGAATTCCTCATGCCCCGTGCTATCTTGGTTACTCTGATTTGTGTGTTGTGTGCTAATTGATCACCAAATAAGATAAACGCACGAATTGGACATAGTATGCTTACTTCTGAATATTATGAGATTATGCCTTGTTTGCATATCTTCTTTAAATCATAGTTTGTATAATTCATGAAATGTATGGATGAATATGAGTGTGTGTATGATGTATTGTATTGAGACCGAATGTGATTGTGATTGGACTTCTAACTGATTCCTAACAAGCTAACCAATCTAACTTAAATTGGTAATTAAATTGGAATGAGTAGAAGTCCGATATAGTTTCGGCCACGCGTGAGGATGCGGAGACACAAGAGGTTGGATCCGATTCCCGACTCTTTAACTGGTCCACGGCCCAAACCCCTTAAATGGGTAGCATCCCAGATTGGTGAGTCAAGTAAATCCCGGTGGTGGGACGGAGTAGTCCCCGGGCCGAGGTCATACCGACTTAACATGAGTAAAAGTAAGTAAGTAAGAATGAGTAAACAAGTATGGTAAAGTAAGTAAGTAAAGTAAGAGTAAGTAATGTTGTAACACCCCTACCGCTAATACCGTCATTACCGTACCATTCTTACCTTCGCAGCGGACATTACTTACTCAACGGCGGGTGTACAATGCCGTTAGTCACCCACGTGACCAACAAGGCGAGTTACAATACTACATACTATCAGTCTGATGAATATGAACATACCGAGTACTCTACACAATACAATACTTCCCATTGCATACTCCCATAATCCAATTACAACTCCAATACATTACTATACCGAGTATACTACAATCCTCAAATTACCGATACAGTTTAAGCTTCCAAATTCGCATTACGATACAAGTACCAATCCCTACTATACAACTACCCATGCTTACGTAGCAGTCCCCGTCCTACTCTCTCGAACGGTGATCAGCTTCGGGTACCTGCACACTAAAAACGGTCCCCCGAGGGGGTCAGCTTACGCTACATATGAAATCCGCATATACCGCGTGCTAACCGCGGTACGCCGACTACTTTGGGTCGGATATACATGGAGTTCATTTTACATGCATACATACATACTCATGCTACAACAATACAATCATAATACCTACATACACATACAAGGTTCAGTACTTACTAAGGAAGACGATTCAATAGTCAACCATTCATATTGGTTATTCATTCATTACTCTTCGTACTGCGTTCGATATTCTCTACTCTCTTCATACTCAATCCTTACTCTTGTATACTAATCACTCCATGTTCAATACCTTACTCGTAACCGATCCTTACTCTGTACTCGTTACTATACTAGTGCATACTCACTACTCAATTCTCTATACTTACTCTTACATACTCGATACTCAATACTTACTCATACGTACTCAATACTCGGTACTCATTACATACTCGTACTTGCTTCTTACTCGATACTCATTACTTGGCCTCTGGGCGAGTCATACATAAGACTCACCACCGGACCTACAATACAAGGGCTATACGCTTAGCTCCTCAAATACTCAAATGTCCGTTCTACCGGACTACTCGAATTCCCAACACTCTTCTCTCAGAGCATATTACAATCTCATGGATTAGCCTAGAAGTATCTCTCTTGATAACCTCTGTTAGCTTAGGGAATTACCACCGCCTAGTATCCTCAGATTTAAGGGTTTCCCCAACATGTCGAATACTCTCTCGTTCGGGGCATACTTGCATCAGTCGGGTCCTCTCATAATGGGTCGACTAAGTACTAAGGGGTTTGGAGATCCCTCATCATTCTTTACTACTCTCATGGTTCATGTTTTGCACCAAGATTAATTCCTCCATTAGGGGTTACTTATATACTCCCACTACTTATTAGTTGTGGATTATTCATTTCGGTTCTCCTACCGTTATCGGGAGGTTATTACTCCCGTACACTCTCTCACGTTCTAGTGAGTTCTTTGGGTTGCGTTATCGTTTATTGATTCGATAGTTAGTGCGTTGCTATGTTTCCATTAGTTCACAACGTGACTCTTACTACGAGTCACTACACAACAAGACTCATCTATGAGTCGTACTACGCACTAAATGAAGCCACACAATCAATCAAGAAGGGTTAGCTCACACAACATACAACAAGACATACAATGAAAGGCAATAAACCGTTTTCATGCTTTAGTCTTGATTAGCCGGCATACAGCACACAAATCAACGTAACTCAGTTAGCATACGGGGCATGAGGAAATCATACCTTTCACCGGAGTTAGCTCTACCGTGTGTTCCCTTGTTCCTTGGTTCACACTTGTTCCACTGATAATGTTTCAACATTATTATTAATATTATACTCTTACGATACACAAATAACTACTACTCCCGTACTTACCCCGTTACCCCGGTGTACTTAATGTTCTCATACTCTCAACTTACTTGGTTACTTTTTTCATTTGTTTTCCTACTCATATACTTACTTTCTTACCTTTACTACTTCATTTACAGTGTACTACTACATATATATGCATATATGTGTATAGGCATATATATATATACCTATGATTATTATAATCATATAATAAGAATATTTTTTTTTGACTCGACCGGACTTGCGACCGACCTTGCAAGTCCGGTCCATTCCAGTAGCTATCAGTACGGGAAGTTTTCTGGCTCGACCGAACTTGCATGTCCGGTCGCAAGTTCGGTCCATTCCAGTAGCTTGCATTACGGGAATTTTTTTCTGGCCGACCGAACTTGCAAGTCCGGTCGCAAGTTCGGTCCATTCCAGAAGGCTTCAGACGGGAGAATTTTCTGATCCGACCGAACTTGCAAGTCCGGTCGCAAGTCCGGTCGATTCCAGAAGGTTTCCCGTCTTGGTAAATCTGGGCTCGACCAAACTTGCAAGTCCGGTCCGGCCCAGTACTTCAGTTTTAAAATATGTTTTCAGTCCTCTCTTTTACCCATTACTTCCCCAATCTTCCTACATGTAATCCCACATGTTTAATCACTATCTAGGCCCTCCAAATTGCCTTAGTTCATCCAACAATTCCTTACTCTTCTCTAAATCCACATACACAATTTCTCCTCACTTCCTTTCAATTCTTACAATTGTTTTCTTTACTCTCATGCTACAGATTTTCCTTCTAACCTTTACCATTCAATACTCCCTCTACCAATGCTACTCCTAGTATCCCAAATACATTTCCAAGCAATTACAATGTCTATACCCAAGTCTAGCATTCATTTTACTAATTCTTGCACATTAGATTCTCCTAACTTCTCCAATGTATTCTTATACACTTTGCTACAGATTTTACACTTCTTATCCCTCATACTACAATTACCATTCCGTAACTAACTAAACATCTCTACTAATCCCAATACATACCTTGGTTCTCCCATTCACCAAGTCATCCCTAAGTGCACAATTCCTACCAAAATTTTGCCATAGTTCATCTACAATTCTAACTTCTCCACATATATACTTTTCCACCAAATTCATTCCTAATCTAGCCACACCCATTCAAGGGTCCTACCAGTACTTAATACAATAAAATTCAGCTCAATACATCAATACTCCATCAACAACAATACTAACACTCATTCACAATATACTTGGCCCTAAGGCCTACAATTCACTTACTAGTTCCCAAATACTTAAAACTTCATAACTACACTACAATACAATAGTTTAGGTTCTTTCATTTGGTTACCCATTCCCATTACTCTAATGCATTAATTTAGGCATTGAGAAGGAGCTCTTACCTTGAGCTTTTGATTCCTTCATTTCTTTTCCATTTCTTCTCCTCTCTTTCTTGCACAAATCGATCATATGGGGAATGGAGTTGCCAAACTCCATTCCCATCACCCAAAGCACATCAAACAAGTATAATTAATACACTAACCCTTAGATTTATGCTAGTTCATTGAAGTGTTCAAAATACAAATTTCTAGGGTTTACCTTTGGAGTGCTTTAGGAGGGGTTTTAGCCCTTGGTTCAAGAAGGTGTTCTCACCACCATTGGAGGGTTAAAGAAAAGCTCCAAAACAAGAGGAAAAACAAGGTAAGAGAGAGAGGCAAAAATCGGCCATACCAAGGGGATGGAGAAAGGTAAGGTTTTTCATGGAGATTTTTACCTTGTTTGAAAGAGGAGACTCCAAGCTTCACAATGGTGTGTTTTTCTCTTCAAATGGGGAAAACCCATGGAGATGAAACTCATCCTTTTCGAATTTTGGAAAGATAGAAATGTAGAGGAGGATGAGGGGATTACAAATATGTAATTTATTTTACATTTGGAGCTCACATGGAGCTAGAGCTTTGATAAGTGTCCAAATGAGCATGTTTTATAGGTGTATTTCATATATTATATTAACACTTTTCTTGCTCATTTCTCCACTTCCGTTAGTTTTCCTCTAGTTTATGTTTTATTATTTATCTCACAAATTTATTGGTTTAACATGAGGAAAACCAAGCTGGAAGTAAAGTAGACAAAGAGTCGAACGCATAGACGCAAATGGGTCGGAAAACGGACTTATAACGAAGAATGTAGAGCCGGTTGAAGATTGTTATATATATATATGTATAATATATATAATGTCGCATGGAGAGGGGCACGCAACCGCCCCATATCTGGCGGACACCACAGGGGCAACCGCATGGCGGACACAACAAGAGAGTACCGCCTCTTTGTAGGCGGTCTTGGAGGCGGAACAGGGAGGCACAACCGCCTAGCGGTTGTATAGGCGGACGTGAGATGAATGAAGCGGACGAGACTAAAATCGAAGCGAGCTTATCTTCTTCTTCGCCCGTCGTCGTCTGCAACTCGCCCACTCGTCCACTGCCTTATCTATCTACTCCGTGCGGCGCTACCTTAATTCCCTCTCATGCGTGAGCCTGTCCCCTGCAATCAATGAGCTCAATCATTTCCTCAACTTGCTCACGCGTCTGTCTATCTTCCTTTCTTCTTCTTTTCTTCTATAAAAGCCACGAGCTTCTGCTCAAAAATAACAAGTCCTTCCCACGACCACTTCACCACACGCCATCTCATTTCTTCTCCGCCTTCTCCATTTATTTTACAGCCACCAAATTCACCTCTAGCCTACGTACACAAAATAGCAGAGTGAGACGGAGTGATTACGGATGATTTCTATACTCTCGTCTCTATCTATCTATTAATATGTTAGGCTAGTTTACGTTTACTCTGGGAATAGTATTATGTATCTATATTAATTATGCAATATTTCTACTGGTTTATTTATATACAGTTTGTTACGTTTTAAAAGTCATCTCGCCTTTTAATAGATCTCGCGAATTTATTAAACTGCTTTACTAAGTCTATTTTGATCAGACCAGGTGAAATAGACAGGGTTAATTAAGGGTAAAAACTGGAGGAAACTTGTTATGATTTAATAAGTTAGTATTCAGTTGCAAAGTAATTCTCAATACCCTGCCGTTCGCAGGCTTTGCTTGAACCTTGATTAGAACCTTGCATTACAGGTGAACGAGTTCTTATGAGGCTATGACTTAGTCCTTAAGATAATTACAGGAACCTTGCCAAATTATTAAACCAGTAGAGATAGCTTAATTTATGCAGATTATATTAACCTGACCCAGAGTTCCATTTTATTTATCTATCAACTTAGTTATTTTTTTTTTCTTTTTTTTATTTTTTACAAGTCAATTAATCCCCCCTCTTGTGACACGCTTAGGTACTATTATATGTATATTAGTCCCACGGTTCGACATCCGGTTGCTTACATTTTCACATACTACTGCGACCGGGATTTATTTGCAGCCCGACGTTATTTTTGGGTTTTAATTTCTTTCTTTTATGTTAATTACACCTGTTCTAACCACTCATTTATAACGTCTGCAAAATGGCGCCGTTGCCGGGGACTAGTTTATTCTAGTCCCTAAGCCCCGGATTATTCACTTGTTATATTAGAATATTTTGTCTATTTTATTTTGTTTGTTGTTTATAATTATCTTTTATATTTTGTTTATATATTATTATGTTTGTTTTTAATCATTTTATCTTCTAATCTTTTTCTGTAGTTTTGTTTTATATACAAAACACAAAAAAAAAATGGAAATGGAACAGGTATTCGAAGAGGAGTTTTGCTATTCACAGTATTTATACGCTGTGTGGGGGAGCTCATGATTATGAAGATTGTCTCATATTACAAGAACAACTCTGGTTAGAAGATCAACCATACTACCTGGAGAGACTCGCTCAACCAGAACAGCACAAAGAGGCGAAATAATTCATGAGGTAACACCCCACTACGGATGTAAGTATTCTCTTCCTCTAGCGGTCGCCTACCGCCGTTTCACTTTCTGTTTCTATCCAGAAGATGAGGATACTTACATACTCGAAAATGCAGAGAAGGAATTGCCACCACTCCCACCAAAAATCCAAACACAAAACGCCACTATCACTTTCAAAGAATCAGTTTCTCTGGAGAGATATAAGCGTTCTTTCTACAAGCCTCACCTACAAGAGGAGGAAGTTTAGACAATTTAAACCAAGGAAAACATAAGAAAATGCCTTAAGGGCAATCAGGGCAAAAACGTGCTCTAAGCTTGGAGAGACTTGGGTGAGTACCCAAATATCATGGTAAGACCTTAGTAATATCCTAATGGTCATTTTAAATCAATTAGCAAAGAAAACCAAGCTTGAAAACAAGTTTAAACACAAAATGTGCTTTAAGAATTCTTAAAGCACATTTTTGAGAAATTGTCTTAGAATTGAGTTTTGAGTGGCTAAATGTCCATCATTACTCTTTAATCAACATGTGTACTAATTAGTATCACATTAGGAGGTCTAAATCAAGGGGAAATCAAAAATTTCCCGATTATGTGCCTTGATTAGTGAATAGTAACTATTTAGTGCTAGTTAAGACATAAGTCAACATAAGTCAATTAATTGGTCAACAAAGACCATGTTAGCCTTATTTAAGGTAGGGGGCCGGTTTTTCTAAGGTGGGGAGTCACCACATGAGTCATCAAATGAGAAAAGAAAAGAAGAGATAAGTAAAAGAGTACTATTTGCTTTATTAAAGCAAATACCTTATATTAGCCTACCTCTCTCCTCTCTTCTTCATTTCTTCTTCTTCACCCACGGTTTCTTCTTGTTTTCTCTGTTCCAAACCGTGCCCAGCCAGCCTCCATTGTTGCTTCACCTTGCTTTGGCAACAACTTGCTCATTTTAGCTCCAAATCAAAAACTAAACACATATTATTCTTAGTTAGGTCAAGACCTATCTTTCTATCTTTTCAAATCTTTCAAAGCTCCATTTTGGTGCCATGAGAAAACTCCATTGATGGAGGAAAATCAAGTTTGAAGAGCTCATTAGCTTCTCCATTCTCTTAAGGTAAAGAAAATGTAAGAAAAACCATGTTTCCATCATTCCTTGTACATGGCCGAAAATTTCTACTCATGGGGCCTTGTTTTTATGCCTTGTTCTAGCTTGATTTATTCACCAAGGACTAGTGGATGTCCTATTTCATTCAATGCCAAAGTCTACATTGAGACTTCAAAGGTAATCATCCACTTTTATGCCTTAGAACACATTTCTAACCTAGGTTTTCATTCCTTAAGGTTAGTGTATTGTTTAGTGCTCATATGAGTCATTGGTTATTGATTAGAACATTGGCAAGGGAAGTTTGAGTGGTGGCCGATATTCATTCAAGAAGAGGGTCTAAGGAGGAAGTTAAGATAAGCTTGAGAAAAGGTAATGCTTACCTAATGGTGGTTTAAGTTTTAAGGAATGAGTTTTAGATAAATACCAATGTGGCTTAGAGCTTACATTGTGTATTGGGTTATATAACCTAAGGAAAAAGAACTTAAACAAGCTTATGAACTTGTGATTAAGGAGCTAATGAGAATGAGTTAGTAATATAAGTTTAAGGTGGATTTTAAGAGCATTATAACTACTATGAGATTGATGAGTGTATTTGCAGGTTGAAAGCTTATATGTGGGAAATTCAGTGTTTAAGTTTAAGTCATTTAAGGGCCTAAGAGCCATGTCATTTAAGAGCCTTAGTGCTATGCAATTTAAGATTATTGCACTATATTGAGTTATTAAGAATGAGTTGATTTGGATGAGGAATTGTGATGAGAAAGGACTTGGTGTGTGTGAGGTTATTGTGTGAGAAAAAAATGCATTTGGGCATGAGATATACTAGAGGAGCTATGGCAAAATTTGAGTAGAAAATAAGTGTTTAGGTGAAGGTGGTGAATCAATATGACCTAGGATTTACTAGGAGTCATTATGAAGAATTTGAGTGGAAATGAGTTAACTAAGGAGTTTTTAAGGATGAGAATGACCTAGAATGGTCTATGAGGAATTTAGAGTTTAGGTGGGTGTATTGAACACACCAAAGTCATGGGATGAGGAATATAAGACTTGAGCATAAGTTTAAGGAGAAGGTATGATGTTTAAGGTGATTAAGATATGTTCTAAGGGGAATTAATGATTAAGGAAGTACTAGGAAGTCTTTGAGGTTGTCTTGATGAAGAGGGGTAAGATAAAGTGTTGGAATGAGTGGTAATGACTTAGGCATTACCTTGGGGGGATTTAGGAATCAAGAGAATGTAATTGAGTATTTGGAACTTAGGCAAATGTTGGTAAACAACTAGGAAGGAAATAAGGTGTTGGTGTATGGAAGCTTAAGCTTTTGGAGGAACTTTAAGTAAATGCATAAAAGAGTTTTAGATGGTGAAAGATGCTTGGGAGATGATGTTATAGTGATGAGGGAAACATTGGCATAGTGGTTACATTAAGTATGAACCACCACCTAGAAACCTAGAGGAAAGCATTACAAGAGTAGCATTATTACAAGGAAAATGCATAATGACTAAGGTGGATTTTGGTGGATGATTTAAGGTATTTAAAGGAGGTTATAAGGTGGGTTTAAGGTGCCAAGATGGTGTTGGACCTATTAGGACACTTGTGGAAGAGTTTGGAATTGAAAGAACATTTAATAGAAGAATCTGTAGTGGACCGACCCAGGGTCCGACCCAGTTCTGGGTCGGTCGGACCTTGCTAACCCAGCAGAAATGTCTCGGCAATAGACCGACCCATAAGGATGGGTCGGTCAGTGGGTCGGTCGGGCAAGATTTAGTGAAGGAAAATGTTTCGGCAGAGGACCGACCCAGAGGGTTTTGGGTCGGTCGGTTTAGCTTTGGGTCGGTCTGATGGGTTTCAAAAGACGGAAGAGTTTCTGTAATGGACCGACCCAGGGGTTGGGTCGGTCGGTGGGTCGGTCGACCCTTAACACTTAGAAAAAAAAAAGAAATTTTGAATTCTAAGAATGGCAATGGGTAATAAGGAATGCCTTTGGTAGGGTGGTAATGATTAGGACCCTAAGAACTTAAGGGATTAAGTTAAGTTAAGTATAAACTTAAAAGTTTAAGATTAAGTTGTAAGACTTAAGAGGTGTTAGGTTGGAGTCATTAAGGGTTAAGTAAGTTAAGTAAGATAAGTAAGTTGAATTGAGTTAAGTGATTAACAACCTAAAACTGAATGAATGTTTTAGGACCTGGAATGGGACTCCGGAAGAGATTAAGCAATTGAACGGCCAACGGTGAACGGTACAGTTGTTTCTTCTTGTGACCTGCTTGCTAACGAGGTGTCCCTCGGCTTGTGTGCTATTTGTTTTTGTGTGCTCACTAAACAAGATAAAGCATGCAACCGGAATATATATACATATATATTATATTGTTGTGTGATGTTTGAAAACTAACACAACATACCGTGAGAACTTACTAACCAATGCTTAGTAAGGAATTGAGTGAGAATAAGGAACGCCCCCTAAAGAGGGACGATGTGAACCGAAAGAGGTTAACCAACAAACATGGTCTTGAGACTATTACTAACTGAACTTGAGTGAGGAATCCGGAATGGTACCGGCACATGTGTATTGGGGGAAGTCGGTATCCTTATCAAATACCGTCTTCCAAAGATGACTTGTCCTCGGACTCGTCGCCTAGAGTCGACAAATAGACTCGACCTCCTCGGACTTCTTGTTTTAGGAGGGAGGCATACTGAGATGGTGTAGTGGGATCTACCTAAATGCCCAACTAATTCTAACAAATATTGTTTATGTAAACCAATGGAGCTGATAACTCATTGGTTAGGGCTACGTGACCCGACAGATAAACAATGAATTAAGGAACAACCATTCTAATTAAAGAACGGTTGACTTAATTGAGATAAGATTTGAGATAAGTTACAACCATTTCTACTTAAAGAATGGTTTGTATCCTAAGATTGAGATAAGTTACAACCAATCCCTTCCAGGAACGGTTTGTATATTGAGATTAAGTTAAGTTACAATCATTCCTTTTTAAAGGATGATTTGTATTATTAAGATTAAGTAAGGTAAGATTAAGTTAAGTTACAATCATTCCTTTTTAAAGGATGATTTGTATTAAGATTAAGATTAAGGTAAGGTTAAGATAAGTTGCAACCATTCCTTTTTAAAGGATGGTTTGTAATATTAAGATTAAGATAAGCTACATCCACTCCTGATTAAAGGATGGTTGTTTCTAAGATTAAGATAAGAATCAGATTGAGGTAAGATAAGGATGGACTAAGATTAAGAGAGAACAATACTTAAGGAGTTAAATATCTAACTCTCTAATTAAGGGAACGCATTTAAGTCGTTCATTGTGTGTGAACTTTGATTGTTCATATCTGAGTTGTTGTTTACTGCACTTTCTATTATGTTGTGCATCTAATCAACCTCCATGCTATCGACAATTAGTCGTCGTAGCCACGTTAGCTTGGGGGCCATGAGAGGATCGTACCAGCATTCGTGCTGACCCCCTCGGGGGCTTCTTTTTACTACACAGGTGAACATCAGGAGGCGGTTCGCAAGAGTAAGAAGAGGATACAGCTGTAAGGGTTTAGTGTGGCCTACGAGTTGTGCATGTACACTCGTATGGCAATTGAGTTAGTAAGATGTATAGGACGTGAGGGGGTTGTAAGAAGGTTATGTAAATGGTTAAGGTTGTTAGACTAATGTTCGGTATATTCTGTAGTCAGACCGTGGCAAGGTCCTGGATTGTAAGAATTCCGCTGTGACATTGTATATATATTGTTAAGTTGCGAGACCACAATTGGATTGAGTTGGGGTGTTACAAAAAGTGGTATCAGAGCGTAGTTACGCTCTGAAGACAAGAAATACCGAACTTAGGAAAATGATGGGGTTGAGATTGAGTTATGGGTTAAGGGTTGAGAGATAGAGTGAGAGGTGCGTTAGCCAGGACTTCCCGGCGTTTACCGGATATCCATAGTACCTAGGCCCGCCCTCCACATCCCTAACCCTAAATATGTGGAACAAACGCCAGAGAGAAGAAAGCCTTCTCTTACTCGGGGAAACCCGATCTGGCAGTTAGCTAACAGTAAGCAATACGAGAAACAATTTGTTGTACAACAGTTATGGAGAACTTGGAGGTTTTTAGTGGAGCGCAATAGAGGAACAGGCATGACCTAAGGAATACTATCAGTAAGGGAACGGTAATTACCGGCAACATGGGTCGACATGCTACGCAGTCGAAATAACCCGCCATACCAATGATAAGGAAAGCACTACACGTGCAATGGATGAGGAAATGATAAACGACATGGGTACCGGACAGCGGTCCGAGTGAGCATAACAGTGGGATAATACAAAGCATGAGGATTGAGATTACTGGAAAGTCCAGTTAGAAACGGGAAACTCCAAACCCCATACAATGAGGAAGGTTACAAAACCTGGCCGACATAATGCGGATGACGATAGGAACTCATACAAGTTGTATACCCGAATAGGACTACAATGTAGTGCCTAAAGGAAACACATTACTTAGTAACCACAACAAAATGTGTGGAGACAGGAGCGAGGATTAAGACATAAGGAAATATTAAGGGGTTCCCTCAGAAAGAGGAACGCCCTGATAATGACAGTACTGTCAAACGACAAGGAAACTGCCGGATGGATAGTTATCCAAAATAAGATATTATTGAAGGAGTCCCGAGGACTACCAATTACTTGGAAACTAGAAGGAAGTATCACCACCAATGTACCTTGTACCAATAACCCATCCTGCATGGCGCACTTGCCGTAGCAAGTGCTACCATGGCTAAGTCACACAGAAAGCCATCATGGCGAGATAAAAGAACACTACAGTCGTGATACATATTGGTACCGGATTGTAAATCCATAAGAACAGAAAAATAAGACCATTGGAAAGGCCCGACGGCCTGACCAGGATGAGATGAACCGACACATCAGCCAGCAGGGAGCTGAGCTTGGATGAAATACCGAACCATATAAATACTAGCAACGATATAACCCACTACAACAACAACCGACAGTATGGTAAGAACACCAATCTCAAACTCCAAGGGGAAAACCTAAGAGATTGCTCGGTATTGCGAGCAAAAACACTATATAAGCAATGATATACAAGGGATGTATTATAAGATACTGTTTAGACTGTTGAAGCATCGGCTTACAACGAAAACGGGATAAGACTCCCAGAGTGACCATTAAGGATACCAATAACAACATTCTTCAATGAAGATGTTGGACGACCCAGAAAATAAGGGTAAAAGAAATGAACATAAGCTATAACCTACTAAGGATTAAAATGTAGAATCCCGACAGAGGGAAGCTCAGCGGATTACCCACACAGAGCGGGCATAGTCGAACCAAACAACCGATGAATGACAGTTAACACTGTTTGCTTAACTCATTAACACCCAAGTATGATTGTTCATCAACGGGTGGCGTAGTCAACAGAAGTTGAACGAAGCGTTGAGATGAAGGTATAAGATGACTGGATGATATCCAACTTGAGCACCTTAAGGCAAACGCCTAATGCGAACCTAACTTTGACTATTAAAAGACATAAGTCTAATAAAATGACAGCATTGTCAAAGACATTAAGTAACCTCAGAACACCTGAACAACTTCCATAGCCGGAAGCAGGATGCAGCAACTTACCATGAAACCCGATATTACATTTAGTATGTAACCTAACGGTGGATGAAGTTCCAGAACCAGAATCTCATAAGGAAGACCTGCAGATGAGTAAGAGTACAAATAATGAACTGAGACATTAAGCATTAGGAGCCTACGAGCCAAGGATGTTAACCACATCAGAGCCCGAGGCGCAGTAAGTTATAAGAGAGCTTATTTAAGCCATGAGAAACTACAATGTGTAGATATGAACGGTTACCAAACCTATAATTTAGATTGGGAAAAACAATACCAAGAAAAGGTACCAATGAGAATATTGAGATAATGCTAAGGACAGGAGCGGAGAACGAACCATGCCTTCTCGGGTGGGGATACCTCTCCTTGTTGTGAGGCCATGAGTGGGAATGAACCCCTCAAAAGGGCTTTCACTTATTAGAGGTGAAATACACTTTATTTAGGAAATGGGAACCATGAACCTTGAGATTACTTTAGAACATACCAGATACACTTGAGTAATAAGGAAGGTCGCACAAATAGACCCCATATCCAACACCCAGGATGTAAGAATTGGTAATGGTTAGGGATAAACATTGTGACTGCACATTGTGGCACGTTAATTGATCGATGCTCAGAAGAGCCTACGATTTAGTGGATAATTTCTTCAGTAACCAATTAAATCACATGGTAGATAACATCACCAAGGATGAAAGAAAGCGAAAGAGATTTGCCTACTTACGAATCTGAGATTGGAGCAGATTATCTTCATATTAAGAGTCAACTATTTTACAACACGGTACGACAACCGCCTATGCCGGAATTAAAGAACTCCCAGTGTGTTTACACCAAGAAGGGATTGAGTATAAGGTAAGACATTAGAATAAGTGAATAAGAGGTTGCACCATTAATGGGCAACATGGTAAGGGCCAACTACCACGGTAGTAGTGGTCGTGAGTACAATAGTTAGATAAGTGGATTAAGTCATGGTGCGCGGTAAGGCGACCGTTATGTATAAGCCGTCAATAATGACACAGAGGCAATGAGATTTATGAGTTAAGACCAGTATAAGTAAAAAAAAATAAGATGGTAGACGAACTGTGCATTGATGCCAGTAGTCTGGACCTAGTTAGGTAAGATTTTACAGGAAGCACACTACCCATTCCTTAAGGAACTGGAAGTGCATTCCCAGTAGCACAAATATGAGGAAGAAGATAAGAGGCTCTATGGAAAGAGACCTAAGCTATTAAGAAATGAAATCAATACGGAATACAGAAAGAAGCTGGATCATACCATACCCAAGAACGCAGTAAGTGGATTTTCCTTGATTAACATCAAGAAGAACAATAAATGTTATTATGGAACGATGAAGAGGAGATCGACAACAGAATACTTCATAATTAGCAATAGCTAAACGTGTGACGGACACTATGAGTTTACTAAAACGAGACGTGGGACGACTGCACCCCACAGGGGCTTGCAGGCCTGACACGCTCATTTATGAGTTAGTTGGGTAAGTAGTAATGTACCAGTAAGGTACCCCATGCATGTGAACGAGTGGTGTAAGGAACACGGGAAGTAGTCGACTCCGTACCACCGACAACGACGCAAGATCAGACAAGAGCAGCTACTACCACAAACAGTTGAAGAGAAGAATTCAGTTGACCCAGTAACGCAAGGGAATCAGAGAACAGATAATTAAGGACTATGAAGTGCGAGAAGCACGGATTGTTAAGTATAGACATAGGACATGTCTTAAGATGAGTAAGATTAGACTGTAAAGTGCAATAAGCACTAAACAGTAGTTTGAGATTAAGAATCATCCCGAGACCAAAGATCAGTCGAGGGGAAACAATTTAGACACTCGAGAAAATACTAAGAGTATGAGCGTAAGATCTTCAAGGAGAATGATAGACGAGTTATAACTCATTAAGGCCGTGTATATATAAAGATAACACGTGTCCATTGAGACAATAAGGCCTAAGATTATCAGAGTCGTGCAGCGGAAGCTAGCAGACCACTACTTTTGAGATTAGACCAAACTAAGTTAAGAATACGGTATAAGTACCGTTAAGAATCCTCGATACAGAGACTAAGTCATTTCTGATCGAATTATAAGTAAGATAGATAACGTGGAAGCTAGAATGCTTGGTAAGAATTATACATCTTGAACTTATGTTCAAGGATGATATAATGTTGATTACGTGGGCGTAATCCATTTTAAGGGGGGTAGAGCGAAAACCGCTTAGCGTATGTTTGTGTACTGAGTACATAAACTACGGTGTGCATAGCACAAAATAATTTAAGAATATGTTTTACATAAACATTTTAAGATAAATCATGGTTATTGCACACAGAAGATGTGAATACCATACATATTAAGTACCTATCTTGTTAACTCCGATGTGAGTACAAGTTAAGAGGATTAAGGAAGAGGAATAAGGAGATTTAAGAAGTAAGAATATATGAGGTATGAGTCAATATGAGACTATGTGGGAGATAAGAATAAGATAACATTATGAGTTAGGAAATAATAATGCTATGTGGTATGAGACAGTGGAAGTCGGTATGGGACAGTTATAGAACTTAGTAGGGATTTAAGTCTTGAGGTAATTACTAAGAGATGAATTGGGAATGTTTGATGGATTGAGTTGGATTAGAAGAACTAAAAAGATAGAAAATTGGACATGAGTGAATTAACTGATGTTTGAAAATGACGTGGGAGGTGGAACTTGATTTTCTAGGGATCAAGGGAAACCAAACACAAATTGGAGTGGAAGGATGGTTCTACACTGATGCTGATCACATCAGGGTAGGATTATTCCTGAAACTCCCTACCAGTGGTCACAAGTAAATCACACTAAGGATAGAGGCCTTAGGATAAAAAAAAATGAAATTGGAGTTGCTTGTATTTTTAATTAGAGGAATTATTCCTCACATGACCTCGTAAAAAGGATTACCTTTTTACTGAGTCTCGCCCATGAAGTCGAGGACGCACGAGCCTTTGTCTTCGGACCGGTGACATGGGGAGAGCAGCGTGTTTTGTATTCTAGCCCATGGTGACGAGGACGAATGAGCCATTGTCTACGGACCGGTGACATGGGAGAATACGTTGGAAGTTATGTGAATGTTTTAATCATCAAAAGGAACAAAAGGAATTTTGAGTGCTACACATGCTTAAGCATGTTGTGTGATATTTAAGATTAAGCATATGGTGGACTTAAGGATCCAATGAGATTAAGTATACATAAGTATGATCTATATGATCTAAGGAATAAGATAAGGCATGTATTCTAATAAGATAAGATGCATGGGAACTTTGGGGACAAAGTTCTTTTAAGGGGGGTAGATTGAAATACCCCAAACCTAAGTATGCGAAGTGAACATCAAATTATGATGTAGTAAGGCTAAAATATGCCTTAGAAAGATTGGTAGACAATTTAAACCAAGGAAAACATAAGAAAATGCCTTAAGGGCAATCAGGGCAAAAACGTGCTCTAAGCTTGGAGAGACTTGGGTGAGTACCCAAATATCATGGTAAGACCTTAGTAATATCCTAATGGTCATTTTAAATCAATTAGCAAAGAAAACCAAGCTTGAAAACAAGTTTAAACACAAAATGTGCTTTAAGAATTCTTAAAGCACATTTTTGAGAAATTGTCTTAGAATTGAGTTTTGAGTGGCTAAATGTCCATCATTACTCTTTAATCAACATGTGTACTAATTAGTATCACATTAGGAGGTCTAAATCAAGGGGAAATCAAAAATTTCCCGATTATGTGCCTTGATTAGTGAATAGTAACTATTTAGTGCTAGTTAAGACATAAGTCAACATAAGTCAATTAATTGGTCAACAAAGACCATGTTAGCCTTATTTAAGGTAGGGGGCCGGTTTTTCTAAGGTGGGGAGTCACCACATGAGTCATCAAATGAGAAAAGAAAAGAAGAGATAAGTAAAAGAGTACTATTTGCTTTATTAAAGCAAATACCTTATATTAGCCTACCTCTCTCCTCTCTTCTTCATTTCTTCTTCTTCACCCACGGTTTCTTCTTGTTTTCTCTGTTCCAAACCGTGCCCAGCCAGCCTCCATTGTTGCTTCACCTTGCTTTGGCAACAACTTGCTCATTTTAGCTCCAAATCAAAAACTAAACACATATTATTCTTAGTTAGGTCAAGACCTATCTTTCTATCTTTTCAAATCTTTCAAAGCTCCATTTTGGTGCCATGAGAAAACTCCATTGATGGAGGAAAATCAAGTTTGAAGAGCTCATTAGCTTCTCCATTCTCTTAAGGTAAAGAAAATGTAAGAAAACCATGTTTCCAA